>JAVJGJ010000037.1:41349930-41363519 GCA_035590215.1 Microhierax caerulescens | reverse complement strand
GCAGGCATTTCTAAAGCAAATATTTCAGGCGGTGCGTACTTCTTGGAGTTCAAGCAACAAACTAATCCCCTAAGGGAACACAGTATCTGTATTGTATTGGCACCAGCGGGAAGAGGAGATGCTGACGCGATGTTGATTCCTCCCTGGTTTAGCAAGAAATAGCCTTGAAGCGGCCTGATAACCACCTTGCTAATTGGGGCTGCGCGCAGGCATCGCTTGGTTGTGCACCTGCTACTTCGTGATTCCCAGGGGGGGGGGGGGGGTCCTAACCTGGAGCTTTTCCTTAGGGAAATGCTGTCACCTGCACTTGTCAGGTTGACATTCACCTGACTCTGAGCATTTGGCTTTCATTCAGTTTATTTCTCCTCTTTCGGAGGAAAAAAAAAAAAAGGGGGTGGGGGGTAACTTCTTGTAAACTATTCATTTCATTCTCAAAAAGGCGACTGAAAGTTATATAACCCCTTTCACAACAGTGTGCTAAAAATAAGAGCCGTTCAGCCGAATGCCACTGCAATTTTATTTATTTTTTTTTATAAGACCTGTGACTCTGATTCTGCAAGACCTGTGAAAGTGCAAGTATTTCCTTAGCCTTAGCAGAAAGTCAAGCAGGAGCTCCTTGCGAGACAGACACGGGTTTGTATTATTATAATCCTCATTTGCGAGGGAAAAAGAAGAGAACCAACACACCACCAAACGCCAACGCCGCGCACACGCACACCGATGTACCTCCAACCCACGACTCAAAGTAATGACTTTTAAGTAATTTGCAGCCGATTCCCTCTCGCAGCTGATCCCTCGTGGCGTTTCCTAATCACGGACCATCATTAACCCAAAGCAAAGAGAGGAGGGTACAAAGGGGCACAGGTCCCACGCGCGATGGGATTCCCCCCCGCAACCCCCCGGTTCTGTGTCGGGGGGCAGCCGGCAGCCGTGATGGGCTCCGCTCCGCACCCCGCGGGCTGTGCCACCGGTAATGCCCCAGGGTGCCCGGCACCGGGCGCTGCCGCCAGCCGGTTCCCGCTCCGCTACTTACGCGGCCCGCGCAGCCCCCCGCGGGCACGGCTGCCGGCAGGAGGGGTGTCGCGGGGTGGGCTTCGCCTGCAGGTGCTGCCCGAGGCAGCCGGTGGCGGCGGGAGTTATCGCCGTCCTTCTCCCGGGCGGGCGCCGGGCTGTGATGCAGGGCGGGGGTGCGCTCCCGTAAGGCGTGAGCGGTGGGGAGTCCGCCGGGAACCAGGACGGGGGGAGGCAGTGGGATGTCGAGGTACAGTGGTGCCGGACATCTGGGGCCCGAGTAGTGGGAGAACCTGATCTAATAAAAGAGAAACTCAGCATTTGTTTTAGTGCTCTTAGGGGTTTGCTCTTCCCTGCTGGTGAGGGTGAAAGAGCCCCGTAAAGGTAAGTCGCTGGAGCACTGGGAATAGTAAGGAAAATGGGGAGAATTTGTTGCAAATAGCTGTACTTTATAGAAAACACATGGAGAACTTGTTAAAGAAAAAGTAGTTAAACCCACAGTGCCGATATGGAACACATTGATAGCCCCGTCAGCACTTTTATGTTGTCTTTCATAAAAGGGAGCAAAAGGTGTTTCAAAACCAACTGATTCTCAGCCTCTCTGAGAGCAAAAAGAGTGGGCTGTAGACCAGTAAAACTAGCTGACACTTGAACATGTGCGAGAACTACTGCAAATCCCCGTTAATGTTTCAGAGAAACATGTTTCAGCTTTTTGGAAAACGACTGTATTAAACCACACACGCTTCATTTTCTATGGCTGAAAGGCAAATGAACATTTTCCTTTGTCTCTTTTCCATAGCGGCACCAAATTTGATACTAGTTCTGTGACAGAGTCTGGAGGTAGAAAAGACTTGGTCCGGGGCGGTATTACTCCCTTCTGTTTGGTTACTGACGTTCTCTCCCTTGAGTTGCCCATACCCCGGTAACATACCCTGCCCAAAATCTCAGTTTCTGGTGAGGCCACACAGAGCTGAATTTGTGTGTATATTTGTGCTTATGCACAGGTGTGTGTTCAGCATGGGATATTGTACATCTCTTGTTGAAAATGCTTTCCACTTACTACAGGCAAACCCCCAAATCTTTTCTTCAAATCTTCAGTCTCAAAATAAATGCAGCTTTTAACTTTACAGACACGTATTTAATAGAAGCTCTACTGTACGGTCAGAGGGGAATTCAAAGGTGAACTCGAGTGACTTTCAAAGCGTGGAGAATGATATTGGAACAAACCCCACTGTTTTATTTCACATGTTCTTGGTTACTTTTCTTATTATGTAACCTTGCTGCACCTGAAGTGCATCAGGTAATACACCAATTCATTAAAATGTTTTCAAAATGTAGTTTGGCCATTATTCTGAAATATTTGTTTTCTGGATGAAAACCTGGCTCTACTGGAGTTAGAAAGAATTCTACTATTGGCTTCTATTTGTGAAATAGGTTGGCTATTATTCTAAAGTCTTTGCTTTCAAGAGGAAAACTTGGCTCCATTGCAGTTAGGGAGAATTTTTTTATGGACTTCTGTGGCTCTAGATTTCAGTCTTAAAATCCTGCCTTTCTGCAACATTCCATAAAAATAAAATACAAGAAGATAAGAGAAAGGGAGTTCAAGCACCAAAACCAAACAGTGAAGATAAGTAACAGGATGCGGAGTAAGCACTGAAGGAAAGGTGTTGCCGTTTTTGTTAATATGTACTACTTCCGTGTGTTTAAAATAAATTTTAAAAAGAATTTTAAAATGCACCTTTAGAGCTGTTGAGAAGCTGGAGAGAGTGAGTAAGCTCAAAAATACCCCCAAAAGGCGTTAACAGAGGTAGTGATAGTGAGGGGGACACAGATCCCTTGGTCTCTGTCTGATCCATCGGTTTAAATCGTAGTACGCGATGGGGCAGACTGGAGGGAGGGCTGGAACTCCAGCTAGGAAAGGATTAAAACACTGCAGCTGAGCCTGGAAGTTACGCATGTGGTAAGCCTACTTCCCTGACAAGATGGGGCTGTAAAACTTGCACCCAGATGAGCAAAGGATTTGAGAGGAAGAAAGTAAGAGTTGCTTTTCCTTCGCTTCTTGGAGCTGAGTAGAACTGCCAATACCAAAGGTTCTGGTGTGCAGCTTTGACTTGGAGGTGACGAGGGCCTGTGAAGGGATGGGGGAGAGAAGTCTGAGGTACCGTTTCCCTCTTAATGAATCAAGATGTGGATTTATCGCAGCATCCCACACTTTACAAGGAACACAGGCTGCTGAAACAGAGGCAGTTGTGCATGACATGGAAACAAGAAAGGCTTCCTGTAAAGTGAGTGGGCATGTAGCCTACATTTGATACCTGAACTTGAGAACATGCCATTTATTGAGAAGCCTGTAATTGAACAGAAGAGATGAAAAAGGGAAGTAGTTTCTTATAAGCATTTTTATACCTTTGAGCTGTCCCAACTCTCACATTCATAAAAAGGTTGCATTAGCTTGAATAAACAATCCTCGCTGTACATTTGTTAGAGCCATAACAGTTCAGAAACAGGAGTTGTTAAACAAGGTTTATGTTGTTCTAGTTTAAAACATACCAGTTAATAATAAATGGAAATAAGTCTGTTCATGCTGAGATTTTCACTGCTATAACTAGTTAAAAAAGATTGCAGGTGATTGAGTGCAATGTCCTTTTCAAGATCCAGTCTTTTATTTCTTTTAACTCACACAGAGACCTTGATGGATGAAGGACAGTGAAAGTGGCCCTGCTGATTCTGTGCTAGATTAGATTTGGAGTCTAAAAGAACACGAAAGCAATATAATCCACGCATAACTGCCACCGCTGAGTTAACTAACCACTCTGTGTAGTCAGGAGTGTTACTGTAGTAACAGAAAGGGGATAACCTGAGGACTTACCCACTCCTAGGGTTGGCTGGTCAGGTTGTGCTGAGCTTCGTACTGTCAGGGACAGACTGCTGTTGGTACCTGAGCTGGTCTAAACTCAGCTGGGGTACCAGGCTGCTGCAAAGGCAAGACACTTCAGGTGTCTGTGGTTCTCTGTGTAGGTTTGCTACCTTTCCCTGCCTTCTTCCCCATCCCCATTCCCATCTCCTTTGTGTTTTTTCAGCCTCCTGCTCAGCCTGCTAACACAGATCCACGATCCTTCTTCCTGGATCTGCTGACAACTGGTTCTTAGGAAGATGTCACCATCAACCTGCCATTGCTGTGGCCTAAGACTTGGCAACACGGGAAAGAATAAATGATCAGCTAGTTTTGTAACAGTGCTGACCATTGCCTCGAAGGGTATTCAGATGTAACCAGCTTTCTAAAACCTATTACAAGTGCCTTTAAAAGGGATGACTTTTACAATTAAGAATTTAGAGCTTCTGTCTTCAGCTTACTTGAAGATGCTGCATTACTATGACTGAGTCATTTGTTTTGGACTTGTGTCAATGGCACTGAGCTGTTATAAAGCTGTTCAATTAAGTGAGAGAATGGACCTTTTTCACTTGAAGTATTTCTGTCTTCTGCTATTATTCTGTTATTCTGCAGGAGGACAGGAACACACGTTCAATAATCTTTCTGTTTTGTACAAATGGGAGACATTTAAATATGGGTATGCTTTAGAAGCAGCGAAAGGAAATTGGACGGGTAACAGACAAATCACCAACAGATAAACCTCCTGCAGGAGTCTTTAGAAACCATACTGATGGGTAACATCAGATGACAAACCAGATGTGTTCTGTTCCTCAGCTTGGTTTTAGTCTTGGAAAGACTGCTATACTTGTGTGCTTAGCTTTCTTAATATATATGGAATTCCTTCTTAAAACTACCCATAGGAGAAAACAAAAATCTTCTAAGGATCTGCGGCAGGCAACATTGTGAATAAGAGCTTGTTCTATCCTGAGATTCTGTTTAAGACATGTGTGGCCACTTGGTTTTACTCTTTTGGCCAAGAGTTCTGAAAGAAAGCATTGCTAATAACAATTCTGTAAAACATTTTTTCTTTTTTTTAAGTGAGAGATTTATGTAACTGGATAAACAAATTGCAGTGTGACTATGTGTAGACTTTGTCTCAGATGTCTCTTTACCCCTGCTAGAACTCATAGAGAAACAACATGAAAAATAATTTTCTGTATCTGAACCTACAGTTCTTTTATTTGAGTAAAAATACAGTCTTTCATTAGGCAAGAGATTTCTCTAGCTTTTCTTTTTTTGTGAAAATTTCAGACTGGGAAATACGAGGATGGCAGCTTAAAAATTTCTTGCACCTCCTACATAAATCATGTCTATTTACTTTCTGTACAAATGATTTGTGTCTAGTAACACATTGAACTTGCATTGCACATTCCTCCAGCCCTCTTTGAATTTCAGTACTTTGCAGTCATTAAAAAGCTCAGCTTTCCTCTGACTTCGGTTAACCAGTATTTTGTTTTGCAGGTGGAGATACTAAGGTATGGGGAGACTGAATAATTTGTCCCCGAAGACAGAGTAAACCTTTGGCGACTCTAAGTCCAGCGTTTGGGTCTCCTGATGATAACAACTGGAACATATGCTGTTAGTGAATTTGTATTAGACTGTATTTTTAATCTAAAAAGGTAAACATATTAGTTCCCAGAGTCTCAAACTTGTCTGACCATACTCAGGCTTAGATGTAGTTTCACTGCTTTTGCTCCAAGGGGAGCAAAATGTGCACATTCACAATGAAAGAATGTGTTCAGTGTCAAGTCTTAATACAGATGTTATTTGCGACCGTTAGATACCCAGTAACAATTTTTTGTAACAGTGAGAAGAAAGAAAAAATAATAACAATGTTTATTTTGAAACACTATGAGAAACCTAAGTGACTTCTGAACCAGCAAACTGTGTTTATAGCTGCTCTATAGCAGCTACTGTGCACAAAAGATGAAGGTGACGAGGTTTTATTTATATCAACTAGCATTTATCATATGTGCACATATGTACTTTCGAAAGAGTAAGTTCAGTACAATAGTGTGCTGTGCGACTCCCCAGCCAGCTCCCAGCTGCAGACATTCTGCAGTAGACTGACATTGTATCTTCTGGGAGGAAAGGGAACATTACGTAGAATATCATACTGGAGGCAGGTGAAACAGAAACTACTGAGCTGATAATTTATCTGTCAGCTGCACTGGCATGAAAAGTGTCTTTCCTCCTCCTCCCTTTCTCGCCCTTAACATTGCATGATAATTATCAGGTCATTTTACCATCTGTGCCTGGAATGATATTTTGATTGTCCTCCTTCAAATTTGGATGCCTCAATAGCTTGAAACTGTATATAATTAGGTAGCATGTACTTCAGAGCTTTATGCAACTTGAATACTGAAAAATGCTGAAAAGACTGGAAAATGTGAATGGTGAAAAATACTGGTATTACAGGATTCTGTCATTCCTGTTCTGAAATGTTAAAAAGCTGGGGAATAAAGTCTAGATCTGGTGAAATATGTCACAAAAGGGGACAGTGGACAGAGGAACCCCAAAAGCATATTTAATGCAAACATCCTTGTGTCTTACAAGCAGGGAGCATTACAGCAAGACACCACCACCTGTCTGTCATCAACTTTAAAAAATCCCTGGATGCATGCAAGCTTGGCCACGGGAGGAAATTGTTCCAGTTGGAGATAAGAGAACTGCCAGCACCCGGAGGGCACTGCCAGCCCTGCCTGTCCCTGCCCCTCGTAAGCCCCTGCCCCAGTGCTACTGCAGCAGGGCTGGTCCCCAGCTTCCCACAGCCCTGCCCTGCCTGGCCGTCTGGCCACCCCACCCATGGGCCTGTGTCCCAGTCTGGCTTGGGCCTGTCCCTGTCCCCAGGAGGGTGCCCAATGCCCAGGGCTGGGGCTGCCCTGGTGCCTCTGGCTGCCCTGTGGTGCCCTGTCAGCCTGGGAACCCCTAATGCTGCCTGCCCACAGGGAGCTGCGGCTTTTGCTGCTCCCTGGCACTCATTAACCTGGTGTTAATCTCCACCTTGTTAGTTGAAGCAGTGAACGCACGCATAGCCTTGCAGTTCAAATCAGAGGCAAGTGGTACAAAACCAGAATAGGGAGACTGGCAGAAGCTTGCAGGTACCAGACGTTGCAGTATAGTCATAAATATGAAAATATGATGCCAAAAAGTAAACTGAACTTGACCCCCCATATTTCTGATTAGCACTCTCCTTGAATTTACAGCCATTGAGTTAATTTGACAAATACTCTACTGACTTAACAAGCTGGCTTTACATAAATTTGGTTCAGGAAAGAATTTAATCATGAGAATGTAATCATTTTACTGTCTGGTGGAAGTTGCAGGATCCAGAAATTTGCACTGAAAGAACAGAATATGCCTGAAAAGTTATCTGTAGTAATCTCCTATTGGGGGGCCCTTCCTTTAAAAGGGAACTATTATGTACTCTTTCCATTCAAAAATTTTAAAGGACAATGTGTAAAACTGTTTCTAACTCTTGGCTAAGAAAAAGTATTGAAACAGTTTATAGAAAGAAAGAAAAAAAAATTGCTAAAGATGCTTGTTAATATTTTACTCCAGAGCAGACCAAGAGTTGTTTGCACCTGACATCTGTGTTGGTACTGTTGTTTCACACAGCGCTGCAGTGCAGGAAGGACATATGATATAGTTAGACGACGATATTTTAGCTTTTTCTCTTTGCTTTTGATAGGGAAAGTTATCTGAGTGATGTCTAAGCTAGACCTTATAGTGTGCAATCTAATACAGATCTCTTTTTCTTCATGAGATAAAGTACCTAGTGTTTGATAACTTTGGTAGCAGGTAGTCTTCAACACACATTGCTCTCTTAAACAAGGTGATTTCAGGCATGACAGCAAGTGACTGAGTGCAAATTTTTTTCACTTTGTTTTTACCTTGGTTGATTAAATTTCTTTGGAATAAGCAAATGACAGCCCCTTCTCGCCCCCTGCAAATATAAAAATGTACTTGTCTATTGATAGGCTGTTTCACTGTTGGAGGAACAAGAAAAAACCCCAAAAGCAATACATTAAAAAACAAACAAGTTTTTTTCAGCTGCTGTGTTACTGTCCACAAACCTAAACACATGCAAACACTGAACAGTAACAGCCAGGCAGCGTAGAAGGCACCTTTTACCTCCTAGGAGCCTGTTAAATCGTCTTCCACTTCTCTGAATAGTCAGTTGGTGGATGGCAGCTTGTTATCTCTGTAAGTGATGCTTTTCTCTACTGTTTCTCAACACTGTTAGAAGTATTTCACCTACCATCCTTCAATCTCTGTGTGATTGTGGAAGTGGTATAATCCTTAATGATAGCATTTAGCCCAGGTATACATGAAGCTTAAGTAAATATAGTAAATGTTTTCCAGGTGAAAAAATGCAATTCAGGTTCAATTATCAATTCAACTGTTCAGTTATCAATTCAACTATCTTGCTAAACTTTAAAAGTTTGGGGTTTTTTTCAGACCAGCTGGTGTCCTGCTTTCCTGCCCACAATATCCATTGGACATACCACACAAGCATTGAAGATTTTTGAACCTGGGCTGCATAGAGTGAAAACTCTTTATTTTAAGACACTAAGTAAGAAGAGCTGTAGGACCTTTGACCTGGGAATGGATTCAGTTTGCTGCCCTCTTATTAGTGGAAAGCTTAGTTGTGAAGATCCATAGGAACTGTCAGGGGTAGTCTATGCAAGTAACGTCTTCATTAATATGGAAGGATTTTGACAGAATCCCATTTTGCTTCCTGTGACGCAGTTATCACTGCGGATAAACAAGTGATTGCAGCTGAGAATATTGTTGTTTCCAAGAAAATGGAAAATAACCCTTTATGTATATGGTCAAATTTTGTCAAATTGGTTGATATGTCTGATAGTCAGAATCAGACTATCCGTGCACCATGGAAACTGTTTCCATAGTGAAAATCTCTTAGCTCAGAGACTGTTCTTTCTGGATTAAATCTAAGGATTCATACCGATAATCTAGAGTTTTCTCCAACAGCTGGGAAGGTCAATACTTAAGAGGAAAATGTCACACAGCTATATGGAGGTTGTACCATCCCACTTCTGGAATATATTTTTACCCTCCAGAGCAAGAGAAGTGCCATGGTGTTTCCTTCCATTCCAGGCATCTTTGGTGTTCAAAACGAAATTGCATGTTTTAGAAGCAGTTGCATATTCTGTCAATATTCTCAGTTACCTGCCAGAAATACAGATAATTGGTGGAATCCCTTTGTAGAACAGCTGTAATACAGTCTTCCTTTGTAATGCCTCAAAAAGACCAGTTACTCCACTGCAGAAAAACTACTTTTAACCAATGTAGTGAGGATGGAGAGACTAGGAAACATATAATGGCAGTGTTTTTCACATTAAATACATTGTTACCTGTTTGAAAACTGATTAAGAAGGAATTATGGCCTCTTGAATACTTATGGATCAACATACTAACAAAGCCCAGGAAGAGCACTGGTTGAAACTTGTTAAAGGCTAAATGAAAAAGGTGTGTTATTTCCTAAATGCTACTCTAATACATGGAAATAAAAACTCTATTGAATTCAATGGTCTTTGAGAAGAAGTTATTTTATGGCCTGAGAACACAATTCAATGATTCCTATTTCCCAGGAAACAGGACAGCACTGGCTAAAAGCCTATCCTGGTTCAGTTGTGAAATAAGTGCAGCAATTAAAATAGAAGCAAAATGCAACAAGAAAAAAAAAGAGAAATAATATAGCAGTGGATACACCTATTCCACACTTCATAAATTCTGAATTTTAAGAGGTTCTAAAACCATCAGAAAGAAATCAATGACTGGCAAGCCTAAGAACAAAAGGGTTTAAATACATTGGGTACAGTGTAAATCCTAGCAGTGGCAAAGAGCCAGTGCTTGATGGGTAAATTGTTAATAGTAATGCAGAAATAGCAGAAGTGTTCAATAGGAAAATCTGTTCTGTATTTGGAAGGAAGCAAGAAACAACACTATATCCTTATACCACAAGAGAATCGGGAAGTCATTTCAGCAGTAGTCAAAGGGGAACATGAAAAATATCTAATGAGGGATAAAAAAAATATTAATCAACATGGCCAGAAAAGCTGTGTCCTGGCCTCTCATGATTTCAAATAATTGGTTTTCTGAAAAGCTTCTGGAGATGTTAAATACAGTTCCAGGTTATATGTTACAAAGGCAAAGTGGCTGATCTAGGTGAAGCTTCTTGGTCTGACACAAGTCCTAGGGAAGACAGAGGAGTGGTTGTATAGGGTGCAATTTGAAAAAACATCTAAGGGTTGGAGTGGAAGTAATGCTAGTCAGTATGGTTTGTGAAAAAAGATACCTTGAGAGACTTAAATCAAGTATGCTTGAAGTATAAGCTATCCCTCTGGAAGGTGGGTTGTTTGATAGGTTATCATATAGGTGCAATATATTCAGACTTTTGAGAAGTACAATACATGATTTCCTATTGTCTAATGATCTTAGTAAGGCTCCATAAATACAAGTATTAAGTCTGATCTAAGACTTTCATTTGTGATTTGGAAGTGAATGTAAAATCACTACTGAAGGCATTTACTTACAAACCAAATTCAACCAGGCAATAATCAGAGGACCAATAAATTACAGAGACTCATTGAGGTGGCTTAAGTTCAGTATATCTTCTTTTCCTGTTTGTAAATGGATAATTTATAACATCTGAGACAAGTATCCTGTATTTGATAGAATCCACAGTAAATGTGGAAGGGACCATTAGCTGAGGTGGTTTAGGAGGAGATAGGGATTTGCCCAGTTTCCACTACCAGGGGATAACTGGCCTCCGAATTACCCACTACATATGAAATACCACTATGACAGCAAAATTACTGGATGACAAAAGAAACCAAAATGTATTGACGTGTATTTACCATGCTGTTGGGAGACAGAGGCTAGAATCTGGAGCCAAGAGTCTGAGGGATTTAACTTTTTGACTGGACTTTGCTGCTAGCCTGCTGATGACCCTGCACAAATTACCTTGTTTTCCTCAGCTTAAGTTTCCCTCTCTAGAAAAGGGGTATAATGATACTCACCATTTTCAAAGAGTACTTAGTGGAAAGTGCCAGCTAGTCTTACTGGCTTTGTATTATCTTAACTACAGCCTTCTGTGACCGATGTAGCTAGTAACTGCTCTAAAACATCCTTTTGATAAGGAAACAGTCTGACAAAACAGGTAATGAATGCAAAAGTGAGGCTGTCTTTTGGAGTCTTGCATCCTTCCAAGCTTTCAATGACAGAGTTCAAAGAATCAGAATGACAATACGTCACCACAACTCACTGTGCTGTTTTTGCAGAGTAGCCCCATATAGCTGTAGAGACATACTCTGCCTTTCTAGCTAGCAAAGATGACTTGTGGCATGGGATAGGTAATTGCAGACAAAGCTTCAGGGTCTTCTTTTGGCATTGACCAGCAGCTGACTTACTTTGACCACTAAAACCTCTTAGTAAAAATGCCATGTTGCCTTCTTTACAATCTTTCATGTGAAATGTGTGGATATGCACCTCTCCTGCTTGTCCTGAGGTTTGCTTGCGAGCGACAGCAACACCTCTAGAAAATGAGGATAACTGACAGAGCCATCCCTATGAAGAGTTATTATATTTTAAAAATAAACCCATAAAAAGAGCAGCCCCACTTATAAGGCATACCTGATACTTCTAATTTTCCAGCTTCCCTGCAGCACATCAGCCTCATAGACTCGAAGAGCTGGAGGAGGCACTGCCTATGTGCAAGTCCAGTGCTAAAGCAAGAGCTGCTGTAAGGGGTGAGTGGCTCCCTGCAGCACGCAGAACCCATCAATCAGCTGACAGAAAGGCTGTCGTTGTACCTCTACCCCTCTCAGACGACACGACGCTGTGTGACAAATCACGAGGGATACTTGTAGGAATTACTTTTAGAAGCCTCTTAGCGCTGATAACACTGAAGATTTCTGTCCAAAACTAAGGAAGGTTTAAGCCAGAGACTATGAAGAATAAACTTTTAGAAGGGAGCAAAGGGCGGGTATGAACCTTTCTCAAGTGCCTATCAGGAACCTCAGTTCCTCTAGTCCAGCTTACTTCCTTTAGCTGTCCCAAGTAGCACTTTAGTGGAAGATACAAAAAGCCTTAACTTGGTGTTTAATAGCCTCTCTCTCCCATTAGGTTTTCACCCGATCTCTCTTTCTAACAACCGTGGACTATGAGGATTGAAGTTTCACACTTTTCTTAGATGTAACTTATTTTCTAGATACACCCTCAATTTCTAATCACATCTGGGAAAACTTTGCTGGGGTTTGAAAGCCTCCATTCCAAAAGTTCCACCATTTTTTAAACCCATGATGAATTCCATCTAATTACTGAGATTATGTGTGCATTTGAACAGTCATTCTCCAAGAAATGGCTTAGCTTTAAAAACATAAAAATATTTTCTGCTGTATTTCAGAATCCTCACAATGTCTTTCACTTTGATTTTATTAACCGATTTACAAAATGGCAGACATTTGTTTCTTAAACTGATTTATTAAGAAAGCTACTCTGACCCACTGGAAATAATTCACTTCCATCTCCTGCCATCTAGTGTCAGAAATAACACATTTTCACCTCCGAGAGCTGACGGGCTCTTGCAACTTTAGGCTGTGTGTAACAAAAACTATAAAATACCGTGGATTTATTTTTTTTTTTTGTCAGTGTTTAGTACCTTAGCATGATAAAAATAGGTGTGTGTATATATATATATATATGTATGACAAAAGATCCTTTCTGTATTTATTGATTCTGATGTGTGCACTAAAACCTTGCTTTCAGTCTGTGGGGTCCATTTGGCATTGAAACAAGGTGCAGATTCATACCTGAGCATAACGTAGGTTAAGAAAACCCTGTATGGTCAATCAAGTAAGCAGGCATATTTTCATGTATATTTTTTGGGGGTAATACAAAATATATTAAGCAGTGGTCGGTAAAACATACTTTGCTAAATTCTTCACTGATTTTGTGGTGTCTTGAGGCAGTCCGTTGTTGCAGCAGCCTGGGTGAAGGTTTTGGAAAGCTTCTGCATCAGCTCCTAGTACGCTGGCTCCCTCACAGAAAGATTGGGCTGCTGTGAAGAAAGGGAGGCCAGTAGGACCTTCCTGAGGCACTTCAGTAAGACCAATGCTCCTTTTAGAGTGAAGTGAATCCTGTTAGGATTTCCCATCCCTCAGTGTATTAATTCACTCCACTTGTCTATTAGTTTCCAGTTCTAATTATATATGACTACATCTTCCTCTTTTTCTTCTTCTTTACTCTTTGCAGGAGTTCCCTTGCAGATTCCTTTCCAGTTCCTCTCCCTTTTATCCTAGCTGTCTTTTCCAGTTGCCTCCTGAACTCACCCTCCGGTGATTACATTTCCTCAACACAGCAGTTTCTTCCTTTCCTTCCTCTTCCCTCCTATTTAATTCCTTCATATTTGTAGAATCCTAGAATAATTTAGATTGGAAAAGACCCGTAAGATCATCAAGTCCAACTGTTAACCCAGCACTGCCAAGTCCACCACTAAACCATGTCCCTAAGCACCTACACATCTTTTAAATACCTCCAGGGAAGTGACACAACCACCTCCCTGGGCAGCCTGTTCCAATGCCTGACAACCCTTTCAGTGAAGAAATTTTTCCTCATGTAC
>JAVJGJ010000037.1:41327971-41349607 GCA_035590215.1 Microhierax caerulescens | reverse complement strand
GGGACGGTCACTGCCCTGGTCCTGCTGCCCACACGGTTTCTGACACAAGCCAGGGGGCTGTTGGCCACCTTGGCCACATATTACATCTTAGTCCTCTTCTAACCTGTTCCTCTTGAAAAAAGTGTATCTGAATTTTCCTCATGTCACTTTGCTACATTCTAGATAGTGGTCCAAAATTCCTCTGAAGGATGAATCACTTAGTGCAGGAAATAAGCAACAAATTGTTTTCAGTACAGCCTCTGGCAACCTGAGTGCTAAATTAAACACAAAAGAAGTAGAACAAGATGATTTTTCTTTTTATCCTTACCTAAGGCTGAGGGAAGATTCATCATTAGCAGAGGTGAAGATCACCTTTTCTTAAACAGTTAGCTGGCTGCGGTTTATACTAGCATTTAATATAATAATGTAATACACTGTCATTAATTAATATTAATGTAATTTAATGTAATAGCATTTCTACACATTGTTAAATGCATATGTTTTTGCAGGTATGCACACACCTTGCTTTCCATTATAAATGGAACCAGTGGGAATACCTGAGATTGAAAAAAAATATATTTGTCAGTGCACCCAAGAAATAGGTATATCAGAAAGTGCGGTTACTGAAATTACCCTTTGATCTTAACAAATACAGGTTAGGACTTACTGCTTTTAAAATGTCATATCTTAGTATCTCATGTGTCAGTGATTACTGGCAATTCAGCTGCCTTTCTGTTTTTTCTATTGGGGAGGAGAGGTTTGTTGTTCAACTGGAGGCTCCATCCAAATCCGTAAGTGTCTGCACAGGGAAGTAACTAACTTCTTGTGTGTGTGCTGCACATAATACTTCATAATGGGAAACAATGTGAAGAAAGCGATGTGTGAATGGTAGTGTTTCCCACTCTTTTCCTCCCCCAAACTTTTTTATTTTAATATTTTTTGAAACCGTTGCTAGTGCAATGGGTATTGATCATGTATGGGACCTGTTGTGCAAATAATACTGCAAGTACGGTGAAGAGGGGAAGATGGAACAATGACAGATTGTACAAGAATTTACAGGTTAGATTAAGAAACCTGTTGGGAAAAAAAGTTGTCTGTGGAGCCATCTGAATTACCCCTACTACAACTGTATGTAAAGTTACTGTCTTGTTATGATCTTGTTTTCAAACCTTATGCTTTCAGAACTCCCTCTTGCCACTGCCATCTCTGGGAGTTACAGACTTGAGCCAGAATGTGACTATTACTTGAAGCACTTGCTTTAAGCTAGTAGTAGTATGTCTGTGCAATGCTAAAATCTCAATAGTATGATCTTTGTAGTTGTACCTGTGATAATGTGTTCACACCCCTCACTAATGAAATTGATAAATGACATTTGAGTTTAACAGCAAAAAATTAATGTCCTGAGTAAATGTACACAGAGGATGCAACTAGATTAATCCCTCTTCTCTTTGCATAAGATTATGAGAAAATTTAGGTTAGAAGGGATTTCAGGAGGTTTCTAACGCAACCTTCTGCTCAAAAGAGGCATGTATATGAGATCAGACAAGGGCTTTATCCAGCCAGATCTTGAAAACCTCTAAGAACAGAGACTGTGCTTCATCTCTGGGCAACCTCTTTCACTGTAACAGTCCTCATAGTGAAAAAGTTTTTCTTCATATGTCATCTGAACTTCTTTTGCTTCAGTGTGCCTGTTGTTTCTTGTGTTCCCACCATGCACTGCTGTATTAGCCTGGCTCTGTCTTTTCAATGAATTCCTTGTAGGTACTGGCAGGGAATTATTCAGTCTCTCCCAAAGCTGTCTCTTCTCCAGGCTGAAGGTCCAGATTTCTCAGCCTGTTCTCACAGGAGTGTTCCAGCCCCTAAGCATCTTGGTGGCCCTTCACCAGATGTGCAGTGGTTTAAGTGATGTCTCTACTGTATTGGGGTCCCAAAACTGTACACAGCATTCTAGATGCTGTCTAACAAGTGCCAAACAGAGGGGACTAATCACTGCCCTCAATTTACTGGCTACATGGCTATTAGCATAACCCAGGATCCTCCTTCCTTGTGTACTTGCTAGGCTTTGGATTGACAGTCCTTTCAAATCTGCTTCCAATGTTTCGCTCTTACTTGTCCAACGTCAAAACACGGCATAACGTTGACCTGAGGAATATATTTTAATTTTGCTGCAAGGTGGCCTGGCATAGTGGTAAGACAGACTCCCATGAAATTTTGACAGACTCCCATAAACACAGTATTACTGCACTGATGAGCTCTTCTAACACTGGATATTTGGCAAATACCATATAATTTACTTCCTTTAAAAAATTATCTCCCTTGAACTTTGCAGTTTTATACATACAAACAGATATATATCTAGATTAAGACTACATTTTAGCACATGTGCCAGTCAGTAAGACTCTTGTGATAAGTAGCCAGATGTAAATGTGCTTTTGTGTCAAGGAAGCTGTGTAGGAAGGAAATGAGAGAATTAATAGAGCCACGGATCTTCTGAACACTTGTGGTGGAAGGGATATGTAACAGACAAAGATCACTCACCAGTTATTGCTTCCCCCTTAGCAAAGGAAAATTGGAAGAAGTTTCTGTCTAGACTAAGCCACAGAGTCTTTTCCAGGCTGCTGTTGGACAATGTATTTCATGCTCATCTCCTTTCTCAAGACTAAAGACAGACTGGGAGAAGCACTGTAGGAAAAACATAATCACCACTGATGATATTTCTAGCCTGCGATCCTTTTAAGCACTTTTTATTGTCTATTGAACTAAGCTGCAAATGAATAAACACGTGTGTTCAAAATGAACTTCAAAATCACAAAGTCCACTGAAAACGGAAGTAGGATGAGCTCTCCCTTGGTACATTCCCTCGGTCTAGCAGCAGGCAGACTGAATTTTGGTACTTTTTGCATGTTCTGCTCAACTTATTTACTTAAACCAAAATTCATATTGACCTATTAATTATATAGATAGTGCCTGGCATTCAGAAACAGGATATGTCTCTTGGATAAATTCCATGGAAAAGGCACAGTGAGCTTTTGACAAGGCACCACTAAGTCTTTTGGCTAATTTCCAAGCACCTGCAGATAAATCCATTTCCCTTAAATGAGAATGATGGCAAATGAGAGTACTTAGCACCTAATTTAGCCTATGTATAATTAAGTCTCTGGTTAATTTTAAGCAGAAGACTGCTTTCAGTTCTATATATGTATACATGCAATTTATTTGCTACGTTCACATTTCAGCACGTGAGAAATGAGTTGGCAAAAAGAAGTTTTTCTGGAATTACAACAATCACCTCTAGTCTTGGCAACCATTTTTTCTTGAACAGTATTTAGCAGTCCTGTGACACTGGAAAGAAAATCCCTCAAAACCCAAAGAAAACAGAATGCCAAAATTGCATTGGAGACCACATTGTCAACTGCTGTACGAACCTAAGATGATGTACTGAGGAGGGAGTAGCATCATTCTGCTTTTATACTGCATGAATATCTGTCAAATTAGTTCTTGCTAGCTTCTTAAAAAGCTTTGCTAAAGAGTGGTTGCATTAATCTCTATGCTTTTGATTTAACTTTTTATGGGAAACATCATTTAATATAACTACATAGGCTCTAAGCAGGATATTTGTGTTACCAGAGTAGGACTTCTACTGGAACTGTGGACCTTGAAATTCTAACTTAAGAAATACCAGTGGTGTTGGAACAAGATCTACTGGTTTTTTGAAACAACTGCTTTGCCTCAATGAAACACCACAGTGTTTCTAAGCACCAGTTTAGGCTGTATAATTGATAGAATATAATTATTATTTTTTTTCAGAAGAAATAGCACTACCACTGAAGTTAAGGGATTTGCAAAGATGTGAAATGCAATAGCAGAGACAGGTTGGAATGGAAGAGATTTTTCAGTGGTCACTAATGCGTTGGCACCTCTTATCTTTGATGGAAAGTGATGGAGCAGGTTTCAGCTTTGAATATGATGAGAAATCAGTTTGGTAAGCTGTTTAATCAGTTCAAAGGGTCTAACAAAGAGTACAAGCTAACAAACAGCTAGATGTTACCCATTACTGAATGCTTCTCAGAAAGATAAAATTCAGCAATCAATATATAAGAAATCTTAGGAATCCTCTTATTGCATGAATAGGATAAGTAGGAACCCAAATAAAGAAAAGTTGTCAAAGGTGTGCCATTTGCTTTACATCGTGGTACCACTGTGAAGAACATTGCAATGGCATTACAAATTTCCATTCCCCTGTAGCTAGCTCATTCTCTAGGAAGTTTAGATGAAATGCACAGAATATTACCAGATAGGCTTATTAATTTCATCTGAAAGAAGGCTTTGTCTGAATGAACTTGTGCTGATTAAAATAACAGGAAAATCCCCTTTAGGCTGTTTCCAGTGAATTATAACCTGAATTACATATGAAGGCCAAGATCGCCTCTTTGTAAGGAACCAGTTAAACTTGTTTCTCACTCTGTAAAGTATAATGGGCTATCATTCCAGTTTCTCAACAACTGTAGTATATCTTAACACTGATATATATAGGAGGAATTCTAAGCATCAGGGAAATATTTTAAGACAATCCCCTGAATGTAACCATTCCTGTAAATACCCTCTGCCATTATCATAAAATCGCTAGACCACATCTAAAAATTCTTATATATTCCATGGAGGACTAATATAGGATCTGTACATGCACATCTTGAACTGCTTACTTTGCAGTCAGAGCTATTTTGATTCTACATCATGCCAAGCTTCTCCATGGGAAGCAATTAGGGTGCTTTAGGATGTGTGTTCATGGTTTGGAACATCAGGATGTGCTAGCATGCCATCCAGGCTTGTATGGATCAACTCCTGTGGATAATATGTGTGGGATCAGGACCTGGTCTACTATCTTTGAGCCAATGTTTAACCACATTATTATAAATATTTACATCCAGGTTTGTCACTTATGTATCAGAGGTACTTGTGTTTCAAAATCAGTGTATCTGTTTTGTTTTCTATAAGCTGCTTAATTTCTTTACCTATAAGCACTTGCACTAGAAAAATATAGTATTATATTAAAAAATATTGTAAGGCTTGGGGAATCCATCTTAGGCATTTACCATAACCACAACAGTATGAATAACATATGTCTAATTATGAAATGGCCACTGAGAGGTTTAATTAGCACATTTCACTTTAGTAGTGTAAAGCTTTTTATTAATAAGCTTTTTTATAGATCATACAATTTCTTTACATGTATCTGAAACTGATAATTTCTAAATTATTTATTCTTCTCAAAATATATGGGAATTTCCATGTTATAATCATGAAGAAGTCTAAGAATATTAGTTCTATTGGTAGTATTCTGTTATACTGTTTGAGTCAAAATATTGTAATGGCTAAGCTGTTGCAGCGTAATAGGACATTTATTGTGAATAAGTGACAGAGGGAATAGTGTAAACCACTAAGTTGATACAAAGCAAAGGTAGCTGGGTGTGGGTCTCTGCCATAGGGGATCCCAACAGTGCCTACAGTATAACTGTGGAACTCGTGAGTGCAGGCAGGCAGTGCTTTTCCTTTCTCCTTTCCTTTGTTCCCCCGCCAAGACTTAAGTTGACCTAGTTATATCCCTTGTGTGCCCATAACCAGACATCAGATTTTCTACATTTTATTTTCTATGGTAATTGTGTTAAAATAGCTGTTATCTTGCTTGCTAACTCTTGTTGCATTTCCCTGCAGATGTGTCGGGGTGTCAAACTGGAATGGCAGTTGTTGTCAGGTAGGCCTGGGGAAATACAATTGCAGAGGAGGTCACAGGGACATCATACCCTGGGCTACGTTCAATAAAAAGTAACATCTTGTATAAGAAATTGACAATGCCATTTTCTGAGAACTAAAATTTTATGGATCTGCAGAATTATGGAACATTTTTGAGCAACCAAAAATAATGTACAAACCCCAAAAAATCCCACGAAGCCCCTGCTGTTCTTACTGTACAAAATGCCTCTTAAAGGGCCTTTTACATCCTATTAACTCAAGCCTCATAAAACTAATAACCCTAGGCTTCCACCAGGGCTCTTCTAGAGGGAGATGCACAGTGACTGAAGCGGGGCTTGTGTTAAACTGTGCCCAAGAAAACTTCTCTTTCACTGCTGAATGATGAGGAAGATTGGATTCAACAGTCTTCACAGGATAATTTTAGGTTTTAGGCAATCCCTTTGGATTTCTTCCCGTTGTTTGCAGAATTTTAATTTCATTAAGGAATAATTTATCTACTAATATCAAGGCCTGAACATCTTGCTAGGAGTAGCTCCCTGACCTGTCTTTAGAAAGATAGTAGTATCGATGCAAATAATAGTAATTATAGACATAAAAATCAGTTAATGACACATTCCATGTTGGATAGATAATGGACAATAATTACCATCTATCTTCTGTTGGGAGAACTATGTGAAATGTGCTGGCGATCTTGATTCACTTGGCCACAGTAACAGAGCTGACAGCATTGCAAGCCTTGGTCACCTCAGAAACCGCTGCCTAAATTTGGTTTATATGAAGCTCACTGCTGGAAGAGGTCACTGGAGACCAGGGCTGATGGCTGTGGGTAAGACAGTGTTGAGAGGTTGATGCCAGTTCTGCTCAAGCTGAACCTTCTTGTAGATTCATGAAGGAATACAGTCACCAGGCTGTCATTCACACACTTTTCTGTAGCTGTAACTTGACTAAACAAGTCAAAAGAGAGAAAAAAAAAACCCAACAGATTTCTGACAGAGCATCTATGCTCTTCTTTCATAACCATCTGGGAGCAAGGTGACTTGTCACAAAGGACACTTTGGCAGTGTATCTGAATCATTGACCTTGTAGACTTAAGTGCCCGGAGTACACAATATGTTGGGGTATGTATTAAAGTGCAATGCTCCTTGTAAGAAAAACTTAACATGTTTTGGGCAATATTCTCTCTTTAATTCACACTGTGTGCTGAATCACTGATGTCTCTGGTTGCATAGAATCTAAATCCCCACAGAATATGTGCAAATGTATATTGTGCTGGTTTTTAATTTGAATTTCTCTATCTCACTACATTCTGCTTGGGCACCCTGTTCCAAATGTTAAAAGAATGTAAATATTAGATATTACATGTTTTTCTATCACTGAACTAAAGCTGAACTACAAAGTTACAATTTTACATTGTTCCTTTACCATTGTTTTCCCCCAATATTGCCAAGACTTGTAGGTGAAATATCAGCACTAGGAAAAAATATGACATATTAACTGTTGTCTTATACTCAGCAACCTCAACCATTCTGTGATTCTGTGATATGCAGATATACACCCCTTGTGGGGTGCAGACCACCATGGCTGAGTTAGGTTTGGAGGAGTAACATATAACGTGGCTGGGAAAAGCTGAAGATGAAGGCTGCTTCATCTGTAGCAGGCCACAAAGCTGCAGCAGCAGTCAGGGATATATGGGGCTTTCCTGGGCCAAGAGATAGTGGAGGTGCTGGCCTGGGACTGGCACCATGTCTCTATGCCCCACACTCTTTTTTCTTGGGCCCTGGGAGTAGGAAAAGATAGAAGGGAAACAGGGCCAGCAGGGCAGCCCCTGTGTTGGGGAGCACACAGCACTTCCCTGCCCCAGCATCAGCAAGGGGGAGTGAGCCAGGACGCTGTTTTACTGCTTTTGTGCTTTCTCCTCCCTTGGGAACCTCAGCCTGAAGCTAAACCTGTGACTTTGACATGGTACCTTTGAATAGGATTCATGTTAGATGCACACAAAGAACAGAAAAGTGTGCAAAATTTAAGTGTACATGGTTACACAACAGTCTTTAAATAATCTAGCATCTGGTTTTACCACCATTATCACTACTAAACATCCCAATTGAAATCACTTACATCTTCAGCCGCTGAACTATGACTTCGGTCATATTTAAATTTCTCCTACTGTATTTTAATGTATAAAACTTAAACTTCAGGTTAACTAAAGCCATCTAAATATTCTATTCTTTAAAAATACAACTTTCAAAAATGGTGCCTCCTCAGACAGCCTAAGGTTATTTTCCTGTCTTCTGTCTGAAAACCACGTGGAAATCCTGGAAGCCTCTCAGTTAATTGAAAGGGAGAGGAAGAAAGAGGTGAAGCAGCTGGTGGCAGAGAGGGAGCATAGCAAACGAGTCACTGGGAGAAACCAAAAATAAACTGCAGAAAAAGCCCTTGAGGTTCTGGTGGATGGCAAGCTGACCATGAGCCAGCAACATGCTCTTGCGGCAGAGAAGGCTAATGGTTCCCTGGGCTGCATTAGGAGGAGGGTCACCAGCCGGTCGAGGGAGGTGATCCTGCTTTTCTCTTCAGAACTGGAGTGCGGGTTTCCTGATCTGGGCTTCTCAGCACAAAAGGGGCATGGACATTCGGGACAGAGTCCACTGAAGGGCCACAAAGATGATTAAGGATGAGGAAAGGCTGAGAGAGCTGGGACTGTTCAGCCTGGAGAAGAGCAGGCTTAGGGTGATCTCATCAACATATTCAAAAACCTGAAGGAAGGATGCAAAGAGGATGGAGCCAGGCTCTTTTCAATGGTGCCCAGTGACAGGACCAGGGGCAATGGAGGTTCTCTCTGAACATTAGGAAACGCTTTTTCACTGTGAGGGTGACTGAGCACTTGACACAAATTGCCCAGGGACGCTGTGGGTCTCCATCCTTGGGGTACTCAACAGTCGCCTGGACATGGTCCCAGGCAACCGGCTATAGGTAGCCCTGCTTCAGCAAGGGGGTTAGACCTGATGACCTCCAGAGGTCACTTGCAACCTTGACCATTCTGTGATTCTGTGAACCCGTCAGCTGTTTTCTTAGGTGGTTTACTGGACTTTCAGAAGCCATCAGTATGAACCCTTTTCTTTGCTGATTTAACAATGCTGCTGAATAGCTTTCCAGTTAGCATTTGAGAGCAGAGCAGAACTGTCTATGACATGAACTAGAGGATCAGCAATGCAGATTCTCGTTAAATCCATAGACCTCATTTCTCTGATGGACTTGTTTGTTTCTCTTCATAGAAAATAGCTTAGTCACTGTTGTCTACATTTTGGTTGTTACTTTCCAAATTGCTTGCAGCTCTCATCTGTGCAAAGCATTCTCAAGATTTTTGTCACAACTTGCTTTTCTCAAAATTCCTGGGAATATCATATGCTATTCTGATCACCATTCCATCACTAAGCGAAATACCCCTTTGAATATACTTTCACTTCTCAAATTACTATTTATAGGTGTTGATTTACTGGCAGTTGTGTAGTTATTTTTACCCTGACATATTTTTACCTCAGTGTGATTTAGTATTTCCTTGCAAGGCTGCAAATCTTATTGCTCTGAGCAGTATTGCCAGACAAATATGTAGGGCTTGCTCATGTTTATGACAAAGGATTAACAGCTTTTTAAAAAGGGGAGCCCCATTAATTTTTATATGCTAGCAGAACATAATATGACATGCATTTTTAAATTAAATAAATGTGTTAGATTTACACAATAACTGTGACTAATACAACCTTCTTTGAAGATGTTCTTAGTTTTCCTTGTCAAAAATGAAGTATTAGTTCACTAGTACTGATGACCACAGTGCTTGCAAAGCAGCTTTCAAGCAGGAGAACTCTCTTAAAAGTGGTGTGAGCAGTATTGATGAGTAGCATGTACCTGGAAAGAGAGGTTGAAGTTTTTCACCTGTGTGACTGAAATGAAAAGAGCTACTGCTTTCAGCCATGACACCTGACCTTGATGCTATGTTAAACTTGTTACTAAGTTATCCTATGTAGCTCTTACACCTATCAAACAGAATGGCAGATGCTAGTTTTCTTCTTGATCTCACCATGCTCTGATGTTGGCCAACAAGCTTGAGGTGGGTGCATCTTGCCAATCCTTGCTTTCCTTCAGAGGAAAAGTTTCCTGACAGTGAAGAAGGTGTTAGCTAGTCAGTAACAAGATACTGCCGGAGAAAGGATGAAAATGACATTGTCCATGTATCAAAGCAGGAATAAAAGGCTCTTATTTGTTCAGTGCTCTACTAAAGCAGCAAACATTTTGATAACTAATTGGTCTTTTCTATCTGTCCAATGCTGAGTGACAGCTGTCTGAATATCCTGAGATTTGTGTATGTACTTCTGTATTTAGCACCTATGCTTGTTTAAATCTCACTTTCAGAGAACTTTTGGTCTCCGAATCCAAGTTTCTTCTCTTGCCCACAGAGAGGTCACCCCGTAATCTCATATTCCTTTTGCACTTCCCTTTGCCTCTGGTTTCCCCCCATGCTCAGATAGCTCCTTCAGAGCCCAAAGCCCTTGCTGAGAGCATGTCCAGGTACTGTTGTGGGTCTCATGTGTGTGTTCCTTGTCTGCAGAAAATGATTCCAGGATGTGTGCTCCTGAAAACACACAGGCAATAGGCATCTTGGCCTCTGTGCATACAACTGAGCAAACATAGCCCTCAGCAACCAACTGCTGCCATTCCAAAAATGGTTTTGCTTGGATAGATGCTTGGGTAGATGGACTGGGTGGGAAAATATAGTTAGCATCTCAACCTCTGCTCAGGATCTTCATACTGTAGTTCTTTATGAACTTAAAACCTACACAAATTTGTGTGGATTTTTCAAAAGGAAGAAAAAGCCACATTCTTGATAAAATGACTGGCATTCCCCCACTTCCCATCCTTGCCCACCTGGAATTCACATCCCTACTTCAAAGAACAAATTGCTAAAACTTTTAACAAAACAAAATTACTTTTTTTTTTAACACAGGCAAACCCATCTTCAGCTAATTCTGACTAGCCAGCTGAATTACTTTGATTGAAATCTGTTCCTCTCCTTCTCTTGCCCATCCTCCCCATATTTCAAGATGACATGATGGTTGGCCTGGAAACAAATTCTGAGGGTGAACTATTAGTACTTGACAAAGTGATAGACAACTAAACTAAATTTTAGGTGGAAAGTGGCAAAGCTGATAATAGGTGCTGCTAGTGCCATCTACCATAAGAAAGAAACAATGTACCATAGAAGGAAATTGGATAAGGCCGATCTTACTTTCTGCTACTGCCATGGAAATCAGTGGAATCCACAAGTCTCTAAAGCTCTTTATGGACCCTTTTCTTCTGCTGAATCCTACTTTTGCTCTGATTTTACTACTGCAAGAGAGATCAAACAAAACCACCAGTATTCTTGAGCCTGGGACCTCTTGCGCTAATAGAAAAGTAGAGAATAGGCACAAACCAGAATATCACATCAGTGCATGAGAATGAATCTCAAAGGGAAACAGAAGAACACTTTCTTTTCTAAAGCTGACCTACTCAGTTTGATTGGATGACCAGGGAGGGAAAACTTTCCTGCACTCATTCTGTGGCATTTCTGGTTGGCTCTAAAAAGATGCCCAGATAAAAGAATTGAAAGCTCAAATAGACCTCAATAGAATTTGAAATTCCCTGAAGTGCATTCCTCTTCTAACCGTTCTAAAATCTATAGCTGTTTTCTCCTAGTTGATTCTGAAAGTTAGCCTCAGTTTTTGATGCTGATAAAAGGTATAAAGGCATTTGTGTAAAGCAGATATACTAAAATCTGGCAGTTTGCTCCAGAAAGGATTATATTGCACAGACATACAAAACTTTCATCCTGTCTATCTGTTCCCTGATGTGTATTTAAAAATGGTCAATGCCACAGAAACTGAATCCAGAATGAAGCAATTGAATAGTACTGCATATTCTGGTTCCTGAGAGTCAGAAGAAATGAGCACAGGCACAGCTCTGTAGCAGAAAGGCTCTGGTGGAACCTTTCCCAGCACTGTAGAAGGACGTGATGCTGGCACGGGGCAATCTATACCCTTGATCTGCCCCTGGATGTTGGCAATGAATTCATACTGTGGACTGAATCTTCAGCCTCACTATAGCATTGAACACCGAACTGTGTTATCCCTCATCATGTCTGGAGGTAGTCATGTGACGTAATGGTTCATCTCCAATACAGGCTTGATTTTATTTCCCATCAAAGTTGTTGGCTAAGATCCCTTCATTTGAGTGATAACAGAGTTAACTACGTGGATTAAAGACCTAGCCTATCAGGATATGATTTTCCTGTCAAATGTCCATCTGCTTGTATGAGCATTGTGGGATGCAGACTTTTTTGATAAGGGTGAACTAAAGAATAATTTACCCTGTTCTGATGCCTTGATTTAAAATATGGTGGAAACAGTCAATGTATTATGTTCCTTGATCAGTGGCAGGGCTTGTTTCATCATACAGTAGTAAACCATAATAATTAAGAGCTTCTGACCTTTTTCCTTATGACTCTCAAAATTAGTTGCAAATCAATTGGGGAAGGAGGTGGAAGGGAATATGTTGGGGTTTGTTTTTGTTTTTTTTTTGACTTGGCTGAATGCAGTTACTGCCACAGGCTTTTAGCCATACAATTTACAGCCTGAAGCACCCTTCCTGTGGCATGCCTTTGAGTACATCTGATTATGTCTTAAAAAACCCCCACAACAGCCAATTACTAGCCCCCAAATTCAGAGATAAGTTAATAATCTAGTATCGTGTTATGAGTCTGATGAGTGGCTGGGGGCAGGGGATACAGCCCCTCCCGTTGAGTCACAAGGTTTGGAGAGGATCCCCTTGCTTTCTAAAATCCTCCTCAGAGAGGAGTCTAGCTGCGGCTAGAACCAGTCCCAGTCTCAGGCTTGGTCACCGGGTTTAAATCTAAAGGATTATATGTACAGTCGCTCATCAGAGTTAATGTTTCCCTGTCAGACTCCAGTTAAGGACTTCTACCAAAACAGTTTTGCAAAGTTGAAAAAATAAATTATTTATTAGGGTGACAGATGTAACAAGTTCAGAATTGCCATTGATAAATACACCTAATGCAAAAATTGAACTTAAAAGAGTACAGCACTTCTGTTTGTAATAGTGTCCTGGGTAACATCTGACATAGACAGAGGCACAATCTTACCAAAGAGGCATCCCTACTTGGGGAGGAGAGAGGTCCAGGCCTCTTGACCTGTCCCATAGAGTTCTCATCCTTGGGGAAAAAAAAAAAAAAAAAAATTCTAAAATGCTAGACTTTATACTTGTGGCAAGATGGACTACATCAATTATTGTGTGCTGATTGGCCCTTAATAAGGTGTCAATTTGGGAAGGTCAGTTGGGCCCGATGCTTCGGTGTGGAGTGAGGAGGATTCAGTACAAATACAGATTTATGGTTACAGATGTGCAGGGAGCCTTCCTGGCCTTCACTGAGGCAACACAGGGCTGTGATGCCGCCATCTCACCCCACCTGGGTGTCACTCAGTTGGTTTGCTTGTTAGCCTGCATCTGTTATCTGTTTTGCCAGATAGACATGCTGCTCAAATCAAACTCCCAACTCCACTTTGAGCTGAATACAGTCATTCATTGTTAGGTCAGGATGCTGGGGGTGGGGGAAGCACATCACCACACTTACCTTGCATGATTTAAAAAAACCCCAAACAACCAAAAAACAGCCAGGAATTTGTGAATTTCGGGAGAAGACTGAAATGTAGAGTAACTTATAATATCACAGGGAGTGAACAACAGTGTTGATTCTCAAAGGATCTTTTTTTAGAATATTTGCAGATCTCTCTTGCTCAATGTGTCAGTTGTGTTGAAATTATTCTTCTTTTTGCAGCTTGTATAAAATGTTCCTTCTGGTAGTCAAAATGTGAATGTTTTACCAGCCTTGGCCTAGAAAGATTATATAATAAATTTACATGAGTTCTAAATACTTTATGTTAGTTACAAATGCCTATTAAAAACCTCTGTAGACTTTGGTTTTACAATACTTGGCCTGATTCTGAAGTAGCTTAAGGCCTTCATTAATTGAAGTGGTTTTCAATTATAATGGATACAAAGAGAAAGTTTTGTAGCTGAAATTACAAAGTTCCAATCTATGAGATATTTTGATGTAAAACCCCCACGAATAGGTATTCCCTGAAGACATGAAGAGCTGTAATTTGAAGTACACACAGTGCAAAGCGTTAATATATTTATCCCTGTCTAATTAGAGAGCAATTCTCTAAATGCTTTTATATACATATACATATAGGTATGAACTCCTGTGGACGTATTTGTATGACCGAATTCAAGCATGCAGAGCCTTCGCAGGGCTTGGGAAAAGTGCGTCAGGGTTCTTGCCGGGTTTCTTTGGCGCCAATCCACGAGAGGGCAGTGCGCGGCCGGCGTCCCGGCAGGAGCGCGGTACCGCGGCTGGCTTCGCACCGCGCCCGAACCAGCCGCAGTGGGGAGGCTGGTGTCCCCAGCATCGCTCACTTGCGGTATTAAAAAAAATCCCACCGTGAGTCAAGCCTGCAAATAAATCATTCTGTTCAGTGTAATTTCAGGTGAACGTTGTCTTCCGACGCTGGAACCTGTTGTTATACTTGGTTCCTGTTTTCACAACTACGAGTTCTGTGTATTTATTGAAAAGACAAAGCAAGATGGATTTAGAAAATAATAGGGATACCAAAGGTTCTGTGGCCATAATGGCAACCCCCCAAATATAGTGGAATAAAACCTATGAAAATTAGTGATAATGAACTATCATAACAAACCAAACGGCTGCTTGAAGACTTGAAATAGAATTAGGCAACAGAGAAATGCCTACAGTATGTATTGTTTTGTACTTGGACAGTGGCCTTTTTGACACAGTCAGATTGTCTCCTCCTATTAAAAAAATATGAATTCAAAGATTGTTGCAGTAACTGGAACAACTAAACTATTTAAATCTGATTAATGAGTTTCTCATTTAGACCCAGAGGCTTGGTATGCTATGTTTCTGATTGCAGCATTTCATTATTTAATGATTAAATCACCCGTGCTTGTGACAACAGTACATTTGCTTTGCAGTGTGGTGGTGATGAAAAGGATGCACCTGATGTATGGTAAAAATTCAGCATACCTTTGTGACTGAATTATTTTAATTCTGAGCATTAATGGAGTGAAATTTGTCTTCCCTAATAGAAGTTGACTTTCTGTATATTACTTAGTTAATGAACTAATGAATCTAAAGAAAAGATTTAAGCCAAAAAGGCAAGTGATCCTTTAAGTATTTCACAGACATACCAGGTATTTTTGTGTGCCACTCTCACTTTTCTTTCCTATGGTAGAAGATGCCATACCTCATTTGTCACATATTAGGATTGAGGTTTGCCTTCAGTGAGAACAGGTGTGTTTCTATAGATACTGACAAGAAGTTCCTAACCTTAGCTTTTCTGAAAACTGTCCATGCACTGACTGAGGCATGGCTGCCTTGTGCAATGGCCAGTTTAACCTGGGTGCTGGTCTCCTATCTGCAAATGCCACGATAGGCACGATGACTGCATTAAGTGTCCGGTGTAGAGCAAGATGCAACGTGTTTTTATGTGGTTCTCCATAGAGGTAAGCAGCACTTATTCTCTATGGCAACTTCTGCTGCACCACAATTTGAACAGTAGTACAGAAAAAAGTGACTTTTACAGGCAGGACATCAAATTCATTCTGCCTGAAGGTCAGGTACAGGGATTTCTAAGTGCAGGACTTCAGCTTTCCTTATTTTCAGACTTTGAGTATGCAGTTAGATGGTTTAATTTACCCTTGGATTTGAGCTCTGCTCAGCCCTGAGAGCCGCCGTGACAAAGATCCTGCATATCGCAGCTTGCAGGTGGAGAAACAACTCTGTTTCTACGCACTCACTGTGAGGATCTGGTTTTGTGTCCTACTGAGCTTGCTTGTATCCTTTTCTACTCCAGGACCCAGCCAAGTGCGTGTGTATATGTGTGTGTGCCTGTGGATAAATACACACCAAAGCACACATGGACGTGTGTGTATGTGTGTGTATATATACATACACACATTCATACAGTGTTGTAGTCCCTCTCTGTATTTTGTTTTGCATATAGAAGTGAAGAATGATGGATGTTTAGAGAGAGGGGCTGTGAGCAGGTGAAATGTGCATGCATGTAAAGCCCCATTTCTGCAAGAGGTGAATACAAGTAGAACTGACTGATAGAAATAAGGAGCGTGTTCTGTTTGAGAAAGGAGTGAATGGAAAGGCTAAATAAAGGGAAAAAGCCACAGAAAAGCTTAAGTGCTGAGTGCAACTGAACAAGTAGATTGGGAAAAAAATTAGTTGTGTTTTTCCAACTGAATTGACCCAATGCTAATTTCTGCATGATGTATTTAATGGTACACGGTTACAGGAAAGGAGGAAGGGTGGTGGAAGCAGAATTTTGGAGCACAGAGCTCCATGAGGGGCCCTGCGCTCCCTCTGCAGCAGGACAGTGGCTGTGAGAGAGAGAGCCTTCAGGATGGTTGTGTTACACTTCTGGGGAGAAATTTAAATGCCTTTCAGAATTATATTGTCCCTCTGTAAAAAAATACAGCATCAGCCACACAAACGTTCTAGGGGAAACAGACTGAAGAATGTGTGTAGTGATCCTGACCAGAAGACCATCGTACATTGCGGAGTTCGTGATCCACAAGTCAACCTGATCAGGCCCAGGGTGAGGCTGGGCTGCGCACGCAGCTTTGCCTTCAGGCTGGTGCTGTGCTGCTTGAGTCCCTTGGCTTGGAGACAGACTCAGCCAGCTCACTGCGAGAGGAGAGCCTGCAGGCAGCTCCCACCAGGCACCAGCAACAACACCACCTGCATGGCCTTGCCTTTATCTAAAAGTACAGCAAGAAGATTTCATGCAAACATCCTTTCTGTTTGACAGTAGAAATTATTATTTTTTTCTTGCAATACAATCCAGTAATAGCTCAAATGACCAAAATTCTACGGATGTGGTCTGCATGATGTGCTGGCTATGTGTGATCAGAGGCTTGTTCGATGCTACACTACTCAGAGCATCTAAAGGGATGTAAATTACTTTTACCTTTCTCTCATAGTGTTATCTCTAAAAAATAGAATTCTAAATGATGCCTTACAGAGTCTGAGTGCCTTTCTTACTGGGATCGTAACTGACCAGCAACTCGGTGCAAAAGGAGGTGTCAGGTGGGAGACTGGCTGTACATTATCCAGATTTTCTGAATTATATCCTCAGCCTTAACGAAATGAGTGCCAAAAGATATTGACAAAGGCATGACTGGACTCTGACAACTCTTTGGAGCTCTTATTACAGAATGATGTTGCTCCATGATGCTAGGTTATTTTTTTCTTTCTTTTTTTCCCAGTTGGTGACAGAACTGAGGAGGTAGATGTTACAGCTTCTAGACATCATTAGCAGAGAAGGAAGTGTTCAGCTCCAGACTGCCTTTGTTAGTCATGAGTGGACTGCACAGGGCTTGAGGTAAGCCTAAAACTAAATCGATCCTGTGAACTATTTCTGCGCTTTTCCCCTTGAAATGGTCTCCTTTAATAATAATAAGCTTCTCTCAAGTCTTTGGCAGAATTAATCAAAATTGTGAAAGAATGAATGAACATATTAAAAAAATAAAGTAAATTTGCCTTTGACTTTTGGACCAAAAAGATAACAACAGGCTTGTAGCTGAGAATTTACTTTTATAACTTCTTGGAAGGTTTTCATATTAATAAATCTTGGTAATTTTATATTTTCCTGATGTTCCAAGATTACAGTTTTAATTCACTTTAATCTGTGAGTGAATAATTGATCAGCAGCTTTTATATGGTGTCAGTCCAGTAGAACTACCCAATGCTCCCAAGCTTTTCACATGAAAGATGAGCAGTTCTGCCAACAGAAAGAATATGGTTAATCAAAAGAAATTTTAAATTACGTATGACACTCACTTCTTTTTCCTTTTCCTCAAACTATGCAAGTGACATGAAGTAAGTGACATTTTTATCATTAAAGGAGAAATAAGTTAATAGATGAAAATCAGATAAAAATAGAAGTGAAAGTAAGATACTGTATTGTTTGATAGATGTAGTTTAAACTACAGACTGTACAGACTGTTGATAGAAATAATTCTCCTAATCATTACTGGCAGCACAAGTAGAACAGATGGAACATGTTCCAGAAAAAAAGATTTTTTTCTGAGTCATTCCTATTTGAAGTGAGTAAAGAAATTTAGTATCTGGGGGTGAATGTGTTGAGGTGGCAGCGTTGTTTTTATCATGGTATCTGTATGTGGAAGAGATACATTGAGCAAGACAAATGAACAGAAAAATAACTAGGAGAAACCAAGGCAGATCCTAAGTTTGTGGAGTCAAGAGCAAGGACAGGAGATGAATGAGACCATAGCCTCATGATGCCATACTCTTAATATCTGTTGCATCCATGACTATCAAGACTATTGTGAAGCAATGACTGAAGGCAGAGAGAGTATATTTGGTTAGACTAGCTGATATGGCTGGAAAAAGTAAATAATCTGTTTTATTTAGGCACACTGAGCTTTTTTCAGCTGTCTTGTTCTGTGGAGAAACAAACAGCACCTCTAGCTAAAGCCGTAAAACCTCAATTACAGCAGTGAATTCTTAAGTCCGTTTACTTCTAGGTATAATGCAAGTGATGATTTTTACTTCAAGACCCTTGTACTGAATGGTACACAGAAGTTTTGTTTTGTATTGTTTTCTCGAGGAGGAAGGTCCTCCCCTTCAGCTTTGTAACACCAATCATTCCTACAGCAGATATGTGGGAAAGGGTGATTTTTATTGCCTGGATGGAGCTGTCTTTCCAGCTATACAGATAACTGTGTGTGCCTCTCTGGGCATCAGGAATGTAGATTTCTGTTGCTGGCTCCAGAAGTGAATAGTGTTTTTAAACTGCATGATAAATCAAACTCTGCCTTTTATTTTTGTGGTTTATGATGTAAATTTGAACCCTTTTCACTTGAGGTAAGAGATGTTGGATTTAAAGAAGTCATAAATCTACGTAAGGACCTCAGGTGACACAGTATCATATGGTTACAGATGCATGTAAGTAGCTGTAAGTGGCTGTAAAGTAGCTGAGTCTGCTAATGCTGGTAGTGCACAGTCTGGAGCTTTATGTCTTACTGGATAAGCTGATTATTTTTTTGGTGTAAGAGGTGAATGACAGTTATGGGATGAATGAATCCTTACCTCACAATAAAGATGTGAAGGTAAAAAAAAAGTTCTTAATGTGGTTAGCAAAGAACTTGGTGAATACATTGTGTTCCCTGTGTTTATAGATAGGCACAATAGTTTGCTACTTGAGTAGTATTCCTTCCCAAAAGCACAAAGCCCCCTGAGTTCTCCTTTTACTGTAAGTGGCTAGCAATTCAGCACATGGAAAAATAGCTTGCTTGGTCAAATATGAATCTGCATTGTTTCCTAATTTTGTAGGACTTCATTTCAGAATACAAAGAAATGTAGTTCAAAGGCAAAAATTGATAAAAACTTAGGATCAAACAGACAGTAGAATGTCATTCTTTGCCAAGAAATGTTAATTTTATGGTTCTTGTAAACAATTTTTAGAGTGAGGAGACTAACTTAAAAGTATACAAAAATGAACTAACCTGTCATATTCTTTCCCTTTCCTTGGTGCCTTCGAAATAACTAAAAGGTACGTGTTGAAAAGGATGAATAAACCATATTAAGTATAGTGAACACCTGCAATTATTAAAACTGAGTTTTTTCATAGATTGTTTGGCCTTCCCTGTTTTCACTGGTTTGTTTCGCTTCCTTGGAGTTTTCTCTGTCTTTTCCTTGATGAGTTACTTTACCAAAAGATTACTTTTAGAAAGCATATATCTGTAAGACACTGCTATTTTCTCTTATTTAAAATGTTAAGCAGGAAACGCCAAACCTAACAAATCAAATGCTAATAAGATATAGGGTAGTCAAAACTACTGGAGAATGGTATAATTTTCTCCTTTATTAGCGATGGAGAATCAAATACGTGCCTGCCCTCCACTCCCAATCTATTGAAAATTTTCACAAAAGAAATATTATATCTTTTTTTTTTTTTCCTTGAGATTCTATACTAGAAAAAAATATATTAAAATGTTTTTGAATGGTTTCAGAATTAGCAGTGTGTCTTTGCTTTGCATAGGAACACAATTAGCTGGCTGAGTTACGCAGTCAGAAAAAGTATCTTACTGTAAATTGTTTTGAGCATATCTCTTGTTACATTACTAATGTATCTACTTGACTTTATTGATGTGAGAAGTACTTTTTAAAAGCAGTGGTGCTGCTGTTTGAGGTAGAGTTAAAATTGTATGGATGCCCAAAGTCAGAGCATCAGGCTCCAGGTGTTCTCTGAATACAAGGCAAAACAGGGCAGTTTAAAACCATAGAAAATCCCATATATAAAGGGGGCTTACAAGAAAGATGGGGACAGACTTTATAGTAGGGCCTGTAGTGATAGGGCAAAGGGGTAATGGCTTTAAACTGAAAGAGGGTAAATTTAGATTAGATAGTAGGAAGACATTCCACCACCTGTGAGTGTGGTGAGGCACTGGAACAGGCTGCCCAGAGAAGCTGTGGATGCCCCATCCCTGGAAGTGTTCCAGGCCAGGCTGGATGGGGCTCTGAGCAACCTGGTCTGGTGGAAGGTGCCCCTGCCCATAGCAGGGGGGGTTGGAACTAGGTGACCTTTAAGGTCCTTTCCAATGCAAAACATTCTGTGATTCTATGAGTCTATGAAAAAGTTAATTCCTTGATGAAAAACTTAATATTTGACTAATCCTCTGGGCTTTTTAAAATTTAAGAATGGCCATGAACTATATAAGTACAATTTGGATTTTTTCCATCAGTAGATACACTGGACAATAAAAAACAAGTGAAATGAGATATTGTGAAACTTGTGGTGGATCGATCCCAGCTGGCAGGCAACCCCCTCACCCTGCCCCCACTCTCCTCTGCCCCTTGCCAGCCACTTGCTTACTTTCCGCTGCAGTGAGATGGGAGAGAAAGTCAGAATGGCAAAGGTGATAAGACTTACATGTTGAGATAAAGACAGTTTAGTAGGTGAAGGGGTAAAAAAAAGAAAAAAGGCAAACAAGTGATGCAGAAGCAGAAAAGCAGTCACTCATCACACAGAGATACCTGGCCAGTCCCTGAGCAACAGCTACTTTGGAAAAAACTTCCCCTCCATTTTATTGCTGAACATGACATTATATGGTAAGGAATATGTCTTTGCTCAGGTTGGGTCAGTCATCCCAGCTGTGTCCCCTCCCAGCCTCTTGCCAACCCCCAGTCTGCTTGCTGGCGGGCAGCGTGAGGAACAGAGAAAGTCTTGATGCTGTGCAAGCACTGCTCAGCAATACCTAAATCATCCATTTGTTATCAACACTGATTTGGTCACCAGCCTAAAACACAGCATCATACAGGCTGCTGTGATGAAAATTACCTCCATCCCAACCAGACCCAGTACACCTGTAAAAGCTGACAGACCTGTCAACATTGTGGCTTCTGTGCATTTCCATGCTTAATAAGGACTCTATGGCTTATCTATTTTAAAAGAAAATGAATGAGAGAAGAAGATGTGAGCTCATGCTTTTATTTTGCATTTATGTTGAAAACTTGGCTGTTATCGGTAATGAAAAGTGTGGACTTAATTCAAGATCACAAATGAAAATTCATACTCTCTAGTGAATATGGAAGAATATGGCAAATGATACTTGGGCATTTTTAATTTCTTATCTGCATGTCTATTCTTACGTGCTCTTCAGCTATTGGTGCAGCGATTGAGAGACGGAGACGCAGCTTGATGCAAGCAAGATGTCTACTTTACTGAGCTAACACACATACATTTA
>JAVJGJ010000037.1:41310272-41325517 GCA_035590215.1 Microhierax caerulescens | reverse complement strand
GGTTTGGGCCCCTCACGGCAGGAGGGACATTGAGGGGCTGGAGCGTGTCCAGAGACGGGCAGTGAAGCTGGTGGAGGATCTGGAGCACAAGGCTTATGAGAAGCAGCTGGGGGAACTGTTATTGTTTTGCCTGGGAGAAAAGGAGGCTTAGGGGAGAGCTTATTGCTCTCTACAACTACCTTAAAGAAGGTTGTAGCAAGGTGAGTGTTGGCCTTTTCTCCCAAGTAACAAGCCACAGGACAAGAAGAAACAGCCTCAAGTTGCACCAGGGAAGCTTTAGATTGTACATGAGGAAAAATTTCTTCACTGAAAGGGTTGTCAGGCATTGGAACAGGCTGCCCAGGGAGGTGGTTGTGTCACATGTAAATATGGTCTTTAGGGACATGATTTAGTGGTAAGGACTTGGCAGTCCTGGGTTAAAAGTTGGATTTGATGATATTAAAGATCTTTTCCAACCTAAATGATTCTATGTGACTGGGTCCATACTGATGTCAAAGAATCATGGTTGGGTAGATAACACAAGTATTGATTTAGAAGTTTTATGGGTTTTTTCTTTAGTGTGAATTGAGGTATTTAATTTTTTTGTTCAACTATTTTAAATAACAGTTGAGATCTGGAGGATAGCTAGCTGGTCTGTATGAAGTGATACTTCTGTTTTCCTTCATTTCTGTTCATGAGGACAACAGTGGTATGTGGGATGGCTGTACTGCAGCACATAAGGGAAAAATCTTGATTTGACAAGTACACATTTATCTTTGTTTATACATACAAGGTACAATTACATTTTTAATGTGGGAATTTGTTGCCATTTTTAGCATATGTATGAGTCGCAGGGGAAGTAACAATTATGGGAAAAAAGTACTTTCTAGAAGACGAAATATGGTAAACAGCTAAGTAGAATCTTCATGTCAAATTAGGCTGGGAGAAGGGTAATAATGAGAAAAGTTCTCACTCCAAAGCAAAAAAATCTCTGGGAGACAAGCAGATATATAACAAACGTTTCAACTACAAGCAGTCTTTCCTGTGGTGTTCATTATTTTAAGCTTGTAAATGGATTCTATGTTAATTGTTGTGATCTGGGCGAGTGCTGCTACGCATGCAAAAATTATTTAGGGCATAATAAAAAGAAGCAGTTATTCAAGGAAATGTGGACTCACATGAAAAACACATTGCAGTGGCAGCATCACTAGTGTTTTGATAGTACAGGAACAGAAACATAAAAGATGATGGAAGGAGAGTCTGCAGCTGTGTCCAGTTGGGCTGTGGTGGCAGGGCCAGGCCACTGGCCTGCAGCTGGGAGTCAGGATCAGGCCTGGTGAGGAGAACAGGGTTCAGACGTGGCTGGGCAGTGCCTTGGTGATGTGGCTGGGATGTCAGGGCCTGGGTGGGCCTGGTGTGGCAGGGCCCATGGTTGGGCAGGGCAGGGTTGTGGGGAGCTGCTGACTGCCTTGCTGCTGCTTCACTAGGGCAGGGTTGCTGGCCTTGGGGGGCTGAGATGGGGTCCTGGGCCGTGGGCAGGTTTGGGTGAGCCCTGGGAAATTAAAATGGCCTCCTGGTCGTAGCTGTGGGCAGGGTTGGGGGAGCCTGGGGAACTAAAATGGCCTTCTGGTCATAGGCAGTGTTTGGGGAGCCTGGGGAGGCAGTGCAATGCTGTTAAGGCTGGTAAGTACCCTCAGGGCCCTGACAAAGTATATAGGTCTCTGTACACATACTTGACAGAAAATTTATCTGTTTTAATAATCTTAACTTGAAGTTGCTGTTTGAATTTTTGCAGGCTTAAACGGCAAAGCAGTGTCGCCATTGTGTTTGTACAAAGGCAATGACACAATCACAGAATGGCTGAGGTGGGAAGGGACCTCTGGAGGTCCTCAGGTTGAGCGCCCCTGCCTGGATGGGGCCACCCACAGCCAGCTGCCCAGGACCATGTCCAGATGTCTAATCCCTGACAGAGATGAGGTGAGAATTCTTTCTCACCTCCAAATAAGAAAGAAAATGGGACAGAATTTTATCTTATCTCAGGTATCCTGAGCTCACTAAGGTAACTGGGCTGTTTTCAAGCAGTGAGACTGCCCTTTCGCTGTATTTCAGACATTTTCTTATTTCAGTCACTGTCTCCTATGTAGTCTCTAATTAATATAGATCAGATTATTGATTACCTGCTGTATACATAATGTTTTTTCCCCTCGTGGAATAGGTTATATCCCACATACATTTTTGTTCTTTAAATCCTTACCACAGCTCTTCATACTGTGCATGTGCAGTTTTTCAGGGAAGACATCAGGCATTTTACTTTAGAATAAAGGACAATGATTGCTTTCAAAGTAAAGTTGCTTCAGAAGAAGTTTTTGCTCTGATTGCTTTAGACTGGGGAACTGTTCAGTTAGGCAACACACTAGTGAATCACACAGCAGTTATGTTGTATTTAGTTTTTGAGCTACCATGCCAAAACTTGAGCAGAAGCTGTAGGGTTTAGGTTGTAGAAGTGCTGCAGTTAACACAGCTAAATTCTAAGTGAAAATCAGAACAAATATATTTAAGTTTTGGTGGCTTGCTGATGTTGTCTTACTGATTTTGCTTTCTCTTATAGGTGATTGAGAGAACAGGGAGGATCAGGACAGTGGAGCTGATAGATCTAATCTGGAGCAACAGCACTGTTCCAGCTCTGCAGAGCTACATGCAGGATGGGCCACACCAGCTACATAGCAGCACTGGGGTGAAATGAAACTGAGGTAAGAAAGCAGCTTCTACATGCTTGAGTAACAACCTGAGACTAAATTCCACATATGATGACTGAACATGCAGAAAGTGTTTTCTGACTGGAGAGACTGGTGTACTTGGTTAGTGTTTGGTATCAGGGGCACTGTTGGCAGCATAATCTTGTGGTGGGTTTGTTAGTTGTTGGGATGCTGGTGCAGTATGGCTGCAGGTCAAGGGACATTTTGAGGGCCTGTAGGGAACAGCAGGGTGATTTCTAAGACTGTGGGGGTAGGTTCTACATGTGTGCATGTGGGGAAAAGTGTCAAAGGGGGCTTAAGTGATGATAGGGTATGGCTGTGCAGGAGTCAAAGGGCAGTCATGGGCAAAATGGACTCCATCTGGAGAATTTTTTGCCAATTGGCAAAAACTGATTGGGGTATTGAGAAAGAAGACAAACACTGAAAGACTTGGGGAAAATACCTTTCCTTCCCTCTTCCAAGACTTAACTTTGCTCCAGACACTTCTTCCATTTTCCTTGTAATCATCCCCCTTATTGTTGCTGTGGGTTAATCTCAGTCCCTTTTGTGAGGTGATGGGTGGCACCAGGCAGTTGGGGTTCGTGTGTAGCAGTTTCCTTCTGCTGCTTCTTACTACTTTTCTCTTGCTGTCTCTTTCTTATATTTTCCCTCTGCTCTGTGCTGGTCTTACATGGGGCTGCACCACATTGTTGGCCTATGTCAATCTTGACCCTCAGGTCCTTCTCTGCAAAGCTGCTTTCTAGCTGGTTGGCTGCCAGTGCATGCTGATGCTTTAAGTTATTCTTCTCCAGTGTGGGACTTCACATTTCCTTTTGAACTTCATGGGTTCTTCTGTTTTTTTCTCCATCCTGTTGAGGTCTGTCTGAATGGCAGCACAGTGATCTTGTCTATTAGCCACTACTCCTGGTTTTATGTTATATGTGAACTTGCTGATAATGCACTCTGTACCATCATCCAGATCATTAATGGAGTGGCTGAATAGTATTAGACCCAGTATCAGCTCCTGAGTATACCTGTAGTAACTTGCCTCTGCCTGGACTTTGTGCCTGTTACCAAAACCCTCTGAGCCTGGCAGTTCACAGAATCGCAGAATGACTGAGGTGGGAAGGGACCTCTGGACATAATTGGGTCCAATCCCTCTGCTCAAGCAGAGCTACCTAGACCTGGTTGCCCAGGACCATGTCCAGACAACTCTTGAATATCTCTAAGGGTGTAGACTCCACAACCTCTCTGGGCAACCTGTACCAGGGCTCTGTCACCCTCACTGTAAAAAAGTTTCCTGATGTTCAAAGGGAACCACCTGTGTTTCAGTTTGTGCCTGTTGCCTCTGGTCCTGTCACTGGGCACCACTGAAAAGAGCCTGGCTCCCTCTTCTCTGCAGCCTCCCTTCAGGTATATGCACACATTGATGAGACCTGCCCCTCCTCCTAACCTAAGCCTTCTCTTTTCCAGGCTACAGTGTCCCAGTCTAGGCTAAACAGTCTCATATATATATATAGTAATGATACCAGATAAAGTTCCTATATTACCACATGTGTTATAGTTTTTCAATGAATCACACAATGAAAAGGATATTTTCTACTAAAAGGACTGCAAGCCTTGGACTTTGAAGCTGTGCACTGGAGGTGGCTCAACTTCATCCTACAGCAAAAGGACCATCCTGGGCTTATTACTGTGAATCTTATAAAGATTTTTCAATATAACAATACTTCTCAGCTGCTCAAATCAAACTGCAATCATTCTTGTTATTTGCTGGATAAACCTCAGTTCACCAGTCCTTGCTGGAAGTCCAAGTCCTGCATCTAGCATTATTAAGCGTTCATGGAGTCAAGTACCAGAACTATATGGCGCTGTCTCACAGGGAAGCAAACTGCACTAGTAAAGTAAAAATCTTATGTGTTGCAGTCATTTGAAAACTAATGGAAATTATAAATATTGAGGGAGGATTATTATTCTAATAGAATAAATTCTGTTGTCCAAGAAGGGAAAACCTATCAGATATTAAAATTTATACTGATTTGTATGCATGTTACTGTTCAGTATGGTGGTATTTCTGTTAGTGTGAGAGCTGCCCTTCACTGATACTTACAGTTCACACCAGCAGCAAATGTATGTCTCTTTTGAGTGGGAGGTACTTTGGGGAAGCACCACCAGGTATTTTTCACATTATAAGAGCAAGGAAGTGTGAGTTATGACATAACATAACAGCTGAAAAAAAAAAAAAGGACCTATATTGATTTGAGGGTTAATAGTAGTCAAGTATGTAAACAGAACTAATAGCTGGTGAGAACCTGGAGGTGAAGGTAGTGAAATGACTTAATGGTGCTTACATGACAAATTAGTGGTAAGCTCCAGATTCAGTTCTTATTTTACTGCTTCCTGGCTGGTAAGCCATGTGTCTTCATCAGTATATTTAAACATGTTTTTAAATTGTGATTGCATGCTGTTGACAGAACAAGTTTGTGTGCTGTTTAGCCACACAAGCATTTCTGCAGTTCCAGCATTCATGGAGCACCTGTACAGGAAATGTTCTAGATGTCAAACAATGTCATAGTGGCTGAGTGGGAATTCTCACTGTGGAAAATAAAAATGTTACTTCCCCAGGAAATTCCCAATCATCCATTCCCATGGCTGCTTTACTGCACTTATTGCTACACAGCCTTTGTGGATGGCCATAAATGGTTTCTGTTCCAAACCTATCCTTTATTCAAATTACTGATTTTTCAGCACTCATAAATCAGTGTGCTGTCACTGGCAGGCATGCTGATACCCTGCATCTAGTAAACTTTTGTGTCAGAGCAGCATTATACTGCTGCTGATCTTTAACTCTTCTGTTAGCCGTAGACTGATGCTAAACTTAGCTAATAACTAAGAGGAGATTAACATTAAGACATCACTTGGCTGTTTCAGGTTGCATTGATTCTTGGCAGAACAGAAGTGTTTTAAAATTGGCATAGTCAGTAAGTCCTGCATTCCCTTCATAAGGAGAAGTTATTCAGGGACAGATGTCATACCAGGCTGAGTATAAGAACAGGAGTGTAGCCAGCAGGTTGAGGGAAGTGATTTTTGCCCTTCAGAGGCTACTGCTGGAGCACTATACCTTTTTGGGCTCCCCAGCACCAGAGAGACATTGACATATTGGAGTAACTCCAGCAGAGAACCAACAGGAAGCTTAGTGGGGCTGGATGGTGTGATGTATGAGGAGGAGCTGAGAGAACCAGCTGGGTTTGTTCAACCTGTAGATGGGATAGATGGAACCAGAATGTTCTCAGAGTTGTAAGGTGGAAAGACGAGGGGCAACAGACACAAGTTAGAACATGGAACATGCTGACTCTACAAGGGGAACAAACCCCATAGGAGCAGTGAAACACTGGAGCAGGCTGCCCAGAGTAGTAGACTAAAAACTCAGCTGTGTGGTCTGCTCTAACTGCATGTGCTTTGAGCAGGATGTTTGGTCTAGAAATGTTCCAGAGGTCCTTTCCACTTATATGAATTTTTCATTGTATGTTACTGTAACAGTTCTTGTACATCCTTCCAGACCCCTGGTGTAGGGACTAGACAAAAGGGATTTTAGTGTTACAGACAATCCAGCACAGATTAGAAGAATTTACTTGGCTGGGTCCAGAACTGATTATTATCTGGTCCCATGGTGCAGGGAAAAGAGATATAACATCAAAGTCTAGATTTACCTGGCCAAAGTATTTCTTAAACACTTGTATTACTAGTTGTACATTGGAAAAAAAGAAATTTTCTCATAGTCTCAAAGGGCTGCAATTGTCCCCAAATTGGGTACTGTTGTAGTCTTAACCAGCTCCTGCCTGAAGTGCAAGGAGTGTTGCTTTGACTGTCTTTCCTCCATTATAAATAGCAATATTTTGTGCTTGTATGTAATTTTTGTAATCCCAACCTTAACAAGTAACAGCATAGGCTTTTTTTTTCTTAAAGGAAGGGTAAAAGAATGAACGTGTACCAGATCCCAGTCATGTTCCTTAATGCCTCAGTAGTAGTCACTTGGATCATACCACAAAGACCAGGTAAAAATCTACACAGAAGAGGCTACTAAAGATAAACACAATAGTCTCAGAGGTGTGCAGTCAGTGCAGTAAATTGTGGGAATGTGGAAAAACTTAGGGTCAAAAGGTACTAGTTCTGTATGCCTGATGCTTCTGGAGGAACATCAGCTAAGGAGGAAAGCTGTGGTTATTGATAGGCTGAGGTTCTTCTACCTTCAATGTAACCTCATCTTGTAGTGTCACATAGGAACAAATGGGGAAAAAATATCTCAAGAAACTTTGGAGTTTAGTTGGTATGACTTGACTGCAAGATCTAGATGTTTAGGTTAAACTCGGGTAGAAGTAAGCATAATACTGAATCTTTTCACTTTCTACTGTATAAAATCAGTTTTGTATTTCCAGCTTAAAATTTAATTTTTGTAAGCAAATTTTCAGTTTAAGTGATATATCAAAATGGTTGTGTTACACAAACAAAATTCTGGAAGACAGAGGAGCTGAATGAAGACATTAATCTTTTTTAAAAAAAGTTACACATCCTTGTTCAATCACTCTTGCCTGAAAAAAATTTGTACTGCTATAGCTGACACTTGATAGCTCACTGGGGGCAAATTATGTGAATATATTGATAGTCATATATGTTATTATGATAGGTAGACATGAAAGCATCTTGAGCAAATTATCATGTTATTATTAATGTGTAATTATTGTGTAATGTGTAATCCCTTTATGCTTGAAGAACTACGTATACTTATGAAGGAATCTGTGGTTTTGTCTAGTTTATATTTTTTGGTAGTGATTCTTCTGTTTTGATTTTAATGTTTTATGTCCTTCTCCTACCTTCCCAGAGAAGAAAAGTGTATTAGGAACATGCTGTAAACCAGCAACATTTCTGCCTCCAAATAACTATTGCAACTCCATGGTAATATGTTTGGTTTTTTTCCACGGACATAGCTAAAATTGGGTGATAGTTCAAGTAGGGTTAGACTGCTAGTCCATATTTCATTTGAGTCTTTAATGGTCAGTGAAATTAATGGAATTATCATATTTGTCAGCTGATGATCTAACCTTATGTCATGTTTCATGGTTAAACCACATGGCTTGGACTGCGAAGGCTTGGCTTGGATAAATGAACAGAGAACATCAGAATGTACAAATCGTAGTTTGTGAAATATCTTGCTATAAAATAGTAAGTTGCCACTGTGGTAAACTTATCACTCAGATTATTATTTTTTTAATCCCGATTTTACAAACAGAATGGTTTCAGTTCTTCATATAAAAACCTTCCAGCAAATGAATACTCTGCTGTACTTGGTCATGCTTTTGGGACATGTCCAGCCTTCCTCTGCTTTTCTGGTAATAACTTCTAATAGATTTTTTTTTAAGGATTTATTTTGGCAGAAGATTCATCTTCTGACAGTAACAATCCTACCTAAGGAAGAACATATTTAGATATCTCTGTAATAGTTATCATTCTTTCAGCACCTTAATGAAGAAAATGCATCAGCCATAATACATTCAATTAAAATTAATTTTTCAGTTTAAAGTTTATCTTTTCCTGACTGGCAGGTCTTGCTATAGAACCCCTAATTAGTGTCAGTTTCAAAATACTACTCTCTCCACTCTTCTACTCTCTGATGGGTTGGAAATACAAAATATCTGCTTTAGGTATCACCAACATTAAATCTCTGGAGTATAATGGCAGTTTGTTCTGTACTTTCAACTTTAGTGAACTCATCTCAGCTGTTTTTTATTATCTATACAAGTTGCATGGCAAAAGAAACTAGGAGAAAAAAGCAGCTTAGCTGCCATGTACCTTATAGCATATCATAACTCCAACAGTCTGTATTTACTCTTGCTTTGGCAGAGACAAAGATACAGTGCAAGTGTTGGTTACTTAACAGAAAATGGAAATCTTGAGACCAGTCAAATGCTGTTGTTTTGTGCTGGTATTACCAGTGTGACTTGTGTTCTGCTTACATGTATGTATAGCTTGCTTCTGGACATCTGCTTTGTTACATCTCCTTGTCTGCTCCCCATCCTCTCTCAAACACACATTTGCAAGCATAAAAAATAATTTCTGACAAAGCAGGAATTGAGGGTTTGTGGTTGTTTTTGTCTTGGGCTTTCAAGTGATTGATATTTGAGGTTCCTGTATCACTTCATCCAGCAATTAAAGCAAAACAGATTTTTTTTTTAACCTAATTAGTAGCCTTGCTTAATTTAAGATTTTCAGTAAATATTGACAGTACATTACACTGCACATGCAATGCCTAGAGATTACTGATCAGTTTTACACTTCAAAAAAAAGATAAAGCTATTCTAAGTCATTGTACAAGGGTAAGAACATTAAAATAGTTGAGAAAAAAATCAATTTTTGAGCAGCCAAAAAAAAGTTAAACAAAATATTTAATGTATTAGCCTCTGAATAACTGTAGTGAGTCTTTACACTTTGAGGAACAAAATTTCCTTACTTAGATGTGATAAAATTACCTCTTGTATCACAGGTATTTCAAGCTGAGTGAAACAGTGCCTTCAAATGGGTCTACATGTCATGTACTTGCCAAGGTATAAAGGATGCCTGTCAAAGTTAGAGATGTGACTGTCTTATAGCTTGTATCAGCTGATGAATCTAATGTTCTTTCCTCCTTCTGCAGAATAGTTGGGCATGTTCATATAATAGTTCAGCCACTAGTTCTGGAAACTTATTGATGAGTACTGTCCTCATTAAACAAACATGCTATTCTCTTTGGAGAGCTCACAGTACATCAGCTAACATTTCTCCTGAAAGCTCATAATTAGGTTCTTATTATTAGGTGATTTTTTTTTTCCCCTGTAAGTAAACAAAATGGAAAATCATTAATGCTTTCCTTAATAGCAAGTTTTGTTTTACTGTCTGTTATCTGAAATTCAAAGAAGTGGCTGAATTATTTTTCTGTCACTGTTTCCACATAAAGTCCTGCTCCTCAATCTCTGGTTGTTCTGCAGAGCTCCCATGAACAGTTCAGAAAAGGTGTTTTAATTGATCAGTTACGGTTTCTTTCCCATGGAGAATCTAGAGTGATATAAATCTGGCTAGCAACATGAAAGACATTGTATACTCTGCAGTTTGTTTTATTTCTCACTAAGATGTGTGAGTTTTTTTGAGATTACTTGTGTAAATTGTATTCATCTTATTTCAGCTTGCATGGTTTATAATTAATGTTTCAGTTTCCTAACACTTTTTAAAAAGGTTGCTAAATGTCTAGTATGAAGAAGTTATAATCAGATGTCCTCTTAAAATGGATGTGGAGTAATTGTCTGCAGCTGTCCATTCTGTCCTCCTGTTTAGATACTACATAAGCTGAGGCTATAGTTTGAATAGCCTTCACCAAGGTACACTAAGCTGGTGTTGAACCTTGTGGAGACCATTTTTACTTAGTTGTACTGGCTTTATGTAAGGTCAGTTTCTTTCTGAGCTAATTAGTTTCCTGAGGAGATCTTGCTATGCATTTTTTGTTGGTTCATGTTTTTTTAATACCAATTAAAATTCAAAAAGTATGTGAACTAACTGCGTTCCTGTCTCGAGGTTCCGGAGATGTGCTGGCTCATGCTAGATGGCCTTCTGAAGTAGAATAACTATAGTGATCACTTGCCATTATGACTTAGATGGCTTCTTGCTGAAGGATTTCTTAAAGGTACAACTGATTCTTACAGGGGAAGTCAGATACGTTCCCTTAAATGAGTCGCACATCACCCCTTTTCTTAAGAGTTATACTCTGCATATATCCTTATAGGTTTTGGATCATGCAGTAGATCCTTACATGCTAAGTAAAGCTGAATTGTAAGATTTTGTTTGCTACAAATGTTTGTCATGTCCCTTGTGCTGGCAGGAACAATAATGGTCGAAAGCCTTGCAGATCGATAAGCATCATTATTAGAGGCTTGTGGAAAAACTGTGTGGCAAAGTCCAGTGCATTCATACTTGGAAAGTAATCATGTAGCGTTTTGGGGCAGGGGGGACATGACACCAGCTGGTATTCAGAATACCTGCAGAAATTTTTTGATTATGAGCTCACTGTAGGCATTATGTTGATGACTATCATTATATGGCTTCCACAAACTTATGGTGGTTGGGGCAATTCACATATCTTTGTGGTTAAAGTACCTCCATCTTCCTTCAAAAATGCAATAAAGGAAGATAACAGAACGGATTATTTTGGTCCATTCTGTACAAATAGTGACTTAAAACCTGTGGCTGCAAAGATGGTTTACTTTAAACTTTGTGGTGAATGAGCAGACAGCAATGTGTCAAAAATTAACTCAATTTACTCACCCTCCAACACTTACTTCATAACAGTTTACAGCTAGTCATGTACATATTCACCTCTTCATTGCTTAATACGGTAGTAAAACAACCAGTAAAACTGTTTTTGTTCAGATGAACTTTTTTAGCATTTTTAATTGCATTTCTTGGATGGAATTCTTACATGCTTGTGAAGATTGCTACAGGAAAATGGCTAATTTTAGCTTTGATAACCATTTCTGCATTTCATGGACTGTTCAAGGCAGGTTAGAGTAGGAGAAATTGCTGCATTATCAGTATTACCTGGAGAAAAGGGACCTCCAGCAGTGTTTTCTTCAAGGGGAGTAGAAATGGCTGGCTTGTATTAGTCTGTCCCTATTTTTGTACTTCAGGAAAACTAACCTTGGAGGGAGAAATGTCTTCAGTGTTGGTGAGCAGCCTGCAAAGCGAGCTATCCTATCTATTGATATAGCTTCAGAAATGTATTTCAGCCTTCTCTGAAAAAAATTGAATTTCCAGCTGGACTGAAGAGACCTTTGTAGTGCTATGATACAAGATAATGTCCAGCAGAATGATTGCTTTTGTTCACATGTGATACTGGAGCTGTCTTGCACTGGTAGCCATCATTCAGTAGCAACACAGAAAAAAAAATTAAGGTGGTTTTCCCATAAAGCACAGAAGTGTCATGGCAGATAATTGAAGTTTACTGCAATCTGTCATGCATAAGGGTTTTAATATGTGGATACTTGTTCCAGGTCATCAGATAGGATCACAAAGATGATTAAGGGAATGGAGGCTCTTATACATGAGGTGAGGCTGAAAGAGCTGGAACTGTTCCACCTGGAGAGGGGAAGGTTCATCAGCAATCTAACAATGTTTCTAAAAGCTTCATGGGAGAGAATGAAGGAGCCAGACTCCTCTTAGTAGTGCCTTAGTAGCAGCAGTGGGCACATTAAAAAATATGAAATTCTGTTTGAACACAAGAGAGGACTTGTGGGGTTTTTTTTACTGTAGAACACTGGTCAAACACTGGCACAGGTTTCCCAGAGAGGCTGTGGAGTCTCCATCAGTGGAAAAACTCAAAACCTGGTTGGACATCCTGTTCTCTTGCCCTGGGTAGCCTGCTGTAGCTGACCCTGCTTGAGCAGGGGCGTTGGACTAGATGATCTTAAGAGGTCCCATTGATCCTCAGTTATGTGGTTTTGTGAATAGGCCAAAAGTTTTCATGATACATTTTTTTCAACAGGACTCTTTAAACTGAGTTCAAACTTGGGCCTCGAGTACCCTTGGACCAAAATAGTTCTTGTTGTATTCCATATTACAGCGTGCCATGGGAACAATTTTTTCTCTAAACCTATGGTGAAAGCTACAAGAAGAATTGCTGTCTCAGTAGCATCATCAAGATACTGTTTTATGTAACTTGTTTCTGTAGCCAAGACAGGTAGTACTATCTACTGGTTAGGTACCCCGATAAATCAGAGTGTGCCTAAAACATTTTGTTGGGCTGAAGTTTTTAATCTTGTGTGTATGTTCTATCTTTTATTTTATTCTTTTTTCCCCAGTGTTGGTGTAGTGAAAACTACATTTGGAGCAATTCAACTCTTCCCTGAAACTAGAAGAGTAATTTGCCCTTGTCTTTAGTACTTGGAGTAGGTTGTCAGGAAAATTGACTAAGCCTGTATGCACGTATGCTTTCCATAGATTGTCTGGTGCTTTAAACTACTTTTCCTATCATTGCACATCTGTGTGGGCTTTGCTGGGTTCAGTGGCCTTAAGTGAGTCATAAAAAATCTTTTCTGTGTTGTCAGTAATGCTTTTGCTGGCCCAGAGAGCTGGAGCTGTCTACCTGAATGAAGGAGTGAGAATCAGTTGAGTGAGGGCAGCAGGAGTGTAAACTGGGACAAGGATCACTTCAGCTTTTAGGCCTCCTGGCAATGAGATGACAGATGTAAATGGAAGGAATTCTTACTGCTATAGATGATGGGGAAGAAAAAGACAGTAAGCTGCTGTTCCTGCCTCTTTTAGACTTCATGTTAGTCTGTGAGTGTGCACGTGGGTTGTGACAACTAATGACATGTGGCTGAAGCCAAGAGCGAAGGGGAATGTCTGAAATCAGAAACTGTAGCAGTCCCTCATTTGTGCTTTCCTAAAAGAAAGAAATGGTGCTTGCTGGCAGGAAATTAAACTAGTTTGAGGCATCTGGCTATGACTGCCTGAGAAAGGGCACCCACAAGCATTTAGGAGTGGCAAAGCAATAGTGTTCTCTTCCAATGGTTTTGGATCCTTTTGCTGGTTGTGGCTTGCAAAAACTTCACTGTGGGGTTCAGTGTGTCACTGATGTTTTGCCTTTTCACCACAGCGTCAGCCTTCCTGGTGCTAGTGCAAGTGTGAAGCACTTAATCTCCTCTGTAGGATCAGGGCAGATGGCAGAGGGCTTTGGGACTTTGGTTCTGTCCCTCACTGGTGAAGCCCTCCTGAGAGGGTAAAAAAGTTTTGAGCTTATCAGACATGTTGTCTATTTGAGACAGGTTTTCTAAGTGAACTCGCTTCAGTGATTGAACTGTGTTGGCTTTTCTGCTCCAACCTGTTTTCAGCCCATCAGTCCATTTGAACCAGATTGGGCAGAGGAGTGAGGTCCTTGAAAGGATGAAGTTCTGATTTTCATGAAAATCAATGCCGGTTTTTGGAATGGACTAGTGTCTCACTGAGGAAAGAGCTACACTGAGGTCAGTAGACAAGTTCACAGGCTTGGCTGTGCATGCATAAATGGCTAAACAGGCTATCTGTAGCAGAACCAGCCCCAGCAGCTGCTGCTTCTTGCCTAGGTTTTATGCGAGGGATCTGTGTGTGTTTGGGAAGGGGAGGATGCAGGGAAGTAGGACACATTCAAAGAAACGGGCTTTTTTTTATTTCTGCTCTTTGAGAAACCTCTTTTGGGAACTATATTTTCCATTTCCCAAAAGACTTCTGAGGCAGATGGCTAGATGATGTTCAGTTACCAGAACATGAATGTCTTTGCTTACTCTCACCCAGTGAGGACTCCTCTTGCTCCCACAGCTTGTACTGTTGTTTTAGAAGTGGTTTACACTTTGATTTTAATTTTATTCCTTCCTTTTAGGATGTTGCAGGTTTAGAAATATACTTTGACATTGGAACCTTTAAGTTGAGGACCTGGGTTTTCTTTCTAGTCACAGTTTGAAGAGCTAGTCAGAGGAACCTTCAGCTCTCATCAGTGGTCTCAAAATGCATATGGTAGTGTCCTGACATTTCAGTTTTCAAGAAATCAGTGCCTTTTGTATAAAGTAGCTGTATACTTCTTGCTAGCTGTTTGAAAAGGTTATTGAATTCTTTTTTTTTACTCTTTCAATGTATCATGCAAAACTGGACTTCCAGTGCAGACAGGAAAACTGTATAACCTGGGGATTTTATAGCACCTTGTTTCAATAAACAAAAAACCCTACAGAACCCCTTATCTCAGAAGAACTTTTCTGTACATACTGCAGAATGTACTGTTTGTACCTGCCAGCACATGTGTAGCTCAGCGTGTGCTGAGAGGAGTATCAAAGCATGTATTTTCCATACATATCAGTTGCAATATACATTGTAATGTACACCTCGTGGGAAGGTGTGGAAGAAGTTGAGATGTCTCTCTTGCTGATGATTACACCGAAACGAAAACAACTGTCGATTCCCTAGCCGGCCAGCTTGCTGGGACATTTTTATAATTCTTGTGTGATGTTGCTGGAGATCTCCAATTAGCCTCAAACTGGAGCTCGCAGCTTGTGTGTGAAACAGGCAGCTGCTGGCACGCAATCTTCCCTGAAGTTGTTTCCTTTCCTTTTTCCTGAGATTTAGCGAAGGGGGGGAAGGGGTTGGAGTCACATGGATACAAAGCTTTTGATTAATGTCCAAGTCTGGGCTGCTGCGGCGGCTTTCCAACCTCTCAGCTAACAGGGCGAGCTGGGAACCAGTGACCGCTCGTTTCCTCCAGGCTGTCCCCCCTTCCTGACGGGAAAGGCGCACGCACTGGGGTGGCTCCTCGCCTCCGGACCTCGGGCCGCTGCCGGAGCTGCGTGAGAAGGGACCGAGGCAGCTGCGCGGCTGGGCACCGGCCGGAGCCCGGCCCCGCTATGTAACTTAGCGGGGTCTTTTGTTGTCCTTGTCCGCGGCGCAGCGCCGGGGCGCTCGGGCGGCGCTGCCTGCAGCCGAGAAAGG
>JAVJGJ010000037.1:41288457-41310172 GCA_035590215.1 Microhierax caerulescens | reverse complement strand
GCTCGGGCGGCGCTGCCTGCAGCCGAGAAAGGCGCCGGGCTGGGAGCGCCGTCCCTCCTCGCCGCACCATGACAGAGGAAAGCAAAGGGGAAGGCAAGGGGGAGAGCGGGAAGGACTTGGAGAAGCAGCTTCGCTTGCGCGTCTGCGTCCTCAACGAGCTCCTGAAGACCGAGCGGGACTACGTGGGCACGCTGGAGTTCCTGGTGTCGGTGAGCGGGGGGGCCTCGGCTCGCCTCCCCCGGCGGGGCTGCGCGGGGCCGGCGGGAGCAGGGAGCGGGGCGGGCTGCTGCGGGAGCTGGGAGCGGGACGGCGGGGCTCGCAGCCGGGAGAGGGTTTTCCGCCCCGAGCTCTGTGGGGGTATCCGCTTTTGCCGAAAAGCGACGGAGAGTAACAGGTTTTGAAATAGCTGGGGAGGGCTCGTGTTGTGTCGCGGCCCTCCTCCCCAGCCGCTCTCCTCGGAGAGCCCGCACTGGTGACCTCACGTTAACGCGGGTGATCTCATTTCTTCAGGCAGGGAGGCTGAGGGGGCAACGTGTTTGGGGTCAGGTCTGCCTCGGGTGTGAGGGCTCGTGTTCAGGGCGCCGTAGTTCCATTACTTGCCGTAGTCCTTGAAAGAAGGCGGTGCAGGGAGGTAAGGGGGAGGACAGCGGGAGTGCTGGTGTGCAGCAGCTGCTTGGCATTAAAGCCACATGTGATACAGGGTCAGCTGGGAAGGTAGCAAGTTCTGGTGAGAGCAGTGTTGGAGCAGTTTTAGCTTCCCTTTACGTCTGTCACTGTTGCTAGGTTTATTTGTGCCAGGTAATACCCTAATCAGACCGGCAGTGGTTTTTCACTCTCAAAAAGCCGAAGTGACAAATTATTATAGAACAGATGGCAGGTAGTGTTCGTTTGCACGTGGACTCGATAGCATCGCTTTAGGACCCTGTTGAGATAAATATGTCCAAATCAGCTGCATAAGGTAAAAGATTTCACAGTAGCCCCCTCGTACTTTTCTCTCCTCCCCTGTCCTGCTGAAGAGGGGAAATCCTTCAAACTCCAAACTTCCTGCTTTGCTGCCTTGAGATCTGTGAACTTTCTGCTTATTATCATGAAAGAGGAAATTCTCAACTTGGCTGTCACAGGGAGAATAAAAGCACAGACACTGGCGTGAAATAAGATCTGCAGAGTAGCTTATTTTCTCCATATGTTTATCCTCAGCAGAACCATGAAAAATGGTAAATGGTCCAATGTGTTTTCTTTTTTTGTAGAAAAGAAGTTAAGAAGTTTAACACATACGTTTAACAAAGTGACTGTGCGATTATGTTTTACTTGCTTCCATTTAACAGTGAGATTTTACCTATTGTAAAAAATTATCAGTCCTAAGGGAGTGCCTTTCAGTATTTTATCTTCAGCCTCAAATTTGGTGTGTGTCAGTCTTAGATCATTTCAGCAAATTGAAATAATTTGTAATGTCTTTAATTTTGGACTCCACATTTTAAGACACAACAGATGTTGATGTTTGAGCAGTAAGTGCTCAGCTTCTTCTAAAGACCACACCGCACACATTTCAAGTTGCATCCAAATACTGAATTCAGTAATAAGTCTTTTTGCACTTCGGATCAAGATTATCTAAATAAACTGTATGGAGAAAGGGAGGAGGGCTGGAGTCAAATACCTGGTTCTGTGTAAAGTTTTTTGTATTCATTAATGGTTGCGAACAGGGTTCAACTAACAGTTCAGAGATGTAAGCCTGTCACAGGGAAATGTCATGTGTTCTAACTGTGCCTCAGCCTTGGTTTCAGGAAACAACTTCTGAGCTTTCCTTTGGCCTGCCTGCTAGGACTGCTGTTGAGAGCAGCTGTGGTGGTGGATTTGTAAGGGCCACTGGACCAGGGCCAGTATGGAGACCTTCACATTTATTTTACATAAGGCATCAAAACTGTCATTGTATTTGTCCCTATGGTTACTTCTTGATCTGGAGGCTAGATCCTCTCATTTATGTATCTTAAGCTTATGGTTGGTTCCCTTTATTTTTTTAAAAACCATTATCAGTCCTAGGACCAGCTCTTCTGAGATACAAACACTGGCCCAGTTTACTTTGTTTCACACCGTGAGGTGGTTTTGGGGCATACAACTTGGGTTCCTTTTGGATGCAAGTGATCTGGAAGGTTTTCTGTAGGAGCACATCTGTCTGCTAGTGAGCGTGTAGTTCTTGGGACTAGTCTAGAGCTAGTTTGAAGTGGCCTTCCCACCAACAGTGTGGGATCCCAGCACTGACTATTTCTCTGTCCAAACCTTATCCTGTTTTCCAGGATGTCTTGTGAAAGTATAGGCAGCTTGAGGGGTTGAAGTTACAGTAAAAGTTAAGAGTTAGGCTTCCAGGTTGCCTCAGTTTGTTGTAGAAACCATGTTTCCTTTATGACTGAGAAGCTGAAGCTATAGTCTTTGTAACAGTCTGCATGGAATACCTGCAGTTTTCACTGTAGTTAACAGGAACAGAGTATTCACTTAGATACATGAAAAAACCCCTGTGGTTTCAGGGTTAGAGCCTATTTCTTCTGCTGTGTTCCAGAATGTAACCTTTGATGATACGGAAAAATACATTAGGACTTGTGTAGTAGTGGTGGGCAAGACAGCGAACTTTTCACCCATTTGGGTTGCAGTTTCCATTTTGTGTATATGCCCTGTTGAGGAGGCAGTTAAATTAAGGAACAGGAAAATCCAGATTTCTTCAATTGATTGTTCTTGCGTCTGAAAGGGGCAGGATATAAATGAAGTTTGTGTGGAAGCATGATGTACATCATACCACAGATAACTCATTTTCCTGCGTACTTCACGAGATTGTGTAGAGTGAATTGATAACATGCATGACCCCTTTGGCTGAGGCAAAATTACACCGTTGCAGCGGGCAATATATAGATGCAGTCATGTTGGAGAAATGTGGCTTTGCCTGGGACAGCTTGTGGCTGGCTGGAGAATGAAGAGATAAGGAGCAAGTGGCTTTGCTGGTGTGTATCAACATGGGAGATGCTTTGCTGGTCTCACTACATTGGAAACATGTCTATTATATGTTACATTTATTCAGGTGCTTCAGTTTATGTTAAAAGGAAAGAGTGTCTCACTGAGGACAAATTTCTGGTTGTTTTATTTCAAGTATTTTTGTTGCCCTACTCTGATTCTTCGTCCTCCAGTTGTCATGAGTGTAGTGAGAAGCAGCTTTGTTTGTGTATTCTGTCAAAAGTCTACAAGGCTATTAACTGCAAATTTAATATATTCATTATTTTATTAGATAGATGTAGCAGAGTAATCATTCCCATGCAAGTTCGTTCACCTCTTCTTTTTGGCTTTACTCTGTGTAAATACAATGTATTGGTTTTAATTTGCACTCATCACAGATCAGATCTGAGTGGAAAGGTCTGGTTGTATTAATATTATTCTTTCAGATCTCTTAAATCTTCCAGTAATAAACTGTAGTAGCACAGTATGTTGAGACATCAGTAATACTGAGAAATAACAATTTTGGGCCCATTTGAGTGAGTTATGTAAACATACGTGAGGTGGATAAACGAAATCCACCAGCAGTTGCAGCAATGTCAGAGGGAGGAGGCATGCACAGGAAGTTATGAAGAAAGGCTTACACTTTTCCTTCAGATACTTCATTGTAATGTTGAGTGTCATTGCCATAGCAGAGGTTTTGTTCTTGTTAGCATTTAGCATTTCTTAAATAAATTTAGTGATGGAAGAATTTACCTAATGCACTAAAATGTCTTTGAAAACTGTATCTACAGATGGAGCTTTTTATGAGCTACAATATAAGGTTTCTGTTAAAAACTATTCATACTTTACTGGCTAAATTAGCAGTTGGGATTTTTTTCTGCTGCTGGGTGATCTCACTGGTGATCATATCATCTTCCTATGGCACAATCTTTGTTTTCCAATTAAAAAGAAGCTGTACTTGCAAGGATAGAGGAGAGTCTTTTTGCTACCGAAGTGCACTTTCTGGAGCGGAGAGAAAGCAACAGTTGGTGAATATTTAGTCTGTCTAAAACAATTACGTGCCATCCGATTGTGTAACTGAGTAAGTAATGCTACCTTGAGTGTTCATGGTAAAGATGCCCTTTAAAAAAATGTCGTGACTTTATCAACATATACCTTATCTATTTCATTGTTTAGAGCAAATGACAAAGCATGTGTATTTACTGTGCACTATGTAAACGTAATGAAAATTTTGTATTTTGCTGTATAAGCACAGTTAGCTAACTAGAGTAAAAACTACGTAAACTTTTCCAAGATTCTCACTGATCCATGATTTTTTCTGGAGAATTTATTTGACTTTTAATGAATGTTTTAAAGAATAAGTTGGGTGGTTTTTTTATGTATTTGCATAATGTTTTCATGTAAGGTTTCATTTACTGTATAAATCAGGGTACTCACCTGAACCCTCAACACAGCAGTAGTAAAGAAACCAGTCAAACTGTGGGTAGAAGTTGCTGAGAAATTAGTAAGTATTTAACAGTAAAGAGTTGCCAAAAAGTGGCTGGCTTTATTTGTCACCTTGTAACTTGGTGTAAGGCTTAGTTTTTATGACAGCGCTTTACACTCACTGACTGACTAGTAAAGGCAAACCAGGCCATAAAGAACTGTAGGATGCAAGTACGCTGCAGGGAAATAGGCTAAACACAATAGTAGGTAAATATATATATGTATGTAAAAATATATATATGAAAATGCATATATATTTTATTTTTTGGGAAAGAAATTTTATTTTGAAATAAAAATTGGAAATGTAATAGATCTGCTACACTTGGTACTTCAGGGGATATCCATGGAAGTAGAGTTTATTTTTCTATGACAGGGATTGTTTTTCTGGGCAGTTTCATGTTCTGACAAATTTGACATTGATGGGAATAGAAGCAGATGTTGGCACTTGTGTAAGCCTCCCAAAATGCCGTGGCCTCAGCTGGGGTGACTAGTTAGATCTTGAAGCAGCTGGGTGAAAAAACAAAGCCAGTTTATTATGTAGACTGTACTATGGTTTACAGAGTCTCTCCTGTGAATATATATACATTTGTGCCAGTTAGCTTTCAAATCTTAGTTTAATTCCATTAGATCCTACTGTACTATCTTCTCTCCTCAATTCTGCTTGCGCTAAAGTGAAAAAAAGGGTTCGCTTTCTTTAAATGTGTGCCCTGTTAAGGGAAACTGAATCCTTGCTTTTCAATAGGCATAAAGAGATCTTGTTTATAAAGTTTGTTGCCCAGCCTTCTCAGTGGCTGTGTGACTCCTCAGGGTCTGTATTTCCCTGCCACACTGAGTCTTTCCTTTCGCTTGGTTCAATAGGTATTTCTCCGATTATTGAGCAGACCATTTAGTTGCACAAGTGATTAATAGTAATTGAGACTCCAAGTAAACTTCAGTCAAGTTCAGTGTTACTCATGCTGACCAGCATTAGAGGATTTGTGGCCTGGATTGAAATTCCTGAAATGGTCATGCTAGACAATGACATTAGGTGTTGGGCCTTTCACAAAATAACCATTTTTAAATGATCTTTTCTGGCTGTAGTTTGATACAGTAACGATGTGTGTGTGTTGTTTCTGTGTGTATGTGTATATATCATAGAATATCTCAAGTTGGAAGGGACCCGTGAGGATCATTGAGTCCAAATCCCTGAACATGTTATATGTATATCTCGATTATGGTAATGATTAGTGACTTCATAATGGTTTGCATAATTGCATTTATATTCTATAAAAGGGATTAAATGAATGGAAGGGAAGGGTTTTAGCTGGCTGCATTTTTTGATAAGGTTATGTGATTTCCTTTCTCTTCAGAAAAAGAAAAACAACGTTCTATGGCTCCTTCATCATAAAAAGTCGAAAGGAAGTGCAAACACAATTACCATAGAAAGTCAATATCTTTTCCATTCACTTCCAATTTCTGCTGTTTTTAACTTGCTTAAGCGTTACAAAAAACGTGAGTGTGGCATTCTATTCTTATTTGACTTTGCTTGGCTATATCAATAGCACCACCTGTGGTCTTTATCAGAGTAAGGGTAACCGCTTAAAAGCTGTTTATTTCTTTGTAACCCCTGCCCCCAAGATTGAATGCTTGCTTTATAGAGTGGATTAGCAAGAAAGATTATTGGGGTCCCTACTAGCTAAGCACAGAGTTCATGCAAGGTATGGCAACAGCAAAAAGTAGAGATTTTTCAGAAGTTTGGAAGCATAGTGAATACATACACTAGTCAGATGTTTCATACTTTTCAGTGGATTTAATTTTACTGCTCTCAGTTGTACCTAGACTATATTGTGAAAAGCTGCTCTTTAACAAGAAAGGTTGGTTGTTTGTTTAGCTGCTCAGTGAAAATAAAATACTGAAAGGAGAAATCTTTGTTTCACAGCATTTAAGAAACTTTTCTGTTCGTAAGACTTACCTTTGACTGAGACACATCATGCTGAAGACCATGATATGCTTAGAAGTGTTGTACAACTTCTTGATTAATCTGTATTTATAAATATCATCATATTTGCAGTATTCACTTTATTCCTTTGCTCTGCCTTATAGCTCAGTCCTGACTCTCCTGCCACATACATTTCACAAGTTTGCAATGTGAGGTGTTAATTCAGAAGAGACTACTTGGAGGAGACCATCAATCAGTAACTCTAGAATTAAGTTACTCCGTGCAGACTAACACTGTTGAATAGTATGCTGTTTGCAGTAATTTGAAATACTTATGGAGACATACTTTTCAACCCTCTTCAGCAGTGATTTTTTTCACCATTTTAAAGCACCAAGTACTTTGAAATAATACATTCCAAGGTTGGTGTGTATTTTCTGATAGGGTTAGCATGAAGAACAATTTTGACAAAGATGTCAAAGTCAGAGTTAGTATTATACTATAGGAGGATCTGAGAAGTTCTTCACACTGGAAACCAAAAGGAACTGAATTTTGGCCAAAATAAACAAATCCAAACTGGCTATGGTTGACCTAAGATACTGATGGGGGCGACTTCCCAGTCTGTAGAAGACTGTAACCATGTGTCTGTATCTTAAGTACATGTCTCTGGAAGGGAATTGGGCTACCCATGAATGAAATACAGACTTGAATAAGGTAATCTAAGTTAATAATTAGAATGATTTAGGCTATACCTTTTTATACAAGTATCTTGAATAATTTTGAATACCTATGTACTCATGTGTATTCTTTTTCAGGAATTTTATTTAAATATTTTTGCTTTAATTCTGAACTACATGAGTATTGGTTCAGTTTTCTGTTTTGGACTGAACAAGATTATGACTGGTGAATAGATTGTGTTGGTGTGGGACTCAAGGGACTTAGGGACAGGTTGCTCAGGAAGAATATAAAGACATGCAAGAATGGAGATAGCGAAGTCAAAGCTCAGCTGGCACTGAAATTAGAGGTGTGAAGGGCAATGGAAAGAAATTCCGTAAGTACATTGGTAGCAAAGGAAAGCTAAGGAAAATGTGAGCCAGCTGGTCAGTGGGGCAGGGAGCCTTATGAAAAGGGGACAGGAAAGGCTGTGGTATTCCATGCTGTTTTTCCTGGTGTTTTCACAAATAAGGGTTTTTCCTTAGGCCTCTTGAAGCTTATTTGCAGATTTTGTGAGATTGTGTCGTTGCCTACAGTAGAGGAAGGCAGAGTTACAAACTACTTGTGACAATTAGGTATACTTAAGTCCAAGATGAGATGGGATATGTGTGAGGAAGCTGGCTGATGTCAGTGTGAGGCCTTTCTGTCATCTTTGAATGGTCATGGTGATTGCGGGAAGTTCCCAGTGACTGGGAAATTACAGATGTCAAACCTAGCTTCAGGAAGGCTAAGGAAGAGGATCTGGGGAAATGCGAGCTTGTCAGCCTCACCTCATTCCTTGGGGAGATAATGCTGTGAATCATCTTCAAAAACCATTTCCATGCAGCTAAGAAAGGAAAGTGATTAGAAACAGCTTCTGGAGAGCTATCAAGGGTGAATCATTCCTGGTTAACCTGATTGCCTTCTATGAGGAGATGACTGGCTCAGTGAACTTTGTGAAAGCTATGGATATTATTTGATTTAACCAAAGTCTTTGGCATGGTTTCACATAGTATCCTTACATCCAGATCTCATCAGTTTGGACTGGATAAATAAACATTAAGGTGGGTGGGAAACTGATGGATCTTTTAGACTAAAGGGACAGTTCTCAACAGCACAGGGTACAAATGGTATCCAGTTATGGGTGGTGTCCCTCAAGAACCAACGCTGTATTATGTGTTCAGTAATGTTCTGGATGCTGGGATAGGAGGGTGCACTTTGAGCACTCCGATCTCACAGGCTGGAGTACTAACAGTACTGATGGGTGCCTCATGAAGTTCAGTGAAGGCAAATACAGAGCCCTGCGCCTGGGATGGAATAACCCTGTCCACCAGTAGAGGCTGGGGGCTAGGAGGCAGCTTTACAGAGGGGGCTCTGGAAGTGCTTGTGGACAAGAACTGGAACATGAGTCAGCCATGCAGTCTTGCAGTGCAGAAAACAATCAGCATCCTGGACTGTTTTAGCAATGATGTCACCAGTAGGTCAAGGGAAGTGATTCTTTACCCTCTGCTCTACAGTTGTGAGACCTTTGTGACACACGTTTTGGTCTCGATAGTTCAAGAAATAGATTTATCTACTGGAGCAAATCTAGTGGAGGGCAAGCATAGTGAGGAGGGGCCTGGAGCATATTACTGTGGAGAGGGGCTGAGGGAGCAAGGTTTCTTCAACCTTAAGAAAAGAAGGCTCAGTGGAATTTTTGTTATTGTCTACAACTCCCTGATGGGTAGATACGGAAAAGATGGAGCCTCACTCCTCTCGGAGGTGCACAGTGGAAGAAGGAGAGGCAATGGAAAATGGGAAATTCCGACTCATTGTGAGGGGAAAAAATACTGTTTACCTTGAGGATGGTCAAAAACTGGAATAAATTCACCAGAGTCTGTGGAATAATAATCTTCATTTTGTTCAAAGCTGAACTGGGCAAGACTGGATTAACCTGTTGTAGTTGACATTTGTTTGCTCAAGCAATTGGGCTAGATGGACTCTGGAGGTCCCTTCCAACCTACATGACTCATCCATTTTGCAATTTATTGGTATGATGGGGAAAAAGACTGTCTTGAAGTTTCAGCTCTTCAGGACAGCAATTTTTTCAGGTTTGCATCTCTACTTTGTTTCCTTTATCCTCTGAAATTGCAGTGCAGATGGCCAGGCTATACTGTTCAGAAAACAAATATTCAAAATCCAAGAGGAAACTTAGATGCAAAGATTTTTTTTTTTTTTTTTTTTTCAACTGAATTGTATTTCCTCAGGAAACAGCTAACCTGGCACTTCTGTAGTATTTTCTGTTCAGAGAGATCTCAGTGCATTGCTGTCGTTCATAAATTAAATCTGAGTAGTTTTACAAATGGGAAACTTAGAGACAGATCTTGATTTTTGGGTCCCAGTGGAAGTTAGTGGCAGAGCCAGAAATATAATCTGATGTCTTGAATCCCAGTTCAGTAGTCTGACAGCAAAGCAGCCCTTTCCTTTTATGTATAATTGATGCTAGAAGAATGGTTGTCTACTTAAAATGTCTGAGAAACTGCAAGGATAATTCTTCAAAGCCAGCTTATTTTGTGTCAGCTTTATTGCTTCTATGATTCTCTCATAGACTGTTCACAGCTGAATTTATCCTGTTGTAGGGATAGAACCAAGATACTAGGGGATGACACTTATTTTAGGTCCCATGAGACCTCCTAATTCTTCTTTATTTATATATATCCTAATTATTCAGGCTGCTCTTGGCAGCCTGATTGCCAAGTCACCTGGCATACCTTATGAGCTTTCAACTTCAAGGCTGGAGAGCATGAGTTTAGTGTTAGGGGAATGGGTAGGCGAAACAGCTAGAACTGAAGAATAGTGGAAAGACCAGTAAAATGATGTACTAGGGTAGGTTTTTTTTTTTATTTCAGTGTCAGTTGTGTGATGCAGGCCCCCTGACAAATTGATAATACTTTGCTGAATGAAGCAAAATAAATCATCTACTCCTTGACCTTCCTAGGGAAGTTTTATATGCATTCTCACTTCAAAATTAAATTTGGCTGTAGCTGCTGGTATTTGCACCTGGAGTTTAAATGCATGATATGTATTGATACATTTGCTTTCTAAATACACTTTTACCTATTGTAACAGCTACAGCAAGTGACCAGTAGCAACTGACAGGTGAATTTACATTAAATAAGTTTGGGTTTGGGTTTTTTTTTTTATAACTTGCCCTGTGAAATATACTAGTAATTTCTCAGGCTGTTTAAATGGAGTCATTCCTAGAACGAGAGATGAATGTGTTCCTACATGTTGACTTAACAATCCCAGCCTTCTTATACCTAAATCAAACATGACGTGACAGAGGAGCAACAACGGAGATGGAATCCCTTAGACAAGCCTCAGAAGGTAACTTGCTGCCCTACCCAGCATCCATGTTAGTTATGTGTTACAGGGGAGCTCAACAGTAATGAGGTAATGTATTGGAGAGCCAAGTTGTTTGAGGTGTGTGCACATGTCTTTTGTGATGTTCAAAGATGACGTGTTAAGAGCCCCATCAGGGATATAAATAAATTGGAATAGTGTGGATTAGGCAAGAGCAGTCAGCAGTGAGGCTGAATAGGAAAGGAGGAATAGGGCGCAAACACGGAGACTACCAAGGCCAGGATGAGTTATCCATGACACTTACGCCTTTAATCCTCATTGTAGCTAGTTAGGTATGGGCTGGGCCATGGGAAATTCTCTGTACTTGGGACTTCAGCATCTTGGTAGGTAATAAGGATGTTTTTATTTGTACCACAAAAAGCAAGGCTGGCCAGGTCTGGCTGGTTGAGGTACAATGATTAGTGTCATGTACTTGGCAGTCTGAGAAAGAAATCCAAAGGTGACCCTTGGAATATGTGTGTGGCTGTGATCTCTGAGTCCCCGGCTGAAATTGCCGGGGCATATTTCAGGATCTGTAAGCTAGAAAGTTTTCTCACTTGGGCTAGAATTGTGTTTATACTTGTACTTGTCATAAATGTCTAGTTTTTTGAAAAGCCTAATTTCTTTGCCTTACTATCTTCATGAAGTTTTGCTTACAGAAAACCTTCAGTGACCTGTATCTTGGGGTTTGTTTAGGCAGGGTTTGTTGGCAAGCAGTGAAGGGTGATTTTGGTGGCCAATTAACTGTGTTGGAAAGACTACCTTGTAATAGGCACCAAGTGGTGAAGCAGATGAGACACTTTGAGACGTGTTCAGTGGCAAACCCTGAATCATCTTATATCTGCGTCCTAACTGCCCCCCACCCCCAAAAAAATGACAGTTCAAAACATGATGAATGTGTTTCTAAAACAAATCTGGTTTCTAAAACAAAGCTGCTAAAATTGCAGATTGGGAGTTAAGTTAAATACTGATTACTAGGTAACAGCATGAAAGTTTAGCAACCCCTGAAAAAATTCAGTAGTTTGTATTTTCTTTAACAAAAGATACCATAAGAGTCATCAACTTCCCACTATGTTATTGAAATAAACTAGTACCAGATAGAAAATGGAAGAATGGTAAGCAAGGTTTTTCTTCCCTGGCCCTTAACTTTCAGGATGTTCTCAGGTTCTTCTGTGAACTTAATTTGCCATGTTTTTACTTTTTAATCCCTATTGCAACATTTGGAAAAAAATGGGCACTAAAAGCACAAAGCTGTAAAGTTTAAACGATGTGCTGTATAACAAAGTGATTGATGCCTGGGATGCTATGAATTTGTGTAACAAGACTGGAAAATCACTTCATTTTATTGCTTAGTATGTGCTGAGTTACCTTACCCAAGGAATTCAAATATATGGTGTGTCCACATGCCTAGAAGAAATAGCATACAACTGGATGCTTTGAGACAACATCCTCAGCTTCTGTAGTGTGAGCATGGTAAAGGGAGTTTTAAGTGTTTGGGATTTTGGTTTTTTTTGTTTGTTTGTGTTTTTTTAAGTGCTTTAAGAGTCACGGAGGCATTTGAGATTTAAACAGACATGGAAGCAATGGAAGCTCTGTAGTGTATAAGAACTGCTTTCATTAACCAGATAGCAAAGGTAGAGTGAGGGAAGAGTGGCACACACCTGTAGAGTTAGTGTTTTGTCACTTGCAAAATATTCATTGCTGAATAGTTCCTATTTATCTTTTTACTGCCTGTGGGGGAGACTTGTTCTGTAGAAGCCATATAAAGCAGGAAGACAGTAAATATGTCCTGATTCTTAGAATGTCTTTGTAAAAATGGCCACCCTAAATTTATAATGATAGCTGTTTCCTTCCTTCCTTCCAGTGCCTGCTGATTTTTGTTCCTGAAAGCTTATAAAATACCACTTAAAAATAAACTTGGAGTATAATATAAAGACCTGAAATAAGAGGTTTTGGAATTGCTGAGCTAGATTTAATAATAGGTCTATCACAGTCAATTTTTTATAATGGTTAGTAGCATTACTTAAGGATGGTGTACTTCAGGCATGAATGGTTTGGGGGCTGTCTCTACTGGACATTGTGTATGTAGGGCCTGGATGTAAACTAAGTAATCTCTGAGTTTGCCTAGTTTATTTTTGTACAGTTTATATTTTTTTTGGCACCGGTAACTTCTGAATGTGTTTCCCATAAGATAATCTCTTTTGCTCATTTTAAATGTTCTGCCTGAAAAATTCACTATGTGCTTGCGTCACTATTTTTCTTGTTGGAAGTCCAAGTTTAATTATTCTTGTTATGAAACCCCTTTCATGCTTCTGATCATCTTTCAGACTCCTTTGGGATGAGTTCTTCTGGTGTCAGTATCATTGATCTTCACTCTGGTTTTGTTCTTCATCTTTTTCACAACACTCTTCAGAGGGTAAAAATTAACACACCCCCCCCCCCAAATATGTGTAAGAAATGTTTGAGGTACTGAGTTAAAATTCTTCTTGTACCAAAAGATGTTAAAGAATTCTGTTTATCCTTCTTCTGCAAAGTGTTATTAGCACGTTGCTTAGGCCCTGCTTTCCTCTCTTCATTTACCTTTGAATATTGGAAATGGTATTTTTAGAGATAGGGGAAAATGCTTGAAGTATGAGTTGTAGCTGCTGTTTGATCCTTCAGACCACTCTGTTTTGCAGTGTGAAACAGTGTGTGGGGAAAAGTTATGGAAATGAGGTCTCAGTGGAGGATAAAAGTAGCCAGCAACAGGAATAAATTTGAAGAATGAGAGGTGTGAGATTACTGGAGAAACTCTGCTTTGGAAACCAGGGGGAGGGAATACTGGAAATGGAGGAAAACTGCATAAACAAGGCAGAAAAGGAAACGGGAATGGTTACTGGTTCTTCTAAAAATGAAAAAGCACTCAAAACCCCCTTTGGAACATGTCAAGTATGTGGTGACATTTCCTCATACTGTAGTATTTGTGTTAATAAGACAGCCATCACTGTCTTCTGCAGTGCTAAATTAGGTGCCACTTGGGGTCCCAGGAGTTAATGATGTTGGATGGCAGAAGGGAGTGTGGCAAGCAATAAGGTAGAAATGTGGTTTCTTAGATATCTTCAAATACAGTCAGCTTGAAGTGTGAAAATATAATTATTTTGCATTTGGTTCTTGTGTGCTTATCTGAATTTATTTTATGATGAAATAGGAAGTTTCAATTATTATGAAGAGATAATTGAATTTTGTAATTAGAGAGCAAAACATGAGCTGTCTTTAGCTGATCTCAAGCTTACCAGTAAAAGCAGGTTTTCAAGATGATGTGACTGATTTAACATTTGGAAAGTGACAAGTTTTAGATTGCTTTATAATGTTGGAAATATTGTTGACAGAGTTCAGATCTTTCTGTGTGTTAGAATGACAGAGGAGACCTCTTAAACAGAAGGATCATATTTGCTGGTTTCTCTAAGTAGAAAGGCTCATTTTCTAAGATGTTGATTCTGTAGTTCAGTTACACAAAACAACATGTAACTACCATTAATAATAATATTGAAATTAATGAATGGAAATTAAAATATTAATTGCATGTAGTTACTGCATTTCAATATGCTGTAATATACCTAGAAGAATTCTTTATGTGGAGAGGTGCAGGAGAGTGAAGACCTGATAGCGGTAACTTTTATTTTTGTTTAAGTTTACTCCTCATTCATTTATCTCTTCGACACTGTGTGAGATCCTGTTTATTAAGAATAATGCCTGGAAGTTGGTAGTTATATTCCGTATGAATGTGTCAATTTCTTCCCATATGCTGTGAGGTTGTCCTCACAGGAAATAAAGGGCCTTTTTGCCATGTTTAGTTATACTGAACTGTTACAATAGTCAGACCAGACAGAAACAATGGAAAGGAAAGTTTCCTGTTTTCTGCAGATACTGAAGAATTCTTTGGCCCCAAGGAAGGTAAAGCTTTCTTCAGTCTGAGTGTAAATGCACAAAGAACTGGTTTTCATTAGTATATGAAGTTGCTGCAATTTCTATTGAAAAGCAGTGATTCACTCTCTTAAATGTATTACAAGGCAATTTACTGTCTGTTCTACCTGTCTTGATTACATTTCAGTACTTGCAGTTAGCAACAGTAAATTACAGCAAGGAAGGCTTAAAGCTTCCCCTTAGAAATGCCAAATATATTGTGCTGTGGTTAGAATGCTTTTGGATTCTATGTTTTGGATGAAACAGAATTATTTTAAAGAATCCTCACGTTTGTGTGCCTACTATGGACCTGACTTTGACTTCTTCAAAAGGAAAATGGAGGAGAATATGAACAGCAGACTTGAAATCTTTTCAGAATAATAAAATAACTGCAAAAAAGAATTGTGCTTTGTTTTTTTTTTTATTTCTATTCTACTGTGCCAGAACAAAATTGGGGAAGGCTGGTAAATCAGTGTCTCAGCAAATATAGTGATGAAATTTTCATGTGAAGCTGAGGATAATTTACACTGACACTGCTGCAATATAAGCTGTGGTTTTCCATAGGTAGGGAGAGACAAAGCATCTGACCCTCCAAAACAAAAACCCTCAAAAACCCAACCCACTGCAAAAGCCCTTTAAGGAGAGATTCAGCCTGATGAGTTCATAAAAGGTTGCTTGTCTTCACATTTCCTATACATATGTTACAGAACACTCCCATGAGTTGGTAGAGGTGACCTTCAGTCATGATTAAAGCTTATTCTAGTTGAAATACATGAAGATAAAAGTTTAACAGGAGCGGTAGTACTGGTACAACTAATCAATCATTTCATTCAGTAGACGAGATGAAGAAACGTTTGCTAAATTAAGTTGAGTAGTTACTACTCAGTCTTGGTAAGTTCTTAACTTGGATGTTGTAATGGAGTTGTCAATATGTACAATCACATAAAACATAGGTTTTCCAAATTTGCTTGCAGCACACTTCACTGAGAAATGTTTTTGATAACAAGATCCTTTCAGACACTTTTCATGGCTCTGAGTCAAAATTGTCAGGTAAATTGGTAAAAAGGAATTGCCTTTTACTTTCTGAAGTTTCTCCTATTTCTGTGTCAAACCTGCTTTGGATATAAATGTGACTTTACAGCAGTTATCAATGTCAGTGTTATGTAAAATACTCTTCTTGTGACGTTTAAAGTGATTTGATGTAGGGTACTGTATGGAATGTGTGAGTAAGTGTTGCTTTCTGTTGGCAATTGTATCATGGAAAATGAAGTTATTTGGGCATTTTGTGAGAAATGTGTGCTGGAAATACATTGGATTAATTAGTTCTTATGTGTATTACAGCTGCTTCCAGCACAGAAATTGACAATGAAGTTTTGCACTTGTAGCTTTTACTAATAATAATAATAAAAGAGCTAGATTTGGACCAAATGGTCTGTTTCTCTCTCTCAATGCGACCACCATGACTACTATCATGCATTTGCATATTATGCATCTTTGTACTGAAAATTTCCCCATACTTACTTGCCAAGTGTGGTTTGGCTTTTGACTGCAAGAACTGTTAGATGTAAACCAGGATTTTGGCAAAATGTTATTTTGTGTCTAAACTGTTTGTTCTTTGTATACTGTTGTCTGTCTTAATGTGCCGTGGCAATAAAGACTGTAATGGCTATTCCATTCCTTTTCCTGTTGTTCTGCAGCCACCAAACAGCTCTGGGCTAATGCAGTGCTCAGCCTTCCCCATCTAATTCTAAATCTTTTAATTTCAGAGTAAACATTTCTCATATGCTGGCTAGTGGTAATGGAATGAAGCATTCACAATAGTTATCCCATGAACTTCCAAAAGGAATTTACCAGTATGTCACAGAAGTTCTGGTTATTGACCCTTTATTTTATTTAGTTATTTTTGTCTTGCAGGAGACAGTGTTCTTTATAGATAAATGGACTTAAGAGTTATTTGCAATAGTCAGTGACGGTAGGGCAGCTGTAGCTTTACTCTGTACCATGGATGGGAAGCAAATACTTGCATGTTGAATAGTCCTGTTGTGGTAGGAAGTCTTGTACGGTGAAAGGTTATGAGATTTTTTTTTTTTTCTGGTTAATACAGCATATAAATGAACTGCACACTTGTCACATGCAACCGAATTTCTAACTCCATTGACATCTAAGGTTTTGAGAGAAAATGAAGGCTAACTGGTACAGAGAGGATCTTAAAATAATGGGTTTTGGCCTCTAAAAAGCCTCTACTAACAGATATATTTGGCCCACCATACCTAGTATGTCTCTAATTCTAGTTTACACAAATCTCAAAATATTATGTGGATTGTAAAGACATGATGAATCACAACTAGACCTCACACATGACTATAGTTGTTTATCCCATTTTAATTGTTACAGAAACATAGTTAAAACAAATTTTAAACCTTTCATTTTCTCACTTTATTTTATGTCTGTTGTGTGTTATATGCATATATTTTCTTCTCTGGTAGCTTGTTTTTTTTTCTTTATGTTTTTGTGGAGGTTTTTTGGGTGTGCATGTGTCTTGTGTTTTTTGTTTTTTTTTTTTTTAAAAAAAAACTTAGTCTGTGGACTTCAGTGACATCTCATTGATATTTGAATTTAGGTCCCATATTTTGTATCCGTGGGAAAAGTGTGTTATATCATAATTTTTCTCTCTTTGATTAAAAGCATACAATAAAATTGTTGACAAAGCAAAAAAACAAAAATAAAATTGTTCAGTGGTAACTAATCTATTTGAGCTTGAGAGCTAAAGATAGTGCTTCAAAATATCTAAGGGCTATAGCCAATCTTGGAAGCATGTGCTCTGATAAATGGTGCAAAAAGATTTAAAAATCCTTGTGAAATCCCTAAGCGGTGGTTCCCTGTAAATGGGCACATCCACAGGAGGCATCAGCCTGTCACTGCTGGTCCTTATGCCTCTGACTCCTGGTAGCTGTATGTGGACAGGCTGTGTCCAGGGTACGGGGAAGCAGTAGTCAGCTGTCCATGTGAATCTGCTCTTTCTAGGGGATGATTAATGTCCTGGTAAAAATGGATAGTTAACATAAATTATGACGTAGCCTGATGCTATGCCCAGGAAGACCTGAGGAACCAGGTACTGGTTGAATTTCAGATTCTCCTCCAATCTCCAGCACTCCTGGTGCAGAGTGAAAGCAGTTAATCTGCCAGTGCTCTTGCCACCCTCACCTATTCACTCACAGGGGAACAGGACTTAGGTAGGGCACTTCACCTCAACCTCTGTGTGTACTTACACTTGATAATTTTCTCTCTTTTTTTTTAATGCTCTTTTAATGACTAGTGTTCAGGACTTTGCCACCTGGCCTTGGGGAATTAGATACTTCTGCTTTTTCTCCACAAAGGCTCATGCTTTTTAATTATAAAGTCTATGTCTGCTTTTTCCCTTAATGAGAAAGAATGGCTTCAGTGATAAGGACTCTGATAATGCAAGAATGAAAATATGTTTAGATTGCCCCTAATTTTCTGTAAACAAACTTTTGCACAACAAACTTCTGAATTTGTATGTTCATACTTACGGATGTCCTGTTAATTGGAAATTACAGGGGGAAAAAACCTTCCCTTAGATTCTGGGGTGAGGTGGGGAACAATCTACTGGTCCTAGTCTAATAACAATTTTATTCCCAGGCTCTTTTTAGATAAAGGTAGACAAAGCAATGCTAAATCAGAATAGTATAAGAATTATGTTGTGTAATATGTGTATATGCAGATATGGATGTTGGTCTGTCCTAACCAACATCTGAGGCATCTACTAGAGGTACCTATTTTTGGAGTTGTTTATCTATGTAGTTAATGGGGGAAGTGAAATTGCCTCAAGAACTAATTCAGAGCACCTTGGTTAGGAGGCTTTCTGTCTCTCTCCTTTCCATCCCATTACCATATTGTTAAATACCTTTCCTTAATGCTGACCTATATGTAATCCCCACCCCGACCCCCCCCTTTGTATGACCCATTTTCTTTATTGGTGTTATGTCAGCAGCCAAGATTTCCATCAGAATTGTCTATGCATTTTCAGCTTTAGCTTTTCCATGAAAAATACAGTTCTTATGCTGTAAAGAATTTATTCACATTCCATTTTTTTACTTTGTCTCTTCTGTCTGCCCCTAGTATGGATAAAAGATGACCATTTTTGTCACCTCTCTTTGGTAACCACAAAAATGAATTCATTAAGTGACCATGAATAAAATACTTAAGTTTCCAGAAGCGTACTTAGTGTTTGTGTTTCTACAGGCTTTTACAGGAGCTACTGTATGTGCTTGTGGCTCAAGAAAAGCACTAAGAAGTTAGCATGATCCTGGAACTCTAGTGTCATAATGAAAGTGCTTTGTCTTAGTTTAAATAAATATTTACTTTGAAAGTCCAAATTTACATTAGCCAAAAAGACTGTTAATGTGTATTGTAGATTGTGTGTTCTGATAGTAGTGCTGGACAACACATAATGGATAAGCATTCTCAAAATGCCACGGTTATTTTAAGATTTGCATGTTATTTACATTCAGGGTTTCATTATTTGGAACAACTGGAACTCAAACCATGCTGTTCCTGTCAGTGGTGCCACTGTGGGTGGGTATTCTGATGCCTGGCATCTGGAGTCATTGCTGAATGAAATATAGGGAGGACCAGAGACAGAGACTGCTGAACGTTACAGCAATGGCTAGCCATACCAATAACAAATTGCAAAAGAAGAGACTTGAGTGTGTGGAATTTTATTTTCTTAGCTCAAGCATTTTAATAATTAGGGTAACTTTAAGTTTAAATGTGTACCTATGGACACTGGAAATATTCTGTGGTTTCCTGTATTTGGTTAGAGAAATAGCATAAAGGGTAAATTTAGCTGCCACTTAGTGATGTGTCTGAAATGCTGAACCTCTAGCTATTCCTGAGGCAGGTTAGCCTGCCATAGCACAAGAAAACACGATGTGTAAAGTTGATCCACTGTCCTGTTGAACAGGATCGCTGGTGTGAGAGAGTAGCCGTTGATACTGCTGGGGGAAAGAGCAGCAGGTTTTGGGAACCTGGCTGAGACAACTGTTTTGGAAACAGATAAGAGAGAACTGGTTAATTTGAAGTTACTGCGGGGAGAACAGCAATGGGATAAGAGAAAATACAGGCCTTTAGGTATTAACAATAGTTTAAATATAAACTGGTGCCTTTCAGTGATATGTACGTGCTCTATGTTAGCAAAAGGTTGTTAGATAGTGCTTTATTAATTTTAATTTTAAAAGCCCATTCATTTGATCTCATGATGTACTATTTAAAATTTTTAAGGTGAAAAGAGCATTTAATGTTTTTATATTGCAATACTTTTATAGTATAGAGAAAATATGATGATGCTGACTTTGTACAGCATGCTGAGTGGTGACTTCATTCTGCATGTTTTTAAGCAGTAAGTCCAAATGAAAAGCTTATCTTTATTGTTTTATGGCCATCAGTAAAGCACACAAAATTTGCTTTTAATGAACAGATAAGATGCAAGAGTAGGGTTCTAAAGATGCAAGAATAGGGTTCTGTGTGTGTTTGGTCAGGAAATTGGCACCATCATATTTAATAGAGCTTTATTAAACATGAGGGAGAGTGAGACAAAGTGGAGGATGTGGTGGGGTTATTTTCCTAATGTCTGAATTGGCTTTTACTCTTGTGTGTGAATCCAGTCGGTCCAATCAAGTGAAAAGCTCGGAAGCGCTTGGTGGAGGCTAATTAGAAGCCTCCACCATCGCTGCCCACAGAATCTGCTTGCACTCAGTGTTCTTGGCACCCTGCACACTGCTGCACTGATTTCACTCTTCATCTGCCATCTCTGTACAGCCGCTGAGCCTGTTCCAGTCCTGAGCCGCTGGCTTGAACAGGATTTTTTGAGCAGTTACATCTGATAGCCTGCACCCCTTCGGTACTGAATCTTAAAGCTGAGTTGGGAAAGACTGTGCCTATTCTCCCACTCAATGAATGTGTTGATAAATGCAGGATCAGGGAAAAGGAGCATGAAAGCAGAAATCAACAGAATTACGAGCCAGGAGTGGATGACGAGAGTAGAAATGGCAAGCAAGGGAGTACAAGCAGGAAAAGCCAATAAATAATAAGCAGAAATCAATACATAAGAACACTTGAGTGTACTTGCATAAAAAACTTGGACTGAAATTCTGTGTTCCTAGGTCTTCCTGTTTGTTCCTTGGCTAAGAAGTAATTGTGAAACACTAGGGAAGTGCAATTTCTTGCTCTGGTAAACTGAGGATTACTAAATCTGTTATTATTACCAGTTAGTCCACTGAAGTGGCAGAGATTTCTGCTCTGAATGTAAAGGCTAATGATTTATGCAGAGGTGAGTATCAGTTTACATGGAAGAATGTATATTTTTCATCTTAAAAAAAGATACTACTGAAATGATTGCTAGAGTAGTACTTCACTATTCATGTTAAGTGAGTTGTTCTGAGAGGGGCAGGGCAAGATCAGTCTTTGTTGCAGTGCCCTTGGCAGGTGTCTGTTGCCCTGTTATTCCTCTTGGTTGTTTTCACTGCCATCATAAAACAACTTTTTTTCTGTATAGAATCTACTCGGGTTGTAGATTAAGACGTAATTTGTGCAACAGTGTTATGATGTTGGGGGCAAGTAAGCCATCATTCAGTTAGCCAAAATATTGATCTTGACTCTTCTTCCTGCCACGATCATCACTTTGCTTGACCAACCCCATTATTTTTTTTTTTTTTTTTTTTTTTTTTTCAGCAGCCAGGGAATATGTTTTACTGAGGATCTTTCATGTGACAGGGAATGGGCGTGATCACAGTAGAAGTCCATTGTTTTTACCGTGTAACACCTGCTATTAAATCTTTGTCTGAAGACAGCTTTGAGTCCTGTCTTTCAACTTTTGACAAAGCACCCCGTACTTCATCGGCAGTTTTGCAGTCTGATGCATTTTTGACTATGGGACAGAGGGATGTTGCTTCTGTTGGATGGAGAGAGGTGAAGCTGCCTCTGCAGTCATATGGGTCCTGTGCTTGGGAAAGGTTTCTTGCACATGCTGGAGATCAGTACCCTTCCTTGCGCTGGAAGGCAGAAGCTTCCTTGATAGTTTGGAATTGATCTGTTGTGCTTTTTGAATATAAGTGTAGGTTACTTGAGATGCATTAGAGTATACATTTTTAGTAAAATGGAATGCTTTTATAAGTAGTTTAGCAAAGTAGAAGCATTTATTAATGAAAAAATGCAAAAGCCCAAGGGTTTAGTAATATTTACTATTTGAATGGAAACATATCTGCATAAATTCTTTGGGTGTGTGCATATATATATATATATATA
>JAVJGJ010000037.1:41253610-41283463 GCA_035590215.1 Microhierax caerulescens | reverse complement strand
CCAAAAGGTGTGGCAGGCCGCAGGTGTAGCCCCTTCACAAAGATGCCTTGGCAGCACTGTCTTCCTGTGCCAGCCAGTGGCCCCTCTTGTAGAGGAGTGTGTGAGATAATGCCATATAGCAAAAGATCACATTGTTATCAGAAGGAAGCAGGAACTATTAGTACCTGAGAACATGTTAATAAATGGTATAAAAAGTCAAAGGTAAGTGCTGGCTGTGCTGCTTTTGAGAAAACCCAAAGCAGCTGCTGTTAGCTTCAGACTTTAAGGCTGATCCGTGGTAAACTAACTACCATTGTAGCCAGTTCTTTAATCCCTGTTGAAGGGATTGGTTTATACAGGTCAGAAGTCTTATTTTTGTGAAGGAGATTGACAGAATTCTCAAATACTGACCCTTTACAGGGCAGATGATGATACTAGTCATCATTTGACATTGCTCTTAGAAATACAGCTTCGTGCACGTTAAGAAGGCCGTTTCAATGGTTGAAAGCAAGTCCTTACTTCTGAAGAAATCTTCTATTTCATTCATACATATGTTTTGGGAGTGAAAGAAAAAAATAAACTATAATAATCCACTGTAGAGTTTCCCTGAGGATGAGACTGACGTGATGCCTGCCTCTCTGGCTCTGATCACAGGGTTGCTGCTGTGAGTAGTTGGAGTTCAAGCCTAAACTGTCTGCACTTTTCTCTCAGGGCACTGAATTTCTGCATTGTGTGTGGAGAAGGCAAATGGCGAATCTTCCGGCTGCAAAGGCAGCTATTTCCCAAATGTTCTTACCTGGGGTGTTGTCTGTAGGGTGAATAGATGTATGTAATTTTTCTTTAGATTTTTAACTTAAAGGAAGGAGACCTCTTCACATCGCAGTTTCGTTTGCTATGGTAATAAATGATGTTTTTCTGGAGACATTGAGTGAACTGTTCATAGGAAGAGGATAGACTTCAGCAGTAGTCTCAGAAATGCTTCTCACAGGTACTGTCTCCAAAAAGCTGTAATTTACAGCCTTAGGTCTTGAGTGTTCGAATGGATGGAGCAAAGTGAAAGGAAGTAAGTTAATATATCTTGTTATGTAACATATGTTATACATGGAAGAAAATTATTACTGTAGTTGGTTTCTTTTTGGATTTACAGAGCATCTCTCGCTGCAATATCTGTGTGTTAAATGTAATCCACAGCGATCTGGTGTCTACAGGGCTGTGATCTGTAAATTCAGAAAGGGCCTACCATTCTGCCCAGTGCTCCCACAGTTCCATGGAAGAAGTTAACTGGTAGTGTGGGTAAGGTTCATGACTCTGTGACCTTATTTTTTAACTGTGGCTTTTTATTGCAACTTCTTAGTAGTTATTAAAAAAAAAAAAAGGAAAGATAATGATCTTTCCAAACTAATGATGTAAGAATTGCTGTCGCTCAAAACCTCACTTAAAAATTGCTTCATTTCTAAAGCAAAAAAATTCATTTAAAAAATCACTTTAAAACCTCATAGAAGTATCTACTACTACTACTTATTATGAGTAATACTAATACTACTACTAATAAAATATTGAAATCTGGGATATTTTATTTTTGTGTCTTTTACGCAGTTTAAAGGAAAAAGCAATTGGTAAGAAGTGCACTGGCAAGTCTTGCATTTCAGACTTGCTGCAAATTTTATAAAAAGCACATGCACAGAAAACAAATACAAGCAACTTAATTCTGATGCAAGAATGAAAGGATATACAAAAATAGGCTTCTTCCAGCACTTAGACACAAGTTTTGAAGGAAGGTTCCAAAGCTGTATGCTTCTGAAAAGCTCAGACACCAATGGCAATTCAGTGTGTGCATCGGTTGTAAAACTATCTGTTAAAAAATATCTATTCAGGACAGTAAAAGCACTCTCAAACTTTTAGCCCTATGTAAATTCTTGTATCATGGACGTTATTAGTGTCTTCCATTTATGTAAGAAGTGATGTGACTAATATTAATTTTTCATATGGTCTTTGCTTTTCTGCAAGGTTTTTTGCTTTTCTGCAGGGGGTTAAAAGCAAGTGCAGTTGAGTGTTTTGTTTCAAGAGGTTTATGTTTTTTTTTTTTTTTTGTTTTGTTTGCATACACTTATTGCTGTGTTTTTGTTAAGGGAAGGCAAAATCAAAGGAATGTGTTCCGCACTTGAACGGAAGGTGACCGAGACAGCAATGTGCCTGATTTCCTGTAAGAACATCAGGAAATACTTCTTGTAAAACCACTGACTATGCTCTAAGTTTCTTCTTTTTGTATGAATTAATTAGAACATTACTTGCAGAGAGCTGCATGGAGCCTCAGGAGCAGAAATGTCCATCATAACCATTAGTCTCAGGTTTGACAATCTGTTACATCGTCAAGGCCCTGTCTGTGTGTTTCCTTGAAGCCATACTAAAATTCTGTAGAGAAGACGAATAGGCATGATGTTCTCAGTTTATTTTGCTGCAGGGTTGTGTCTGTGTTCTGCACTAGTTGGAGTTATTAGGCACTGAAGGCTTCCTGCTGGGGTGCATTTACAGTTATGTAGATCTGTTATGGGAATACAGGCCTTAATAAGTATTCCAGTTGAATGTAAGTGGATTTAATGAATTATGTGGCTTTACTCCTCTCAGTGTTGATTGTTTTTCATGGAAATTAAGCCTTTTAATTGCATCTTTTCAGAACTCACTTTCCTTTGCAAAGAATGTCAGTTGATTTTGTATATAGAAGTTGTGCTTTGTTGTAAATGTGTGGCAGCCTCCCTTTTTCACTTCTAGCTTCTACAGTTATTTAATGTTGCAAGTATGTTGTGGAAGCTCAGTGTGGTGTTTGTAAAGTGCTTCCATACCCCTGGATGATTGTGCCTCATAATTACCATCCTCCAAATATTGAGAAGCTGGTTTTGCTTGTGTTGACAATAATCTTTAACCCCACCCCAAACAAAAAAAACAAAGCAAAAAAAGAAAGGGGGGAGAAAAAAGCCTGCAGTAAAACTGAGTAAATACAGTGTGTGGATATACACAGATAGATCTGCCTCACTGACTGAACACTTACTGGGGCCCATTCAAAATAGAAAGCACAGACATCTTTTCTGTCTTTGTGGGCGCCTTAGAAGAGCTTCCCAAGACAGCCATGCCCCACTTGTGTGGGCTGGCTGGTATAGCAGAACCCAGCAGAAACACAGCCTCAGGTTAAGTCACCTGGGGCTGTGGGCATGCTTCTGAAAGCACGGCTTGTCTTAAATGAATTAAGGATTTTTTTTTTTTTACTTTCATAGGAGTTGGTATTTCCCTTTTAAGATGTAACATGGATGTTTTATAAGACTCGATCCAGGAGTCTACATTTCTGCAAACTGCAAACATAATTGACTAATGCATGAAAGGAGGTAGAAGCACAAATTCTCTGATGTTGCAACACAAATGTTGGGTGTGCTCTAGTGTGTCACAATAAAGAGAGACTGTCCTGGATGTTGTTTCAGCCTGGAGTTAGTTACCACTCTCTTACCTATGAGGTCTCGGTCCTAATGCCTCTTTGAGAGGGGTGTTCTTCTAACATGAAAAAAAAGGTTGAGTTCCTGCTTGCATCACATATCCTTGCTGTTCTGGCTGCTTCCTCCAGCATTTTTTTCCTGTGAGTGAGGTTGAGTGAAATGATCTTCAGGGCTTTGTTTTCATCGAACTTAGAAGAAAATGTTGGACCTTGAAAGTTCCTACAATCTGACTGTGTTCTGGTGAGGAAAAATAAGGCAGGAACATGTCAGTGGTTGCAGGTTAAATTAATACACTCAATCAAGATTACTCTTTTTCCAAAATACTATGTTAAATTCTGTGGAAAAGCAGTTCTTTTTGCACCCCAAATATCTAATTAACCAGCGCTTTTATGAACCTTTGAGACTTGAATCTGGTATGTTTAGCATACAGTCCTGTAGATAAGGGTTGGATTTTGCCTTGCATAGACTTTGACTGAACATTCATATTTGAAGAATGTATTTCAGTTAGAGTGTCTATCCTTTCTAAAAATGAATGACAATACACACAATTAGAAAAATAGCTTGATCCTGAAGTTCTAACCCAGTATAAATTCAGTCAGATACTTGGAATCATGTAAGAGGGCTTTAAAACATGTTATAAAATTAATGCAGCCATCTAAACCAAATTCTAAAAAAATATGTTCTTATATAGTTATAGTTATATATAAAATTATGTTCTTATATAGTTATAGTTATGGTTCTTTCTATGTATAATGGAGTGCTGCAAGTGACAATATCCTGACAAAATCCACCACTGATATTTTACTTTACTTTTTGCTTAGAATAGCCTGGTTTAACATCATACAGATAGCGTACTTCAAAAGGGTAACATGACATATTTGTTGAAAATATGTGGCTGAATTCAGTTATTTTCTCCTGAGGTTCATCTCATAGCACAAGAACTACAGGAGTAGGACTAGACCATACAATTAAAATGTCATTCACAAGGAATGCCAAACAAGGGAACAAAACTACTTTTTACAATGGCAACAGTACCACAAAACCAAACCCCAAGAACTCAGAACAGAATATCCTCTCAATTATGGATCATTTTAATCATATCCTGACAGGTTTCACTTGTAGGGCCTCCTCATGTGGGAGGGTGCATTTGTAAATCTACATAATCTGACAGTCTGGGCTCCATGTAGGGTGGCCTTAGCCAGTGAGAAGTTACTCCAGTTTGTAACAAATTTGGTATTTCAGGCTACGTAACAGAGGCTATTATATTAAGATCCTAACGTCCCATCTATCAGCCTTTGCTCTGCCCCCTCAGTCCTATTTGCTTTTTTGGAGAGCTCATTCAACCTGATTCATGAGGAAGTCTTTACGTGTTATATAGAGATAACGGAATTCTTAAGAAAGTGCTTAATGATTATTATTCCATGTATTTAAATAACTGACTAGGCAGGAAATCTGCTGTGGACTTCTGAAGCCTTGGTAATTGTTACCCAGGTATTTGTCTTTCTGATGTGTCCCAGGTCACTTTCACATTGCTAGAAACTTGTTGTTATTTTGAACTTAGAATATGTTGATTTTATTTACCATGGTAGTGGATCTGATAACAGTTGATATATTTGACTTTGTATCAGCTTCTGTCAGTGTGAAGACTGCTAGCAAAGCACTTGGGAGTGATAGCCCTGTATGCATACTCTGAGGCAGAGTGAAAAGTCAGCTTTTAGCAAAATCTGATTCAAGTTATAAAGAAAGTGATCAATAAACACAATTTGTCAACTCAGGATAAGAATTGCAAATTGATGACAAAATATTAATCTTTTCAAAGTCATTTTTTCACTGAAATCAGTAACTAGGCATGTAGTACTTTTCTAAGGCAAAACCAGATGTGTAGGTCCTCCTTCCTATCACAGTTGCAGTATTACATTTGTTCCAACCAGAGGCAAACAGTAAAGCTGGGGATGTTTTCTTGTGGTCAAAAATTAAACCATTGCCATCCATGGGGATTGCAAAGCACATACATAGTCTAAACATAGGAGCTGGGAGGATTGTGTCTATTTGGCTTGTCTCTAGTGTCCAGGAATCTCAGAAACTACATACAAGACCTTTGTGCAGATATTCACAGCACTGGAAATTGTGAGACTGAATAGCCTGAAGGAACTGCTGATAGTTTTCTCATGGTGATTACGGGAGTGTTCACATGAACATTGCACCCAGTGGTCCAGTACTGTTGGCCAAGCTTATTCAGACTCTCTTACTTTATCTGAATCGTACAAATTCTACTACCTCATCTAAAAAAGTTTTAAATAGCCCATAGCTCAGCAACCTGGCCATCTATGAATTACCAGGAACACCTCTCAAAAACAGCACCTTGCACTGACTACTCATTGGATACAGAGGAGGTTTTGGACTTTAAGAAGCCAAATCTGCCTATCCTACACTATAGTATGTGATCCAGTGGAAAACCAGGGGTCTGGTTGTTTGCTAAGAAGGAGGCTTCAGGGTGCAAGATGTGAACTTTTAATTTGATCAAGATCATACAATTCATGGAGAAAACTGGAAAAAGTGCTCTTTCAGAAGTAAGGGCAGAACTTTGCCTCAGTTCCTCTGTTATCTAGGACATGAAGAAAACTGAGAAAATACAATAAGCAAGCAGGTCCTTTTTTCTCCTTTGTGGTGAGGGGAGAGGAACACTTCAGGAAGATGAAAGATTTATTTTTGTTTTGTTGTGTTTTCTCGGAGCATTCCCTGATACAGTAGTCTGGTAGGACCATGTAAGAATGTGATTATGTAGGAGCAGGAGGCTCATGTCTATTGACAACTTTGCTTGTTCTTTAGTTTGGGGAATTTCCAGACCTTTGCTTGCTGCTCAAATGAGAAATGTGGAGTAGCTATTGGGGTGGATGCCAGATTGACAGCATTACACAGATACTTGTACAAGGTGCATTCAGAAACCCTTCTGGTTTCAGTGTGCTACAATCCAGAACTTTGCTGTTGGAATTTTTCATGTACAGAAGAAATTTAAAAAAAAAGGGGTACTGTGGGAAAAGCTGGCTGTGCAATTATAATATTCTTGCCCATTTGCTGAATGGGAGCATGTTATGAAATCTTTTCAAATCAGCGTCTGCTTTTTGAAGAGAAGACAAAAATACAGAGTATTGTGCAGTATTTACAGAATGACAGTCTTTCTTTCTTGAACATAATTGATTGCATAGGTAGATACTTGTGTGGAGCCATACTAATCACTGTTACCTGTTTACATACCAGCTGTGTGACAGACAAGATATGTATGTACTTAGGATTGATTTCTGAGTCTGATCTAGCTGCTAATCTGATTGTTTTCCTGTGTTAGCTCCTGAAAAAAGGCCAATGTCTAAGCCCCCTTTCTGTCTGAAAATGCAGAATCCAATGCTAGATAGTATCACATGACCAGGAAAACTACATTGGCCATAAAATCCTTTGTGCATTTGCCTTGCAAAGCTTACTGGTATATAGAGCAGCTCTGTGTTCACTGGGGATTTGGCCTCAGTTTGGACCACCTTTTCTGCACATCGAGATTTCTTATTTATTTATTTATTTATTTATTTGTCTGTCAGGCTTATTTATTTGTGATCTGGTTGCTGCAAGTTGACGTGCAGAGTGTTGCCTGTTTCCGAGCGCTTACTGGGCTTCAGGAGGACTTGGTAGTGCTGGGGCCTCCACCCTGCTTTGTTCCTTAGGTGAACTCTAATTTTTTTAAAAATAGGCAGGAAATTATGCTCTTTTCCTTTGGCTATTTCTTTAGATGACAATGAAAAAGAAGTGTCCTTGCTGTCTAAAAGGACAGTTGAAAAACAATATCTGGATATCACCCATCCCTTCAGAAAATGAGACAAGCTTTCTGGTGCTTCTAGAAGGGATCCTGTGTCTATGAGCTGCTTGGACTTGGGAATATCTACCCTCATGTATGACAGCTCTGATTTTAAGCCTTGCTATACTGTCCTTAACATTAAATGAAGACATCTCTAGAAGGCTTTTCTGTTATAATGGATGTTGCATTTCTTTATTATATATAATGACCAGGATGCTTGCCCACTCAGTGTTCAGAAGGAAAGTGTGCAGTATTTGCCATGCTATCAAAATTCCTTGAAATTTTCTTTCTGTCTCAGTCCTGGATGCTGAGTTTCTTTACAAAGAGAGTAAAATGTAATGTGTGCTTACTGAGCTTCGTAGGTAATGGCAGAGACTAAAAAATAGAGAAGGAAGTATTCCCTAATACCAAGTTAGTTTTTATTTCATGCTAATGTTTGAACTCATGTCGTTCAGTTGATTTATTTTATTATAAAAGGACCTCAGTTTTCTGTGATGACTATTGCATTTCAAAAGTTCTGCTTTTGAGTTGGTCATCAAGAGAGGGCTTACAGTATCACTGATAAGGATATAAATTTTTCCTTAGCTCATGTGGTAGAGTTAATCCCATTACCCCAGACTTAGAACAGAATTTGCTGAAAACCATTTAAATGGTAGGAAATATCAATTATGTAGTCAGTGTCACATGCTGGTTATCGAAGAGTTATTCTTGTGGCAGAAATGATAGTGGCAATATTAGGGCTGAGACTGTATTGTGGCTTCATGTTTTTCCTTTCGCATGTTGGTTGCTGGTAATTCTGGTGAAGCAGTGCATTAATGGAAAGGAAATTCCATAAAAATGTTAAAAGTAGGATTAAAATGTAACATAATACCCAACACATAGAGCCTAACTGTAAACTTTAAATCTTTTTGTTTGTTGGACCTGCAGCGGTCTCCTCTTTAAATGACAACATATCAGATTAACATCCTGTTACCTAAATATTTACGCCACGTTTGGTCAGTAAATGTCCAGTATATTTAGGATGCTTTTCATATGGGTGTGTTTTTATTACCCTCCTCTAATCAAAAGAGCCACAGTTTTGCTCATTCTCTCACATTTGGGGGAAGATGTGAAACTGTTCCTGCTGTACAACACACTTTTCAGCATCTTTGGGATGAGAAGGTATATGGGCTGGGTAAGTGTTTGGAGTACAGGCAGTGAGTTGCCTCCAATACTTGCCTAGTTTGGAGTGAGTTGAAGGAACAGGAACATGGTATCAAAACACAACAAGCCAAATTATAGTCAACAAACAGGATGATAAACTTCCTGGAAGCTTGTAGTATATTGCTGTAGTTGATCTAACGATGATGTAAGTTTGTGCATTTTTTGAGCACTTATTTTTAACAACAACAACAAATTAAACAGTACACGTATTCCGTCACCATTTAGTTGCTGGAATTTATTTTCTGGCAAACTTGGTTTAGTTGTATATTTTATTCTTCTAGTTAGTTGATCTGTAGCAAACCTGAGAAGTCAAGACTAGTACTTAGTTCCATAATTCAGTCAAACATATTTTAAGGATGTGGGCTGTCTGCTGCTATGTAGTTGGCCATACTATTTTAGGTTGGAAGGTGAAGGTCAGATCTCTTGGGAATGATGGTTTTGTTTATCTATAGAGATAGCATCCATCATTGCACTGCAGTCTTCACAGTAGAAGAGGCTAGAAAAATATTTTGAAATGGAACTCCGTCTCTTCAAAAAAAAAAAAAGCTTGTGGAAAGTTTCTAACTCTGTGGATTTGGCAACTTTCCTCTGTACTTATCCCAGTTTCTTTCACATGCCACTGGAAAAAATGAAAGTCTAGCAATTAGTAACTTTTTAACAGTCAGTTTGGGAAAAGTAATATTCAGCCTGCAAGATCGAGTAACCTACTTTTCTTTTTGCTGCTTTCTGATGGCATTTCAGCCTGTTAGTGCACTGTCGGCTTCATTTGTGTGTGTGAAGTATTAATTCTTCAGGGCTTGTGCTTCCTAATTTAAAGCAAACCTGTCTTCCCACAAGTTTTTCTTCCTTTTCCCCTTCATTTTTGGTATAATTGTGAATAATGCACATTGTGTTGCCTTGGCTTCACTTGCCTCCCTGCTGCTGGTTCTTCCTGCAGGCAGGATCAAAGGGAAGAAGGAAGATAAAGAGGATTCTACCAGGATCATGTATGGGCCTGAAGACTGTCAGACTTGGTCTTGGCATCAGCTCTCCTCCTAAAGCTGCTCTCTAGCCATGGTATTGCTTCTGAGGCTCTTTTGCCTGTATTTTCAAGCTGTCTCTACTGGTACGGTCATGCAGTGCCATGGCTCAGATGAATTGGTAATCTCTGAGACAGCTGTAGCCTGTTCCTTAAAAGAGGGTAACCAGGCTTTGTAGTGGAGGAGCAGCATCTTGTAGTCAAGAAGTGAATCTGTGGTCACAGTGGCTTTTATTGCCCAGCAGATGGGCCTGCGCATGGCTTACCATCTGCAAGTTCAATGCCTTTGGTTTGCCCAGGCATGGCAAACTATAGTGGTCTATTATAGACAAGAGGAAAACCTGTGGAGGCGTCATTTCCTCACCCAGAGGAAGGACTGCAGGATCTAAAACTATTGAAGATGTTGGAAAACAATACTTGATATTTATTTATGGTTTCTTGATTTCCTGGTCCCACTAACACTATTGTTCCCTTGTGTTGTTCTTAGAAGTCTGGTGTCTGGGGTTTTGAATGGTTTAGACATTTTTTTTTTTTTTTTTTTTTTAGTTTGGAGAATAGGAACTGAAAGTACATTCTTCATGAAAATTCATGAATGAAATAAAAATAATAATAATAAAAACAAAAAAATGTTCCTTATCCTTGTGTAACCTTATGTGGAAAGACTTGGTGAGACTTCAGTTTTTGTAATCAACGTGGGTGTCTTGGTAAGCAGCAGTATGCCCTGGTATGAGCAATATTCAGTGCTGTCAAACTCTGGCTGAGTATTAACAGATGGCAGTTGCCACCAATGTGCTCTGCTTGTACTTGTCTGCAGTTACAGTGCAGGTAGTTTGGTGAGGACGGCAATTTGCGTGATGCTGCAACAGCTGAATCCTCTCCTTTTTTTTAATTTAGGTAGTGGTCTCAGACTGCCCCTGTGGACTGATTAGGAGTGGCAGTTTTTCTTGTACTGTTATTTACAGAGTTAATGTCTGAAAAAGTCCCCAATCCTCTCTGCTTCAGCTAGAGGGTGGTTTAAAGCTTTTGATAATAACCTAAAAGAATGAGCCTCTTATTTCAAGAAAAGGTAGTAATAAGCTCTCTCATCTTAAGGTCCCATCATTCAGACAAAAATTTCATTAGGAAGGCAATGAAAATTTTACTGTAATCAGATTTTGTCTTTTGTTCTCTTATAAAAATAAATGAAAGGAGCAAGAACCGCCATGCAGTCTTTGTGTTCCTGAATAGGGAAAGGAGAAAAGAAAGGACCATTGAGAGAAGGGAAGCCTGTGAGCATGTGTGGGGTTATTTCTCCCCAGCATGCACACAGAATCCAGGTCCATATTTCTTGAAATTACACTTTTATTTGACAGTATGGCAATCCAGCTAATGTGGATAAATTCAGATGGTATGGCTTTATTCCTGTAGCTGTATTCTGGATGTGAATATGCTCCATTTATTTTTCTAAAATCATGTCCTTGGTGATCGTTGTATCCTTCAAGAAATGAAACCTCTTTGATGGATGTAAACTGAGATTAGCATGTAAATATCCTGTGATATAATTAATGTTCACCAGATGTTTAGATGGTAGCATGAACAGAAAAAGCTGGAGTGCTAGAATTTTTTTATCATGTACTCTTTCTGATAGTTATCAAGCCAATAAAGAAATAAAAGTTGAACTGTTTTTTGCATTTGTGCAGTTGAAGCATCTCATGAATCAAATATAAGCCAGAAAAAATATTGTTAATGATTGCATTTCCATGGAAATTGGCTCAAAACTATATAGGCAGATGAAAATTCGTGAGACCAGTTCATGTCAGGCAATAGGGGCATGTAACAATCTTTTGTTTGTTATGAAGCTGTGTTTAAATTTTGGTGTGGTTGTATTCTTGTTGGAACTGAGTTAAGACAACTAACATTGGTATCTAATCTTCAGAAGGCGGTAGTTTCCTCATTTACTAATTTTATTCTTTAAGTTCTGGTTCGAAGTAAAAAATCAGTTTTTTCAAGCCAGGTTGCAAAAAATTGCATAGCTATAATTGTAGTTTTTTCCATGGATGATATGAGAAATGTATTGTTTTTCCCCTTGAGTACGCTTGAAAACATTTGTTTAGAATGTTTAGAGAGTTTAAAGTCACAAATCATCTAAGTATACATGTGTCACTGCAGTATTCATTAAATACTTTAAAAAATGTATTTTAATTAAAATAGTTTTTCAAGGTGAATTTTAAGTCAATTTCTTGTCAGCAGAATATCTTTGATGGAGAATCAATCATGGTTGTAATTTAATCTTTTAACACTGCAGTAAGATGCAGTTGAATGAGGTCCTGTTCTTTCACTGAATTGTCAGTGATTCCTGTGGGATCCTGAATCGGAAGTGCTGGGGGTCTGGCCCTGCAAAACTGAAAGCCGGGTCTACTGCTGCAGCCAGTTGGATTTCTCAGAGTAGTCTAGTAGTTTAGTTTCTTCAACCTATCTACTCTTGATCATTTCGCAAGAAAAAGATGTTAAATTTCAGGCAAAATATTCCAAGAAGAGAAGCAAGAGTTTGTCACCTTCTTACAGTTAAGTTGTGTGTTTCTGCTTTGAAACGATTTCTTTTTTCTTCAGACCTTCATGCCTGAAGTAATTACCATGGCTGTGGTCAGCCTTTCTGCAAAGAATTGCTTTGGTCAGCCTTGCTGACCAGATACTAGTGAATTCAGTGGTGTGTGCTGCCCTGGGAAGAGTTCATTACTAGATGACAAGGAGATCTCATTACTGTTGAGAAATTCTTTAATTTGCTTTCAATTCCAGCATGTGACAAATACGATACAAGGTGCAGGTGCTAAATAAGCTGCCGCTGGTATCAACTAACGCAGCCCGGGTTTTGTAGATGGGCTGTTTCTTGGTTTGGGGTGTTGGGTCATTCATATCAGTGTTAAGTTTCATTTAAAATTCTGAAATGTGAAAACTAGAAGTGATAGTAGGAGCTTTGAGTTTAAACAAATATTAAAGATCTAAAATTGTTTTATGCAAGTGTGGTAAGACTGTATTTGTCTGATGAAGACATTTCATACTACATGATGGTACAGCAAGAATGGATATAATTCTCTCTGTAAGCATGTGTGCTTCTATGTTTTTTTAAATACTCACCATTATCACTATCTTCAAAAGTAGTCTGTCACTAAAGTTATTGCTGGATAAATATGTTACAGCTGAAACTGCTTTCTGACCTACTTACAAAGAGGTCCTGCTCTCAGTGTTTGAATTTTCTTGTGAAGATGATCCAGTTTTCCAATGAAATTTTGAGAACTTTACAGCCTCACAAAAAGGGGTGGGGGAGAAAGAATTGATTTAAAACTGCAAACACATGTCATTTCACCGGGCAGGCGTATAGAACCTCTGCTTGATTTATCTACCTGAATTCAAATATGTCCTTGAACATTTGGATCAAAGATTAATGGCTCTACATATCTGCGTAGAAGGAGAATTACTGTTAAGACAATGTGCTGTCAGAACGATGCGATGTGTAGGGTAAATAATCTTGGACTGCAAATTAAGGATCAAATTCATGGAGATGCTTCAGCCACTTTGTGCATGGGGGCTATTATTAAAGCCCACTTTAATGACCATTCTGGCTGCTTTGGGTGTTCTGGTACATCATTTCTTCACAGTTGTGATTGAATTGATTTATAGTTAATGCTTTACATCCAAGGCCAGTGGAAAGGTTGCAGGTTAGTATTCTCTTAAAGTTCAAATACATTCTGGCTTACTGTCTTGAAATTTTAAGTCTCGTCGTCCGTCCCCGTGTCCCGTCCCATGTCGTGTGTCGTTTCCCCCCCCCCCCCCCCGATTTGTAGGACATGAAAGCATGTGAGTGCAGCCAAGATACTTGAACATACAAAAATTGCTGTAGTGAAATTATTTCAAATTAATCTGGAAATGCAGATGTTACTGGGCAGAGGTAAACACGCTTAGGGTAGCTGTAAAAATGTGGATTGACTTTAACTTTTGTTGTATTTCTTGGGAGCTTGTTCTCCATGATGCTGTTTTTGTTTACCCTTTTTGTTGACAATAGTAAAGCCTTGCTTTTGGTCTAGGATTACTTGCTATGTTTTCAAAGCCTTTCCATGACTTACCGTTTGTATTTATTTAATAATTCTGCAGTACTGTGTGTTGCTAAACAAGTGGTTAGTGACTTTAGAAGCCCAGAGCATCTTAATGCTCTGTGAAATAAATAAAGTAATTCAGTTTTCTTAAAAGCTTGTTTTGCCTTGAAGATAAAAGTTGTTTCACAGTGCATTTGAATAGTGGCGTCATCATATTATAGACCTGGATGTCTTTTGATTATGCAGATTCTCAGTTTTGTTTATTTTATAGGTGAAGCCAGAGTATATATAATTGTCTGGGAGTTTTTCCAGAATAAGACTCTTATAGTAAGAGACTCAGAAATGTGACACATGATTGTTGCATGAAATGAGGCATCATTGCATATAAGCCTGTTAACTTGGTTGCATTTGGTCATCCCAGAATCCATTTAAGTGACAAGTGATAGGAATCAGGAATATGTATCCCAGACATAAGAGAGATTTCCTTATGCAGGGATTTGTTCTGTTTTCTGCTGATTCGAAAAAAGAACTAAATGGGATGTTTCTGCTTTCTTCTGTGAGTGGGAGGGTACTTTTTAGAGGTGCTGTATTCACTAAAGCTTCCCTGTAGGCTTTGTGAAGAATTGAAATTGGGATAGAAAACTGCTGTTTCATATTCTTCCCCGCTTCATGTTTTTCTTGGCATAAGTGTGCAAATACAAATGGCAGCCAGAATTGGCACTGAGTAGTGTTTGAAAAGTAGTTTATACAGATCTGGCAATAAAAATTGTAAAACTCTCAAACACTCTAATCCCTATTTAGCATCTAACCATATTAAACATTAAATAAACTCACAATTGAGGACTGTGCAATCCAATATTAGAAAAATAATGTATTATGTATTGAAAACTGAGCATATACAAAGAGTTTGGTGGGCTCCCATTATGATTGCCTGTCAGTAGTTTCAGGTTTTCTCAGTTTATAGGTAAAACAGGTAGTTTTTTTAATTGGCTGCCTTAATCATTGATGATTTAATTAATTTTCATTGATGCTGAGTCGGCTTTCCTCCCTTAATCAAATGCAGTAGGAATTAAACTTTAAATTTTAATTCTGAAAGTGGAGACACGTTATTTCAGGTTTCTTTTTCATAATTGGAGATAAAGATTACGGCTCTTTTAATTCTGGTGGATATTTTTGAGTCAGAGAAGACTCAAACTTGTTTTTAAAACATGTTAATGAACTTTGGAAAGCTAAAGAAGGGAGATTGGCAGAGAATTACTTTCTTGTACTATTTTTGAGATTTGTAACTTATTTCTAAAATTGAATCAGAAAATCTAAAACATTCTTTCAAAGGGGTTATTTGTGGCAAATGTATTTCTTGACTGTTTTACATTTTCTGAGATCTGTGAGTTGCTAAAGGGAATAGAATTTGAAGTGTAGAATTAAAAAGTTTTCTCAGAAATACTTTGGAAATGTTTAATTCTTAAAAATCTGTGTTCTACTAGAAAAAAAGTTTAGAAAAATCATCATTTTGGAGTAAAAATTAAGTGAAAATTCAAGATTTTTTTTAGTTAGAATAAACAGATGTGTCTGCACAAAAGAAGCAAAAACTATAGTATGAAGTATACAAGTTTCAAATGTATGAATTATTTTCTAATTATTACTGCAGTTTAATGGGAACATACTGTTACTTCCAGATGTACAGTTGCCCTGAAGTTTCCTAATTTCTTGTTTTGATTTGCTGGTAGCGGACACAGCTGATTTCACTGAGATTTCCCAGTAAGAACCTAGTGTTCTGTAAATTCAGGAAACTGCTGACTTTTATGAGAGGTAGACTTTGTTTGTAGACGTCATTTCTTTTCCATTCCACTTGAGTGATACAAGATCAGTTGTATTATTAGCAGTATACTATTCGTTTGTAACGTGCACCAACAGGACCATATGTATTACCAGAGAGAATTCCACATACATGTGAACATTTTTCAATCCAGAGTATCTTCAGTCTAGAGTATCTTTTTCTTCATCAGGAAATCTTCAAAATACGATGAAGATTAATCTTGCACCTCTTCACAAGTGTGCTGGAAACATTTTATTTATTGATATGGACACTTCTTTTTTTGTCGGTTGATCTGTTGCAATCTCAGCAGTCTGTTCACAAATTCGTATGGGACAGGCAAATCTTTTTCCCCCTTACCCTTCCAAAGACTGTCTGTTGGTGATGCTGAGGCTGGAATCTAACCTGTTTGTGGTTTTAATGGGATAAAGGCCCAGTTAGCAGCAACCCATGTTGCATGAAATGTTTGCCAAGAATATTAGGCAGACTCTGTCTTCTGCTCAGCTTGCAGATGGGTGTGTTATGCCAGTGTATGGCCTTTCTCTAAAGCTCTAGTTAAGCTATATTTTAATCAAGAAAGAATTTAGATGATCTTCTAGCAGCTTTCTGCACGTGGCTTCAGATTGCAGCAGCATATGTGAGCTGGCCCAACATCCAGCCTCTGATTTGGTAATTCACTTAGGCATGATCTTAACTGTGAGTGTGTGAGTAACTCCATCTTTACTCACCAACCAGACTTGTCTTGACCCGCCAGAGCATAGCTAGTCCTCAGAAAACCATTCTCCCCACATGAAGATATCAGATGTGAGTGTTGGGATCCTTGACATCTGCGAGGAAAAGGGAACAGTTACCTTCTGATTCTGGCCAGGAAAAGGTTGTACTAAATCTTTTTGAGAATGGCTTCAGTACAAGGAAGAGGGTGGAGACATCTGACTTCCTGCTTGGCTGAGGGGAACTGGACTTTGCCTATAAATCCCTTCCTGTCATCTGCTGTGGAGCTGAAAGGAAGGAAGGGATCAAAAGTGAAAGCACAGTCATAGCTCAGGTGATTTGAGAGGTGGGGGAGATCAGTTTAGGGCACAGTTCCTCATCAAAGGAGGAAACAGTTAGCAGTCTCAGTGGGCATGATAGGATGAAGAAAATGTGCAGTACAGAGTTGAAAAATATTGTCAGTGGTGAGGGAAATATGGAAAAGGTGACTGAGACACAGGACAAGGTGAGGAAAGGTTTTCTTGCTCTTCCCTTGGAAGAAGTTTTCTGATACAATAGAGAAAAAAACTTTATCAGAAAGTGAAAGATTATACATGATGGAGAAAGGGTTACGATTATCCCCAAATGTGGCAGCATATTCACCATGTATGACAGGGTTCTGAAGATCCAAGTTTCTTCAATACAGTAATTTGTGTGTGTGTGTTTACTTTAAGGAAGGAAGCCAGGGATGCTCTTTCAGGCAGACTCGTGCCCCTTTGGGGGCATTCCGAATGAGTGGAGAAGGGAATAGTTCTGTCTGCTGTGAAAGGAAATTAGCACTAGAATGGAAAATATTGCAGATGCGGCCCATCTATTCCCCTGTCCTTACAGGCAGCAGAATCTGAAGCCAGCTTTGAAAGTGGCTGTAGTAGGTGCTGTAGGGAGAAAGAATACATCTGATCTTGGCTCACGCTCTCACTGCTGGTTTTGATTTATCCAGTCCTGCAGGCAAGATGGGAGAAACAGGTGGTGCCTCAGCTGGTGAATTACTGGAGAGAGGAGTCTTTTGTTCAGTAGCAGAAGCCAGCCTGAGCCTCTACTGCCACTGCTTCTGGCACAGGTTAATGGGAAGAGGAGGGTAAGCACACAGTGCTTACCACAGCTGCTATTGCTGCTGCTCTACTGAAATTGTTTTTTGGTGGCAAAATCAAGCAAAAGTGCTTCAACAAAACTGGCATGGTGTTCTTCTGGGACGCAGAATCTGACGTGCGTTAATTACAGTGTACAGGACCTCAGACTCCTGTGCAAAATACTACCTCAGTGTCTGCAAGCTGGATTAGCCATGAGAAGAAAATACATTGGGCTAGTCACCCTATGATCTTGAGCAGTTTTCTTCCAAAGTATAGGTCTCTGTGTTCTCCCTAGGATAATTTTGAATATTGTGAGAAGAGCAAAATATTTTCCAGCATCCAGATGCCTATAGATACACTAAGAATGGAAAGAAAAAGCACAAAAATCACAAGTATTTCAGCTTTGTGTTTCAAAATTTGTGAAGACAAGGCTATTATTGTAGACACAAAATTGTAATATGTGAACGTTTTCCTTGTTGTGGCTTTCTTCTAGGATTTTGTCTTTTGGCAGTGTGCAAAATAAGATTTTATTCAGTTTTAATGTACAAAACATATTGCTAGCTTTATTCAGCAGGCTTTAATAAGATAGATTGGGTGCTTCAGTTGAACTGGTTTTCCTACAGTGAAAATATACAGGAAATGACCTCATTAAAAATATGTATGTTTCAGCAGTGCACCTTGTTTTTGTTTATGACAGTATAGATTTAAGGGTAGAAACAATGTTAAAACGTCTAAGGGGAAAAAAAACCTTCTTTATTTCTTTTTTTCAAATGGAAAAGAATATTTCTTTCTAGGCTCACAAAAGTAGGATAATTGCTTTCAGAAAAATAGTTACATGTATTTTGTGATCCAGGTGCTCTGACATAATTTCAAGACTTAATTTCTTGTCTGTTGAGAAGGCAAAAACTCTTTGTACCCTGGGAATCTTCTGCAGACAGACTTCTTTGTCTTCCCTGATTTCATTCCAGATGCCAGAGAAGCCATTTGTGCTGTTGGCAGCTTCTTGTGCTATCTGTAGTGGTGGTGTGGTTTGTTTTTTTTTTTTCTTTTTCATATTTTTTTTTCCAACAACACATAGAGCAACTATGGAGAAAAAAACCTCACCGAACAACCCAACAATGCTACTCTTTATTTCGGTAAGACCGGAAGTAAAATCCCTGTAACAGGAACTCAGTGTGTGTTCTCTGAAACACTGCCTTCCAAAATGGCAGTAGATCAACAGATAGGCACACACATTAGTGTTTATTTGGCATAATGAACAGATTCTTTCATAAGTCTTTGAATTTGGATTTTCAGTCTTTATGTTTGAATTTTCAGTCCCAGTGCTTCCTATAGTGTGTTACAGCAGTGTGAGGCAAAGGGTAAAAGAGTTAGAAACAGGGACTAGTAGAGAAAGTATGTAAAAATATTTTGTGGGTAATAAATACACAGTCATGAAAAAAGGATGTAGTTGTCTTCATTGTTATTAGTATGGAATCTTCTTCAAATGTTCTGTGTAATGCTTTGCCACATTTCTGAAAGGTAGAGGCGAATTACCCTACTCCTTACCAGTATGGTACATAGCCAGAAATAAGAGTTTTCATGTCCCAAGTAGGACCTGAGTTGAGTTAAGGAACCTTAGCCCTAAACTGGTATCGGAAATATTTCATATATAGCTGCTCCCCTATTCTGAAAGGCTCAGTCAGCACCCCAGGTTTTGGTCTGAATTTGTCAAACTTCTAAAGATGTGCCTCTTCATGTTTAGAATTTCTCATCATTCTTGGGCATTTCTTCTCCAAAGCAGCTATACACTGATCATTTAGATGCCATTTTGTGTTAATGAAGTTTCCAGAAGGATGCCTGAGGGAGTTCAGTTTTGTCATTTGAATGTCAAACTTTGCAGAAGCAGGGGTTGTAGCAATCTGAGTGACTCAAGGATATTCCTAGAATGACAAAGTTTTCCATAGACAGTTCTAAAAATTGATAGATGAAACTGGATTATGTATCTATTTTAATGTAAACAACAAACATCCTCTTTTATTTTTCCTCTTCACTTGGTCTTTTAAATACAGACTGCTCTTTGTGGTACCCAGCCAGCTTGCTCCTCTGAAATGTTTGGTGGAGATCTTTTAAAAGAGCCATCAGCAAGAGTCATGCTGGCAGAGAGTGCCAGGAGCAGCAGATCTCCATTCGCAGTACTGCAAGGGTGAATCCATGTACTATAGCAACCTAGCTAGAATGCTGGTAGCCCAAGATGAAAATTTGGAGAGGTTTGTTATGTTAAGCTAAACTACATGGCTTTGCTGTTACTTGAGGAAAATCAGAATTGAAGGTAAGTGAAACTCTGGAATACACGTGAAAAGCTTTGAGAAAGTTGAGGTTCACTGTCTAGGTGACAAGGGTGTGGAATCCTGGAGTACACAGGGATACACATTATTCTCTGCATTTGATGTTGTGGTAAGAAACATTTACACTAATGTAGATTAAATCTTGAAGTAACCTCAGCAAGATGTGCAATATACTTCAGGAAACAAAGGTGAGTCATGATTTACTGACAAGTGTGCATGATAAATGCAGCTGCTTTAACTTTGATCTGATTTTTTGCTTTGGTTTTTTTTTGGTTGTTGTTATTTTTTGATTTTTCCTTCTTTTTTTTTTTTTTTTTTTTTCATAAGCATGGGAATCATGTATGCCAATTGATTCCTACAGTTGTTTGCTCAGTCCAGGAGCAGGGGCTGTTCAGCTGTGTCCTTGCCATTTGTAATACTTTGCTCCTTCATGTAATTTGGTGCTCAGTAATGAGTGTGGACTTTAAGCAGCAGGCTTGAAATTATGGTATAAATTTGAGAAACCACTCTGTGCTATTTCAGAAGAGTTTCTGACTTCGTGTGCTCTCTTCTTTAATGAATCCTAAATTGGCAGAGCTGTCCATATTACTTTTCTTTCATTTTTGTACAGGTGTGTTTTTTCTATGGTTAGTAATCATTTATGCAGTGTATTTTCAAAAGCTTCTATGAACTTTTTTCTGTTGGCTCAGCAGCTGTCAACTCCTGAGTAGTTTCTGTGCATCTTTATATATTTTCCTTTTAAAGTCTGTTCTGTGTTGGGGTCCTCCTTAAAGCTGTGTCTGCAAACGACCTGCTTTTTCTTTGTGTACTAATTTTTGAAGAACTATTCTTGGTTGTCCTTAGTTGGTGTTCAGATAATTCTGGAGTCTCTTGAATAGCCATCTGTCTCTCAGGTCTACTGCGTGTTCACACGAGTTCAGAGGCTTATGTCTTTCCATAGTCATAGGGCTGGATTAAGGTTATTTTACACTGTAACAAAAGCAGTTACTTCTCTACCCTCCCGCCTGGTGTCAGCTGGCCTGTTCTCCCTAGCAAAGCCCCAGAGCAGAGCTGTGGTGTGTGTGCTGTCAGTGCTGTCTTCTCTGTTCCAGGAAGGGAGTTGGTGAGGGCATTTGCATAATGGGAACCTGGGTTTCATCGTTGTTCTGCTTTACTCACTCCACAGCAGGTGAAATCCACCAAGGATGGGTCTTGGTGACAGGTGGATGGAGGTGGACATCTCCATCCCTGCCTGCACTCCCTGAATTCTCTTACACAACTCTTCTAGAAAACGTATTTCAATTATTTTGAGATGTGTGGCTTCGTAGTGCTCTCATGTAAGTGTCCTGAAAGGTTCAGATGTCACATCCAGTGATTTATGGGACAGTATTATGATTTTTTCAGGAAACAAATCCACACTGATAGGGACAACAAGTCTTTAGGAGAAACTGGAATCGTGACTACACTACTCCTGCAGTATGAGTGCAGCAACATAACATATGGGCTTGCACCAATGTTGCTCGAAGGGGCTGAAATCATCCTAGGCCTCCCTACCTTAATGAGTGACTTGTGTCTGGGTTCTGTGTTTGGATTTTCTGGGATTCAGTTTCTGATAACCTCTGCAGATGTGGGGTCTGAGCCAGTGCTGTTTGGACAGCTCTGTTTATTGCAACTGATGTATATTCTTCTTGACCTCCTGACTTTTGGCTAGTGTCTTGAATCACTCAAGAATAACTAATGCCGCAGCTTCCAGGTTGGTCTCAGTTTCGCCTTCAGCCAACTGAATGTTCACCATCCTTCACAGTTACAGGAAATGAAGATCTTCTGGGATAACATGAGTGTGGATGAGCAGTATGTTTGGTCTATGGGGAAATAATCTGAACAGAGAGGGATTACAGATATTAAAAATAGACAGGAGTTTCAGATGTAGTTCTTGCAGTCCGCTCCCCCCCCGAATGTAAAACTGTTGGCTGGTTTAATGAAAACTTTCAAAGATTAATTTAGAATCACAGAGTGTTTACAGACTTTCACTCTATGTGGGATCGCTTGTACACTGTACAGGTGATGCACACAGCAAATTTGCCATAACCCCTGTGGATATTCATAGCAAGGAAGGATAAAAGGCTGTGGTCCACCAACGGTTAACTGCTGCAAATGAATTAATTGCATTTTTTACCATCAATAAAACATTATAAAGAAGGCACAAATAGTCAAAAAAAAAAAGGGGGGGGGTTAAAGTTAGAAAAACTGGATCACTGTAGATCACTGTAGACAGTTATATGAAACATACAATATGCTGGCAATATTCCAAAAATAATTCTGTTTATGTCCTGGATAACTAGATTTGTCTCTTCAGTAACAAAGTTGTGTAATGCCAGTTACATAGTCTTTTTCAGCAGCGAAAGGATCACTGCTTGGGAATGAAAATGTTTAAGTCCCAGCAGAGAGAAAAAAAGGGTTGCTGTGACTGCTGTACTTCCACACAGGGGTTATTTATTGCCTCTTTTATGGAATTTGCACCACGCCAGAATTTAGATGAGTTCATGTACAGTGTACAATGCACAGTGACTTGAAGCTAAATGGTTATGAAAGACATGACGTTTGTGCATTTGTGGTGCCAGTTTTTAATGACTAAAGAATATGCATGTCTGTGTGAAGAATTTTAATGTAAGAATTCAGTCTACAGTGTGTAGATATTTTCAGAATGTCCCCAAGTCTTTGTAATGGAATGAGTTCCTAAAAATTAATTTTATCCTTTGTACCTAAATGTGATTAATTTCTCTTGGAATAATTTACTGTTCATCTTTCTTTCTTGCTGTTTCTAGTTCTCGAGCATGAAGTATAAGAAAACTTACTCGTTTGGTATTTCATTAGTGGTATTACTAGCTTCTCGTTTGATCCCCAAGGATGAAGTTCTTAGGGGTGAAAGAGTAGACATTTTCATTAAGTAAAACCAGATGCATCTGACTGTTTAAGCCAATTTACTTTATAATAGGTTTGATTATTAATACATCAGAAATCTTACTTGTGGTTACTAAGGTAAAAGTTACACTTCATAGTAGTAGCTCCTGACTAGTTTTATTTTAGAAATTAGTGGATTATTTTGGCTTGTCTTGTAGTCAGTTTGTAAAGTGCTAGAATGAGATTTTGAAAATGACCCATTTTGCTCTTGCTTGAATGTAGTATGAGTGCATGGTGGAAATGGCATTTCAGAGAATGTTAGTTTCTCAGCTTCATTCATATTTCACTGTTCAACTCTTTAACACTATGTAGATAGGATTTTATATCACATTAGGATAACAGGACTACTAAACGCTTTATAAATAAAACACTTGGTTTAGGATCCAAATAATATTCTTTTGTGACCCTGTAGCCAAAGAATAAGAAATTTGGGAAACAAATTATAAGTGTAAAGTGCCAAAAGTTGTTTGAGGCTTCTTGAAATAAGTTTTTCCTTATTTGTCTTATTTCATGCAGGCTTTCCTTCACCGAATGATCCAATGTGCTACAGCCAAAGTGGATAAAAATGTCACAGAAGAGACAGTTAAGGTTAGTCTAATTGCATATTTCTTCAGTTTTGTATCTGATGTTTTATTTATATATGTTTTATTCTTTTGCAGATGTTGTTTTCAAATATTGAAGATATTCTTGCAGTTCACAAAAACTTCCTGTCCCTGGTGGAGGAGTGCTTACAGCCAGAACCTAATGCGCAGCATGAAGTTGGAACCTGCTTTCTTCATTATGTACGCTATCTTTTATTACAGCCTTATTTCAAATTTTTCCTTTATTAATTGTCTTTTATTAATTACTGTCATGATGATGAGCGTACATAATCACGAGGACAAAATACAACTTGATTGCATAATGTGGAGTACTTTGAGGTTATCTCTTGGTTACTGTCATTTCCAAAAAAAAAAGAGAGGGGAGAAAAATGGAGAATGAACATATCAAATGGGCAAACTTTTTTTGTTTGGGAGGTACAAGGCTCAGGGTTACATGAAACAGAAAAAGTAATAGTATGCTTTATTTTTATTCTCCTTTGATGCTAAGCATAAATGTGAATATTTAACGAAGAATTACATATGCTGGGTAAAATATCTCCATGGTTCTGGACTGTGAAGATATTTTACTTCTGTCAATTGCATTACTTCCACAAGTATGTTTGTGTGCCCTGTAGTAATTGTTTTCTGGAACTATTATTTTTCCTGTTGGAGCAAAACAAGGATGTCAGCATTACAGAGCTCTGCAAAATCAGGACAAGTTAGTTTGCTTTGGTTTGCAGGCCTAACAAAAAGTCTAGGTTTCATTGTTATCTCTGGTTAGAGTCCTGTTTGTTTGCTAAGTCTTTTTTTATTCATTGTGGGAGGAGAAAATTATTAATGGTTCAGGGAAACATTGTGCAGAATTGAGTAACATCAGTTTTGACTCTGCAGAAGTGTGGATCATATTTGCAAATAAGTGTTTGCAGATGAAAAAGGTAATGATGTCAGCAAATAAGCCTCTTGTGAATTTTCTTCCTTTTTTTTTTTTTTTTTGGTGTTTTGTGATAATTCAGGCTCTGAAATTTTTTAGCAAAACCTTACGAAGTTCAACAGAGACAAACTTAAGGTCTTGCGCCTGGGAAAACATAATCCAGGAGTGCAGCACAGACTGGGATCCACCTGGCTGGGGAGCAGGTCTGTGGAAAGGGACCTGGGGGTCCTGGTAGTCCACCAGCTCACTATGGATGAACACTGTGCTGCTGTGCCAAAGAAAGCCAACAGGATGCTGGGTTGCATCAAGGGCATCACCAGCAAAGATAAAATAGTAATTATCCCACTTTACTCGGCACTTGTCAGGCCACACATGGAATACTGTGTTCAGTTTTGGTCCCAGCTATACTAAAGAAGATGTGGACAGGCTGGAGAGGGTCCAGAGAAGTGCCACAAAGATGATCAAAGGACTGGGAAGCCTGCCTTATGAGGAAAGGCTGAGAGAAATGGGTTTGTTCAGCCTTTGAAAAAGGAAGGCTTAGGCGAGACCTTATCACCATGTTCCAGTATTTAAAGGGTAGCTACAAAGAAGATGGAGACTCCCATTTTACAAGAGGTCACATGGGTAAGACAAGGGGTGATGGATACATGATAAGAGGTATGTGTTACTCCTGGGGAGATTCCAATTGGACACGAGGAAAAATTTTCTCAACAAGAGCAATCAGCCATTGGAATAATTTCCCCAACACTGAATACCTTCAAGGTTCGGCTGGACAGGGTGCTGGGCCATCTTGTCTAGACCATGCTTTTGACAAGAAAGGTTGGATCAGATGGTCCTTGAGGTCCCTTCCAACCTGGTATTCTATGATTCTATGATTGAAATTCCCAAGTGATGCTTTCAGACTGTTCATAATTCTATTTTGAGGCTGGGCCTTAAGTAATAAACGTAGGAGGAAGAGCTGACCTTCTAAAATGAAGACTATATTGGCTATTAGCTTTGAAAAGTATTCATTCCATGTTTTATTAATTAAAAAAAAAAAAAAGGCAAGTGAAAAACTATGTATTTCTTTGTTTTCTGCAGAAAGAGAAATTCCGTATCTATGATGAATACTGCAGTAACCATGAGAAGGCACAGAAAGTTCTGCTTGACCTTAACAAAATAAGAACAGTGCGGACATTTCTTTTGGTAAATAAACTTTGAACTGGTGTTCTAACTTAATACTTTTGACTGGGCAGTGAATTGTTAGCACTGTCACCTCCACCATAACAACTACAAGCACACTTGCAAGTGGTTAGCAGGCAGTTTCAGCTGGGGATGGTGTTTCTAGGGGAAGTGGTTGTCTATGCCATATTTTCACTGCTGCACTTGAAGCCATGCATAGTACAGCATTATAGGCAGCGTGCCTTGAACTTGCTGATCAAGAGACAAGGGTGTAAAACCAACTGTTTCTGTAGAAAGGAAAAGGAATAGGATAAGATACATAAGGAGGGATAGGGAAAGAAATTACAGAAAGGGGGCTGGAGGACTCATCAGTACTTCTGAAGAGGAGGTTCATATTCTGGTATTGTAGCCACAGCTGTGCCAGATGGATCACAGGAGTAGCTGTCCTGATCTTAGATGCTGACTTAATATGAGGTCAAAAGAAACAGCTACACAATTAGTCTTTCGCTGTATAAAGCAAATAAAAAAGGGGTTTAAAACAGTTGACAGGCCTCATGATTTTCTCACAGCAAAACCAGTTTCTGTGTAAATACTGTTTCCTAATAGTTGGCATAAATTGTTAAAAGAAGGATTCAGCGTGGAATCATTTTTGTATTTTCCTTCATGGTGCCTTATGATAAAAAGGTCAGCTTTGAAATGTGGGGCCTACTATATTGGAACTTCATTACCTGAGAAGGTGCCCCTAGATACATCAAATTTCAGAGTGATTAGATCTGATTATTGCATTTTGGGACTGGACAGCAAATGACACTATCAGCAAAACATCACAGATACGATTTTAAAAAAAGATGATTCCAGTGCTGGCAGTATTACAAGTTTTATTTAATTTTATTAGTTATTTTTAGCATGCAGTAGGCTTTCACTACTGCTGTTGACAGTGAACAGTTGACTGTCCTATTGCAGCTCACTAAATTTTTAAAAGATACTGGATCTGCATTCCTAGCTGCATTTACTTACAGAGAAGTTAATGAGCAGTGTGTGAATTTCCTTATTGTAGGGAGGTATGGGGTGACATGAAGTGCCATCTGCCTTTTTGCTAAGAGTCTCTTATTCAGCAGTGTTTCATTCATAGTTAAAAGCAGCTTCAAAGTTGCCCTGTTTTTCCTCAGCGGCTGACACAGGTATCCTTCACCTTGCCCCAGACTGAGGAGCTTCACACACATGGTTCTTGTATTGGGATCAGCATGGCCAGACACCAGAAGAAGGGGTGAATGCTGACTACAGAGACAAAAAGCAAAATACTCTGGAGAAAGACTGCAAAGAGCTTGTTTTGTGAGAAAGGAAGCAAAGTGTGCAGTTGTGGCAGTTCATGGTGTGTCAGTGTCATGTACTCCTGGGTGCATGCACAGAGCTTTCACATCTGCTTTCGGTTTCTCATAGATTCAGGGCAGGTCTGTAGAATAAGTGGCAGCAGTCTAACCTAGAGAATAGGAGGTCTGACTGTGTGATTTGAAAGTGCAGTGAAGCCTTCGAGCCAGACAGAACAGTTCAGGTCATTAGAGATACAATTACCTTTAAATAATTGGGAGCTGAAACCAGACTTTTGAGCCTTTACGTATAGGCTCAAATATATAAACCATAGTCTGCATTGCCATTATCTTGCTCGGTCTGTATCAGTAAAGCTTTTTTTGTTAAGCAGGTTGAATGAGATCCTTTAGGGTAAGACAGAAACTGTTTAACCAAGTACAAAGCAGAGACTAAGGGTGGGTGTAGGAATCCCCATAGAGCACTGGTTATGGGGTATGTGCGTTGTGAGTTACATGCTGACTGGAGTGGCCGCCTGATTGTGTAGCCTCTGTTCCATCAGCAATGTGTCTGCATCCAGATTTGTGGCCTGCGTCAACATACCATCTGGTTCTGCTAAACTACTTTTGTTTAGTGTTCTCAGTTTAGACACCTTGCTCTTTGAAGCTGTAGATTATCTCATGCCATTGCATCACAGTTCCCTCTGATCTCTCCATAAAAAAAAATTCATCATTACTTTAGGTCTTTGTGTACTTACACTTTAATTCCAGCAATTCCAAATATTTGCTGTGATGTCCCTTGCATACTTTGTTATCCCAAATAGCCCTTATTCTTTTCTCTGGCTCAGCTACTTTTTCACAGATGCTTCTACCCAATATTTCATGAATTATCCTCTGCTTCCATAGTTTGATGTCTTGTCAAAACTTACATATTCTTTAGCCCGTGACTAAGGATATTCATTACACATAATGTTTAAATATAGAAACGTGTAAACAGAACACTTTTTGGGGTGTGTATTAGGGTGGCCATGTTCAGACCTTTCAGACCATCTTTGATGCTACTTAATGTTGCAGACACATTTTGGAACCAACAGCCCCTACAGTGGACACCCTGAGGATTCTTTTTTTTTGTTTGTTGATTGACTTATGAAAGCACATTTTTAGCATTTTATTTACTGTATTTTATTTATAAACTTAAAGCCCTCTCTTAATCAGATTGGATGAACAAGGTACCTAGGGGAGATACCTGCGTAATGCCATTGTGTCTTCCTTGTCATGTATGGTAGTCATGTACCTACCTGTGTGTCCAGGCCTGTTCTTTTGACAGTCTTGCAAACTTCCTTCGTTACATATATGTATATAATTTATATATAGCTTAGCCAATATTGCTGTTTACATATACGCCCTTGTCTTTATTTCTGATAATTTTCTTGGGATTTTTTAATGATTTGTGAAACTGTTCACATTCCAGAACTGCATGCTCCTTGGAGGACGCAAGAACACAGATGTACCATTGGAGGGATATCTAGTAACGCCGATACAGAGAATATGCAAGTATCCTCTTCTTTTGAAGGTACTTACAATTTTTTTATTTAGGACTTTATACTTTCTGTATAAAACTGGTTGCTAAGCATATTTCCAAACTGCAGGAACAATTTCTACACAGTGAATAATGTCTTTATTGGATATCGGACCCAGACGTGCTCTCATTAAAGCTAGTGGCAAGTCTTCTGACATCAGTATTAAAAAACAGAGGAGTTTGGCTGGGTCAGGACGATTAGCTCCCTTCTGCATCTAATAGTAAGGTTGACTCTCCATTGTTGAATGGAAATGAGCCATTTAAGGGAGTTTAACGAGACTGATTTCAGCTGGGTTTGACCATGCCCTTGCTTTAAGTGCTTGGGATAACAGTTAGTGGTGCACTTTGATGATTCTAATTTACCATCAGCAAACTGTAAATGAAAAATATTTATGAAAAGGATTTGTAACAACACCTGTAGAGTAACAGTAAGATGTAGGTGGTTCTATGCACGTTTATATGTTTATTCTTATCTTACTGTTACAACTTAAAACAATGAAAAATTTAAATTTGTGCTGATAAACATTAGATACTAAAACCTCTGAGTTATTGAAATTTTTCCATGTTAGGAAATTAAATAACACAATTATCAGGAAAGTAAATATTGAAAAAAATATTTTTGCTTAACACATGTAGGTCTAATACTGTTTATTGTTTCAAATGGAGAGAGAAAAGCCAGAGAAGATTCTGTTCTAGAAGCTACTTGAAATCTGATTATGGGACAGCATTTTTTACAATGTGTATATGAGTTTATATCTGAAACATTGCCAGTTTTGAGGCATATGCATTTCATTGCACTGACATAAAACCCTAAAAGTAAACATGTTAAAGATTTTTAGAAGAAGTTAAATAATTTAATAATTGCCGTGAGGTTTGAGTCATCCCAGATATCTTTGGTTTTACAGTTCCCTTGGCCTATTTTAAAATTATTTTTATATTCTATTTTTTGAATGAAGATCTATAGATAAAACAGCGGGAAATAACTAACTAATTACTCTAGGGGACAATTAAATTAATATAGTTATGTTAAATAATTGTAAATATAGGGTGTGGTGGCAACAGGGTTAGGGCTCCAGAGGAATGTACCCACGCTTCTGTCAGGGTATGCACTGAAGGCTGTCCATAGTCAGTCCAGCTGTAAAGGGGTACTGGTAGTTTGAGATGGGAAATCTCAAATAAGTACTGGCAACTCCACTTCTGTTTTCTAGTATGGCTGCCATTACTAGTAACCATCTGAAATCAGTGTGTCACCTAAGCTGATGTTCAGTTTTCTGTTGTATTGCACTAGATTAAACAACAGTGTGGAGCTAAAGGAACATGTGTTTTGCCCTGAGTTGCAGGAAAGGCAAGTGTTAATCTTGCCATGAGTAAACTAACATTTTAAAGCAGAATTTTACCCTTGCTGTTGAACAGTTCCATCCTGTGGATGGAAACAAAAAACACCCCAACCCCCCCCAAAGATGCTCAACATGAAGAAACATTGTTGGAGGGAGAAAGAGCTGAAATGCGAACTTTTTCCTAAGTAGTTATTTTTATTGTTAGTCATTTATTTCTCTGAGTTTTAGCATCCTACTAGGACACAATGCTGGAGGGTTTATTTTCCACCTAGTAAAAGAGAGGTATGGCTACTTTTTGATTTTGTATCCTAGTTGATTTAAGTTTCCTGTAACATACATTCAGAGATCAAAGACAGGTTTCTTTTTTTCTCCTTTCTCTCTTTTCTTCTTTTTCTCTCTTTTCTTCTTTTTCTCTCTTTTCTTCTTTTTCTCTCTCTTCTTCTTTTTCTCTCTCTTCTTCTTTTTCT
>JAVJGJ010000037.1:41201846-41253510 GCA_035590215.1 Microhierax caerulescens | reverse complement strand
TTCTTCTTTTTCTCTCTCTTCTTCTTTTTCTCTCTCTTCTTCTTTTTCTCTCTCTTCTTCTTTTTCTCTCTCTTCTTCTTTTTCTCTAAATGTCTAAATAGGAATTACTGAAGCGTACTCCAAGGAAGCACAGTGACTATGCAGCGCTAATGGAAGCCCTTCAGGCCATGAAAGCTGTCTGTTCCAACATAAATGAGGCCAAGAGACAAATGGAAAAATTGGAGTTTTTAGAAGAATGGCAGTCTCATGTTGAAGGATGGGAGGTACTGTCCTAAGATTTGTCACTTTGTATATTGAGGGAGTAACAGTTTTCAACAAGCATATATTGTACTACTTTTGTGACCTTAAGGTACTGTCAGCTCCTCAGTTCTGAGAAATCTCAGCTTTTATTCGGGCTCTGCTCTGTAAATTGTGTTGTCCATGACTGATCACCTCTGTATAAAATATCAGACTCCCAGGAAGGAGGGCAAATATTTAGTGTTTGCCTTAGAATATTGATCGTTTACATCAACGTGCATATGTGCACACATACACATCTATAAATCCTAATGTAACTGCTGGTGTGATTTAATGCTGTTCATGGCTGCCTAATTGCATTGTCTGGTTGAAAAAAAATATTGATAATTTAATATTGATTAAGCACTGAGTCCATAAGTTTTTGTCAGCTAGTAGGTAGTCCCTTACTGTTGGCTGAGCTAAACTAACATAAATGTGTTCAATAGAATCTGTGTAAGGCTTCATTTATTTTTTTTTCCGTAGTTTGCAAGTGGAAGCTCTTTAATGCTTTAGTTTGTGAGGAAACCATAGGTCTGTTTCTGAGTTAGTTTTCAATAGTAACCAGAAGAGCCACCCTTTCCCTTAGATAACAAGATCAAGTGCTTGTAGTAGTAGAATCTTCCTTTTGTATTATTTTGAGCACTATCATTAGTTTATACAGAAAGATAGATGTTGATAGGAATATATCTTTAAATTGCCTGAGGTTTTTTCTATTGAAACGTCTGAGCTGCCTGCAGTGAGATCAGAGGGAAACACAAGTGCAGGCAGTTCCAGTAAAAAAAAATGTAAGCAATGTAAACATTTTTTAAAAACTCCATTTTTAATATAATACAGAATTGTTTTTCAGACACAAATTTCAACATGGAAGTAGTTCTTTTTTTGAATGGTTTGCTCAGATGTGCTACTTCTCTTCCTAAGAGAGATACTTAAGAACTAGAGGAAGAGATTTTTATCCCTTCAAGCTCTGTGGAAAGCTTGCTGGCTGGAAAAGGTAGCAAGAAAATGTATTTTTTACATGGTAGTCTGATAGACTGAGACCTCACCGTTCAGCTATGTAGTGGGAAACGGCATTTCTACAGTGCAGAGAAAAGAAAGGATTAGGGACACTGATGGGACACTGAACCAGGGAAAGCTTTGAGATAGACCTGTCTGAACTTCAACTGACAGAATTTGTCAGGAAGTGTGACAACTAAAAATTAGAATATTGATTAGAAGGGTCAACTTTTAAGTAGATATTCATAGTAATAGATAAAACAGCAGAAAGAAAAAATAGCGTCTACACAGCTCTGTTCCCTCTCTACATCTCCTGCTTACCACCTGCTGTTTCTTGAACTTGCTGTGCCTAAGTACACTCTGGTTCTGCAGCAGTGGATTCAGTCTTCCCAGTGTGCTCCAGAAGAGTTCAGCAGAACAAGCAACTATCTGAAATAAGCATAAAAATTGCGCTGAACAAAGAACCTCCTAAATATTGCCCGTGACATGACAGTATTATTTCCTGTCTGCTCCACGTGAAGTCTCCTGATCTGTGGACTTACGCAAACTTTTGGTTTGTTGTTAATTGAGTAGTATGGGAAGATTTGATTAATTGTAAACATGGATTACGCAAGCAGTTTTACTTTAATCAAAATTCTTTGTGTTAGTTCAGTGCATTGTGGGATTTGAAATGTATCACTCAAGGTATTTTTCCTGTGTAGCAGCATTTTCAAGAACTGCTCTTCCATTTCTGTAATTGGGCTAGGTATAATTTAGAGCACAGCAACTCTCTTATGCTGGAATTCAGGGCACTGTAGTCATTTGGTACAGGACTGTTAGTATAGCACCTTCCACAAAAATTCATTGTGCCTCAAGAGAAGGAATTTCAGCAAGTACAAAAGCTGTATAATTACTGGTTTGTATTCAGACAAGCCTTTCTACATTTAGTTGTAATCTTCAATCTTAATTATATTTTTTTTAAAAAAGCGTCATTAAAGACAAATGACTTGTGTGTGTGTACTCACGCCATGATATCATTTGTAAGATTTTGAAAAACAAAGGACTACTTAAAGTCAAACTCTAATTGTTGTAATTGAGAGGAAGTCTAGTTGACCTAACACTTTCCAAAAGAAGCAATATCTTCATAGATGATTTTTTAGACTAGGTGAAAATAAGTTTCTCTTTGTAATTAGCTTGAACTTGCTGTCATCAGCAATAACTTGGAAAGACTAGTGTATGTGAAATTAAAATGCATTAGACATGCTTGTACAATAACTTCATGATGGAAGCAACAGCAAGTTAAGTGCTTGCAGTGCTGAATATTTTATGGCAAGGAAATTTGTTAAATAATCCTTATTGCCTATCACTGACTTTATTCCTTCTATTATTTTCAGCTTTTCAATTAAGATTTGCACTGCACTGTAGTGATTAATATTATTCTACTTGCTTTCAGTGCCTGACTCTTACAGATATTTATCAAATCCATCTTAATGAATGCTCTGCAGTGTAGAATTACAGTATTATTAACTCAATGCATTATTAGTCATAGAAGTCGGTTAAGAACTGACTGTTCTCAGACCTCTAAAACCAGAAAAGGGAATCCACTTTCCTGCATTGTTTCTTCTGAATCGTTAGTAAGGCATACAGTACTAAATATGTTTGCTGTTGGAAATATATTAATAAGTCAAGCTAACAATAAGAAAGGATAACAATACGGACAGAAGCATGGGAAACAGTCTGCTCAGAATGTGTTCTGTGAACCGTAACGTAGGAATTTCCTTCCAACCTTTTGGGGTTTTTTGTTTGGTTGTTGTGTACCCACAACCCTCACCCCCCATCGCAATTTAAATTTAGGATTTCACTTGTGCTTGAACTCTGAAATAGCATCATTGTTTTAAAATACTATGTTTTCAGTGGAGTTATGTGGTGCTTATTGTAGTTTAGCTGATCAGGTCTGCTATTATCGTATGGCAACCACAGGGTGCCCAATCTGACAAAATTGCTCTGATCTTAATATGTGCATCCTTTTCAAACATAATATACAGTTAGTCCTTGAAATGGTAAGAATCCCAGAGCATGTATAAGAGCTAATAGTATTTTGAATGATTCCCAACAACAACTACAAAACCCCTCTGAATGCAATATAGGAGAGTGGATTTAATTAAATAAACATCTGGTTTTCTGCATTGCCTAAAAATAAAGAGGCAAACTTGTTGGAGATTTCCTTCCAGAAGGAAATGCTTTAGCACATTGCTTGGCCCCAGCTAGAAGGAAAGGAAAAAACCATACAGACTATTTTTAGAATCTGATCAAAGCATGACTTGAATTCCTATACATAAGTGTCACAAAATGAAGCTTGTCTTTATTATGATAAAAATACAGATTCATGGTAAAATGGAACATCTGTTTCAAGAAAGAAAATTTTTAGTATAATGACTTTCTCACTTAATTTCCTAAGTGGTTAAATTTATTGGCCTGAATTCAGAACTTGTGTAGGTGGCTGTTTCAGCTGGAGAATGGCTCAGCAGCTGAAGGAGTCTGTCAGTAAAATTTGCGTGGATGTTTCAGTGAGAGGAGAAAAAGTTGTTGCATTTGTTGTAATCTGGAAACAGAACAACACAGTGTGAGTCACAGGCCAATTTAGTGACAATAGCGTGGGGTATTCTGTTCTTTTCCATTCCGCCATATCAGCAAGTAGTATTTTAATAGAGATTTCTGTTATAAACACCAGGAATTTTAGCCCTTATCCCTATTTTATTTCTATTTCCTATGCCCATGTGCAAGTACTGTAGAGTATGTCAATATCTGTAAAATCTGACATTTATTGCTGTTAATGTGTTGGCCACTGAATCAGTATGGTCAGGCCTCTGTGTTGACTGAAATTTGCCTGGAATATGTAGATAAGTAGCTTTTGTAACAAACAAAACCAACAAATGTTGCTTTTCATTGCAAGGTAATAAAAGTTGTAAATTTTAATCTCAAAGATGGGTATTTAATGACTTAAGGATTTTTTAAAAACAAAAAAAATATATTGTTTTAAATTTCTTGCTTATAGTCTCTTTTCTTCCAGTGCATTTTAAATGCATTTATTTTATGATACAGTCATGGTAGCCCACATTTCAGACCTCTTGCCTGAGCCATTGCCTTAGTGGAATAATAGGTGACTGACTGGCAGCCAGAGGTTGTTAGAAACAGTTTTACCTGAACAGCCTGCAGGCTCTGAGATCTTACAGGCTTTTAACTTCCTCACCAGCTGTCTTGGTAAATCACAGAGTCCTTGGCACTAGTGCTGCCCACAGGAGAGGACCTCTCTAGTTAGATGTTTGGAGTCTTCAATGACTCAGTAGGGTAGATGGAGGAAAACCTAATCTAGATTCACAGTACAAGCCTGCTTTGCAGGTCAGTTTTTTCCAATTGAATCCTTTATATGTTTTGTTGGAAGATGATTAAAACAGGTTTATTTCTACAATACATGGCATTTTCAAATTGACCTATTACAAAAATACTGGTTTGACTGAAAATACCCCATCAGTTCTAATTGCGAGTACTTTAAATGTGTAGAAACATGAATTGTAGCGTAGTAGTAATGATTTTACATTTAGGTTGAGCAACTGCATGACGTTCCCTTACAAGCCCTGAGTATAAATGTACGTATTCATGAAATCTTTGAAATAGCAAATTACTTTCCAGGTCCATATTGCTCACATTTGAGATTTCTGTGGTAGTTTCAATTGAAACATTTAGTGAAAACCTGCTTGCGTTAGAAGGTTTTCGTAATATTTATTAGAAAAGTATGGCTTATAGGTAGTATGGTTCAGCTTTAGCTGTGCAATAGATAGCCTCATCTGCTTCTGGGACAAGGATATCTCTCATCTGTTACTGCAGCGTCAAACCTTTCCCCATGAGAGAGACAGCTCAGAGTTGGATAAAGGAATTATCCTGCTGGTCTGGATATCAACTGTAGCTTGGTGCTCCTGCTCTAAAGCCATGTGGAGGTTCAAGGTGTAGCTACATCCTTCATGAAATCATTGTTACAGTTGTCAGTCCTCGTTTGAATTGCATCGTGGATATGGTATTGCTTGTGTGCCCTCTGCTTTATCCTTTTTTCATCATGTTTTTCATCCCTAAAGGAAGTGCTCACCCCAGGTGTATAGACAGTAGTGTTTTCACATAATGTGCTCTTCCTCTTCCTTTCAGCTCCGTGCACACCTGAAGTCTAGGAACAGGCTGATCCTTACAGAGTTACGTAGGCAAGAGGGTGGCAGGGTTTTTTTCTCCACTAGCAGGCTTATTTAGGACAGCCAGATGTGGCTTCTGATCCTGTTACCTTATTCCCTGGAATTCAGCAGATAAAACAGCAGTAACAAAATTCACTGACCTGTAGCCACACCAGCACATGTTGTGATCTTGTCAGAAGGTATCTGTTAAGTGAAGTTAACACTGTTAGTATTTGGATGGGAGGCCTCCCAAGGGAAAAAAAAGTATCTCTAGAATGTTTTTTTCATCATTTAGCAGTTTATATTAGAAAAGGAAGAAAATGAAGATGAAAGCAGTAGTGAAGGGTCGTAATGTGATACAGATAATTTTCACTGCCATATTGTAATGTTGAACTTGAATCATGAATGAAGTAAATCCTGATGATTCACGTAGCCTGAATTATACACATTTTAAATATGTATAAAATATAGTATTTTATGACATGATTCTGGCAAGTAGCAGATCTTCCTAGGACTGTTGGAAAGAGATTGTATTTTTCTACAAAAATGAATTTTTTCAGTAAAAAGAGATAAAATGTTTTCATAAGACCCTTTCTATGAAAAAAATACACCCTTTTATAGAAAGCTGAAACTGCTGATACAATTTTGAAGCCTTAAGCTGAAATTTTTTGTCTTCCCTACAAAAAACCACCAATTTTCCAGCAAAGCTGAAGTTTTCTGTGAAAACAAACAAGAAACGTTTTAAAAATATCTATCCTTTTAAAATGAAAATTATTAGTAAGTACTATTCCAGCAAATTTTAAAAGCAGAATCAGATATTGTTTACTCCTTTTAATACACAAAGGCAATGAAATAGAATGGAACAAAGTTACCTGCTTTTCTTTAGTTGTGGTCAGCAAGCATTAAGTACAGCCCTAATTTATGCTTAACTTATATTACTGAGTGTGCTTTTAAGGTGCTCCAATGTTTGTTTTTAAGTAAAACTGTAAAATTAGTGTGCCAGCTTCTGGTTCTGATGCTGTCATAGGAAGGGAAGTATGGTGTAGTGTCTATAGATGATGTTAATTTTTGGCTCGTTCAATCCTAAATGGAAACGAGTGGTTAGTTAATTCTGATGCTGAAGCTGCTTTATTTAGAAACCTGAATTGTGTTCCAGTGTGATGGTTGTGCAATGTCTCTTATCATCTCTGTAAACAGACCTCATTTGCCTCAGAACAGTCTGAGCTATTGCTCAATATTCAGGGCTGTGATGTACAAAGGATGAATGGTCAGATGAAGAGCTGAGAGCAGAATTCATGATTGCTTCTTTGCTCTTAATTGAATGCATTTTCCTTTGGGCTACTGTGGTTAGATCAAGAAGAGGAAGTAACTACAGCTATTGCAGGCATAAGTCACTCAGAACATCTGTAGTTGAAAGGAAAGGCCTAGCTGTTGTGGGTTTTCCAAGCTGGTTGTTGACTTCCTCAAGTTAGGAAACTCCTTGAGCCATGGATGTGTATGCTTGATGCAGCCAGCAGGCATAACTATCAATAAGGTCACATGGCTGGATGCATATAGCTCACGGACAGGAGCTTTGCCCCACAAGAATGTGGATTTTCAGAACTGCAAAATACACCTCTGAATTCAAGGCAGGCTTTCTTGAGAGGTAAATTTCTCTTTATAAGGCATAGAAATGCCATGACTTTTTCACAGAAGTATTTTGAGGAAAATGTTAAGCTGTGTTAAAGTTGCTTCTTTTTCATTAACCTTTATGAAAATGCCTGCCTTCTTTTCACATGAAAGTGATCTGCCTTGAAGTAAAAATGAGGCATGAGAAGTTTCATTCGAAACATTTAAGCTTAGCAAAATTCGGATGTCTTGAGATTGTGTTACGAGTAAGTATGCTAGACAGTCTTAGTTGTATGTGCCACTAAGTTTGCCTGACTTTTAAACTTTGCTGTTTTTTGATTTTGTGTTTAGCTTTAATGTAGAAATATATACCCTTGATGATGTTCAAGTTACAGGTTGCTTCAGCTTCCAAATTCATCTTGGCATGGGTTATGTCAGACATTTCTGACCAAATAGTAAAGTTAATGAGGATAAGAGTTGTTGTATGAAGTTGGCCTGATTTTTCAGGAGCGATCTTGTGCACACGTGTAATACAATTTGGAAACTTCAGTAATTAAACTTTTATCTGTTCAAAAAAGCCACACCCGCCCTCCAGATGATGGCAGTACTGAATGAATAAAAAGCTGGTGTTAAGCATCATTAGAAATTATTATTTAATTACAATGTAATCAATTCCCATGGGTTTTATTCTTGGCATTACCAGAGAATCATTAAGATTTTGAGTTTGTATAAGAAACTTTTCCTTAATTGGTGCAGAGTCCTTCAGTTCTCACAGAGTAAAATAGTAATCTTTTTCCAATTGATTTTAGGGGTCCAACATCACAGATACCTGCACAGAAATGCTGCGAAGTGGACTACTACTGAAAATTTCAGCAGGAAATATCCAAGAGAGGATATTTTTTCTTTTTGATAACCTTTTGGTCTACTGCAAAAAAAAGCACAGGTAAATGATTAATTTATACTTTCGAAAATAATGTATTTTTCTCACAGCAGAGCTAATCCTTTGTATGCTCTTTCCTAAGAATATTTGAACACCACCAATGTGTTTACTGCAGTAATATAATATATTATATTAGCAATATAAAAGTCAGCATTTTTAGAGGGGAACTGTCACCCAGAGAGAAGTATATTTAATTCAAATATTGGAAATATTCTATATGAATGCAGAATCCAAATGGTGAAAGGGACACAGAACCTCTTTTGTCAGTCTTCCACAACAGGTTATATGTGGTGGCCTCATTCTCTTATGGGAAGGGTCAACAGACTGAATTTTCAGTTCAGACAAATGAGTATTGTAGCTGATGCTATAAAATAAATCTCTACAGAGTCAAGAGTTTCAAGCCTTATCTAATCAGGAAGCTGCTGCTTGCTGCATTGCAAGGAGCAATACCTTAGTTTAGCAGTAAGCTTCTGCAGTTATTATTTGGTGCTCTTGTGCTTCTGAGGAATAAGGCCTCTGTGTACATGCATCCCTCTTGGAACTGCTTGTTTCTTTGACCCAGAAACTGTTTTTGAGTAGCCACTGAATACATATTACTGTATAGATCCTTGATAGATTGCTAGATACATGACAGACATTGAGTTTGGTCTCTTTAACAGCACTGCTGAGTACCATTATCTTTGCTCTGTCTCTGCACGCTTGTGAATGGTGTCAGAGGAAACTCCCATCATCAAACTTAGTGTCTGGTTGAGAAAACTGACTGCAGCTGCTGAAACAGCAGCTTTATACATCCAGGTTCTACGGTCATCACCCCAGCCATGTCCATTGGATCAGTGTGAGTGCTGCAAGATTTTCAAGGGTAGTTCCAGATTTGATAGCCAGCTTTCATCATTTTTTTCCAACTGTCTTTTACCAGTACCCTGGATTGTCTGTAGCATCCAGATGAAAGATGTCTTTCTTTGCATCTGTAATATCCATTTGTTTAGATTAGTGCTCTGGCTTGGCAGTGGTCCTGTTTAAGGGATGAATCCCGACCCAGCTGCTTTTGAGGGATGTACATGAGAGGATGGTCAAGTGAAATGTTAATGCCAAAATGTACGCTTAGTGCATCTGAGTGAAGGTAGCTGGTCATGCAGTCCAGCATGTGGGAGCCCCCAGCAACATCAACTTTGGGATGAAAAGACTGAGGGCAGCCTGATGACGTAATGATTTCCTCCTCTCCCATTGCTTTAGCTGTGTGTGGGGAGTAGTGTATGCTTTTTGTCCTCTTCTTGCTACCTGTTCTTGGTGGGGGTAGATGAGAGGGAAGGAGATATGAGGGTTGGGTAATAAAGACCAGAAGTCTTATTTCTGTGTACCACAGCATGTGTTGCGTAGTCTAGTTGTAATCTCAGTAATACATATACAGCTACAAACATCAAAGTAAATGGAAATTTATACATTAAATGTGTGAATCTGAGACCAGTTTTTAATTAAGGCTTATTAGCAACCCTTGTTGTTTGCTGTGCTGTATAGTTTATATATGGTATTTTTCATGTGAGGTTTTGCATAGGTCTCATCGTTCAAAAGTATTATTTTAAATATTAAAAAAATGATTTTCCCAAATAAGCTTATGCTTGTACTCATTTTGTCATATATAAGAGCAGGTGGCTAAGGGATGGGTGTCACTCTCCTTCTGTGCTAACCACAGGGATGTGACCGTCCCCCTGCACTGGGCACTGGTGAGGCCGCCCCTTGAATGCTGTGTTCAGGTTTGGGCCCCTCACGGCAGGAGGGACATTGAGGGGCTGGAGCGTGTCCAGAGATGGGCAGCGAAGCTGGTGGAGGGGCTGGAGCACAGGTCTTGTGCAGCTGGGGGAACTGGGGGTGTTTAGTCTGGAGAAAAGGAGGCTCAGGGGAGACCTTATTGCTCTCTACAGCTACTTGAAAGGAGGTTGTAGCAGGGTGGGTGTTGGTCTCTTCTCCCAAGTAACAAGTGGCAGAACAAGAAGAAATGGCCTCAAGTTGCACCAGGGGAAGTTTGGATTGGATAGTGGGGAAAATTTCTTCACCGAAAGGGTTGTCAGGCATTGGAACAGGCTGTCCAGGGAGGTGGTTGTGTCACTATCCCTGGAGGTATTTAAAAGATGTGTAGATGTGGCCTTTAGGGACGTGGTTTAGTGGTGGACTTGGCAGTGTTAGGTTAATGGTTGGACTGGATCTTCAGGGTCTTTTCCAACGTAAATGATTTCATGATTCTGTGGTAGGCTTGTGGTTAGATTCACTGTAGCACTTGTAGAGCTTCTTGCTGAACCAGTATGTTGGGAAGATAAGACTCATCAATATGTGGTGTAGAAAGTGGTAATTGTGGAAAGTAGCCATGAACCTTAGTGATAAAGAATGTCTTGTAAGAACCTTTCCACGTGGTAAAGCTGCTGAGATTGTTCTGCAAGAACCTTATTTGGACTGGACAGGAAATGCTTTTTTTCCCCAGTAGGTTACCAAAGAAGAAGCTGCTGGCTAATCCTAAGGAAGGTTTAAAAATCTTCTTCCCCAGTCAGTATTGTTTCCTCCTATAGAATTCTCTGTTAACAGGGAAGCATTTACATGTGAGAAGATAGGTAGTTTATACTTTACTAGCTATAGTGACTTACTCCTTTGTTTTTTGTTTCAGCTCTTACTTAGGTTGCAGAACAATTGGAACAGTCATGTAGGAACCATTTAAGAACCTTGTGATTATATGTAGTGTTGAATACTGAATTTATTTCAAAGATATCCTTTTACAACTTCTCAGTTACATTTTTATGTAGACCGGTTAAATACAAACTAAGCTCTTCTTAAAATTTCTAATTTTTGCTAGATTTTGTTGTCTGGCAACTACAATTAAATTATTGATTATGTAGTATCTTTTTACTTGACCACATATAAATTACTTATTTTTGTAGCCATATTCTAGCTAAAATGCACTATTGGGCGAAAATCTCAAAACACGCAACAGGTCTATGGTTATTTAGTTTTGAGCAATCATGTCCTACATGTCGTTGGATGACATGTAGTTGGATGTCACATGGTGACATCTCTGAAGACATGAGAATAACTCAACTTGGAACATAATTTCAGAATTTATGGTGGGAAATGAATAAGTTGTATGCCATCAAGATACTTTGGGTATTGATTGGCAAGTAGGTAAAGAGAGTGTTGCTCACAGGAGGTTTGTGTTTTGGAAATTTTACAAAAATTGACCTATTTTTATAATATGAGGTATTTTATGTAATTTTAAAGCATCCTTTTGCTGTGGAGTTGCATAAATGTGGATTGCTAAATTTGGGTTCATAGGTACAAAGATCACTAGAATTATTAGATTTACTTCACTTTTAAGAGAAAAAACGTATGTAATACTGAACCTTTATGCTTGGTGCTGTTTTGTATTTTGAAAAATACATTATTCAATTTTTGAATAAGAAATTTATGACATAGTAGATTTATTCATTAGACTGTAATCTTTGAGAGGCAGGTCATTTTCTGAAGTTTAGTACCTGTCTGGAGTGAGTGAACGTCAGAATTCAGATGAATATTATTTCTTGGGAACTGACCTTTGTTTGATATACACTATTTACCATCATTATAGGCAGAAATGGACAGAAAATGATCCCTGACTTGTCTTAAGGTGGGAAAACCTACCTACAGCTGGGGTTCTCAAAAGGCCTTGACTTCACTGGGAACAGAGTTACAGCAGTGCACACTGCTTTGGAATATACCACTGTGAAACTACCACAACATTTTGGCAATTTTGAATTGTAATTCTTGGTTAACCCTTATGTGAGGAAGAAAGAATGTCGTCTTTATTCTTCCATGCATAAATGCCATTTATGAGGCTAATGTGGGTAGGTCAAGATTCATATCCAAAGGTGTTCTTATTTCATTTTTTCAGTCATGCTACCCTTGTGTTGAATTTCTTGACTAGCGTAAGGAGGCTACATCATTTAGGAGGAAAGATCCTCCCAATACAGTATTTTGTCTTTGATGGCAGACAGGGGCATATAGGTACCAAAGTGCTGGGACAGAGCTTTTACAGAGTGGGGCATCCCTGATAAACTCTCATGTCAGCCACCAAGTTGCAGCTTAGTTGTACCAGAGGTGGATGTTGTTTGCATTAGGATCAGCAGTGCTCCATTCAGCTACGGTTTCCACAGTTCAGCTGCACATGTATAAATGTATTGTGATTCTTACAGTAGTCCTTAAATGCTGCATGTACAGGTAGTGGTGCAGAAACATAGCAAAAGGTGGTGGGTGACATGCTTACCTTCTCTTTCTTTTATCAGGCGATTGAAGAACAGCAAAGCGTCTACAGATGGCCACCGTTACCTTTTTCGGGGCAGGATAAATACAGAAGTGATGGAAGTAGAGAATGTAGATGACGGAACAGGTGAGTATATTTGCGTTGCTCATTTACAGAGCAGCCTTTTGAGGTGCTGAAATCAAATGCAGCTTTGTGATTTCTTTGAGAATGGAGGGTGCTCCTTATACTCAGAAAGAAAGAGTAAGATGCCACTTTAAGAGCACTATCTGCTTGTATCAAAACTCTGCTTCTGTGACAGATCATTGCTTTCATACATTATTAGCTGGGCAGTTGTAGATGAATGTTTTATACCAACATCAACAGAGTAATAAAATCAAGTGACATTTGTTGTTCAACTGAAATCTTATATTTAACTTCACTTTACAGCATTCCAGTGCTCTTAAAGAGATTATCCCTAGGTATATGATATATTTTTAAAAGCAAACAGAATAGTTGCCTCTGTTGGAATGAAACCTCAAACACCATAAATACTGAAATTGTAAAATAAGTGTTTAAGAAAAAAGGAAGGATGTTTTTAATACCTTTAGGGATATAATCCCTATGATTGCTTGAATTTTTCTGACACACGTTAGAAAAGTGAAACCCCAAAGTATTCATAGAAATGTCAATTTTTGTTTTAGAAACTTGAGTTTAGTGTTTGAGCTTAACAATTATAAATTCCTTACGATTGATAAGGAAAACCTGAAACATTTTGAGCTTTTTAATGTAAAATTATAAAAAAAGGGGTGGTGGTGGTGTGAAACCTGTAGTGGCATTGCAAATATGTATGTCTGGAGGAAATTTCTGAGTTATATATTACTTCTCCTGATATAAAAGTAGCATTAGGTTTGCCCTACATCTATGGATTCCAAGCATTTCTTAATGTAGTTTTTTTTCTAAAATTGAGAATCTAAAATTCTTAAAATTTAAGAAAAAATATTTCTTAAAAATTAAGACTTTTTGAAATTGTGTGCCTTGTTTTAAAAATAGTTTGCTTACTTATTCTACTGGGTAGACTTGGAGAACAGTTTGACTGTTGCTCTTATTGTGACAAACCAGTTTATTGGACGACTGTTCTGTCTGTCCTTCATCTCTTCTTTTTAAGTCTTTCAACCTGTTGCCATGGGTCATGTTTTCTAAGTTTTTATTACTTTTTGTATCTTTTGGAATTTTGGTTTGGTTTTTTTTCCCCCCAGTTTGTTATATTATGAAGTGTCCAGAGCTGAAACTTTACTGATCCCAAGTACAAGAGAATAATTACTGTAGTGCTGCATGTGGGATGTCTGTTACTAATCCCAGGATTGTCTAGCTTTTCTGAGAGCATTATTTTTGATTTTTTAGTTTGTGTTTCAGAATCCCACACCAGATCTTTTTGTGCAGTACTAGTGCCTATTCCATTCTGTTTTATACTGTATTAATATCTGAGAGTAGGTCCTCATAATTACTTTATTTTCTGTACTGAATTTTATCTTACTATTTCCACAATTTATTAAGCATTCAGAATTCATGTCTTGTTTGTGAAAGCTCGTGCAGTGCTTCTTGCCTGGGTGCTATCAACAAAGTTATTGCTGAACTGTTTAAGCTCTTGGTAGAACTAGTGGAAAATGCTGAACATAAGGTGGAGCACTGTGGTGTCACATTTGATTAATTCTCTTTGTTTTTTAGACATTTTCTTTAAGAACTCCTTGACATCTGTTTCAGGCTATGTGCTTTACCAGGCCCACAAATTTAATTAATGGGTTAGAGATATCTGTGGGTACACTATAGAGAATTTCATCAATCCTCATTGACTTGAACATAATTTATCCAATATTCTATATGCTGCTGTTTCCCTTTTCTGGCCTGTATTCCTGCCCAATTGTTAGCTTTATTTGTATGAAATTTCAGTCAATGCCTTTTTTTATGCAAAAAAGAAAGTTGAGTGTTTCAGTCTTTTTTGTTATGTATTATTATTGCATGCTTTAGAAATAGGAGACAGTTTTCCTGTTTCCATTATGTCACTTTCTAAGATGGTATCTCTTAGAGATCTTGACATTACTGTGGCCACAGAGTCTTATACCCACCATATTCTTCCTGATGAATATCCCAAGAATTCTGTGTCTCTTTTCTTTCACTGGTTCTAATACAAGATACTGCCATGCTTTTAGTGTTGGCTTTAGAAAATATTTCTTTCTTCCTCCTTCTGTGACTGCCCTGTCTTTCTCAAATCTGTCCCACCTTTCTTCATTTTGTTTGTTGTAGCTTTCAATCCTTGATCTCTGTCACACCATCAATGTTTCTTCTTACTTGTTTTCTTTCTCAGTGAATCTTCAAGATGTCTTGTATTTTATTCCCTGTAGTAGTCATCCACATTTGAACTGTAACCTGGTGCCATTGGGCTGTGTTCTTTGTCTCATCAAGTGTAGTAGTCTTGCTGTCTGAACCTCATTCACGTCAGCTTTGCGTGTGCTTTTTTTTGGCATTGTATTATTTTATTTTTCTTAATCATCAATTACTGATCACTTTCTATAATTCTTAATTTAGAGTGTAAGCTCTGAGTGCAGAGTACTTATATTTTCATATCTATGCATGACTTTTTCTCATGTACTCTTCATGGGTCTCTTTATAGACATTAAAGACTTTTGAGTCCAGATGATACTTCCACAGTTCTTTACAGTAGATTTTGGGATTCTCTGTTCACTTGGTTTAAGGAACCATAAAGCTCCGCAGAACAGGAGCATTTGCTCTCAGCATTGATAGATGTAAGGAATGTAGTCTTCGTTGTTCTTAAGTAGAAGCACAGAAATAGGAAAACAGATTCCCAGTGTGATTTATTGTCATGCTAATGACATGCCTACAGAAATTAACAAAGCTTTTTCTGAAAAGCAATTTTTCTTTGATGAAATTAGGCCTTGGCTGAGCAGTGCAGTTGGTGTAAGCTTTCTTTTTTGTTTCAACATCATGAAGCACTCTGCTTTTTTTGATTGCACTGATTAAAGTGGAATGTGTATTACTTATCAGGGCAGACTATTTGTGTTCTTAAAACAATGTGGCTATGCAACCACTTGCAAGTATTAGAAATATGGATATACTGTGATGGTATTGTTTTTTCTGTATTCAGTTTTTAAAACTCACTTTGAGAGAAAAGTATATCTATAAAGGCATTCATCTGCCATTAAGTGAATGTTACTCAGTTTATGAACACAAGCACTTGAAACTTAGGAAATACTAGATTTATGGTTGCTTATATTATCTTAGTTCTGTCCCCTGTTATCTTGAAATGAGGCACAATGTAGAAAAAACACTACATGATAATAGTAACCAGACACTGCATCAAAAAGTATACAGAGGGTGAAAGGAATGATATTGTGCAGCAGTTATTTCCTTGGTATTTCTGAGCATCAGTGCTCCTAAGAACTTGAAGTCTGAGAAGCTTAGAAGTACTTCAATACAGAGATTTCTGTTTGGTATTTCAAGAGAAGAAAAGAAATCTATTGTGTATGGCTGTAACAAATAGCTTCGTAGGCATCTCTCAAAGGTTTGAGCCTTGAATGTTGAACAATATATTACAGTTCAAATCACAAGCTTTAATGTATTATCAAGTATCTTTTGTCATCTTTTGTCACCTTTTCTTGGGAAGTTGGAGGTTTAATGATTTGTTAGCATGCTTACTCAGACTTTGCATGGGGCAACATGAAGTCTCATGCTTTTCCTCCTTCTGTAACCATTATGTCAAGTTTGCAGATCCTTTGTTTAGCCTGACTGGCAGCCGCTACTGCCTTGATGTGAAGAGTGTGCATATATCCTATGCAGCTGGCCAGTCAGAACATTAATACCTGCTGGCTGACTGTCTGACCAGTATGTCTGCAGCTCTTGGCAAGATTCTGTTCCATAACCAGTCCAAAAAAGGTATGAGTTTATATGGGATGATAGTGTAATGCTGAAATACTTTTCAGGAGACTGTGGTCATGGGTGTATTAGGGAGAACATGGGAACCTTGGAGGATTGTAGTCATGGGGAGTGTGAGGAACAAAAGAGAAAGAAGAGGTGTTGCAGTTAAAGGCAGAGATTGAAGTTGAGCTGGACATCACAGGAGTGTGTTACTATTGCAAAACTGGGTGATAGCCACCGTTTTTCTCCACGTGAACTCATTGCCATCTGTATACATTAGGCAGTCTTAGTACCTAGCTAGGTAATTGGGCTTTTCACAGAATTTGGACAAGTTTGTAGTGGCATGACATAAATGTGGTCAAACTGCCAGTGCTCCTGATCCTGCAGTTACAGAGTTTCAGATGCCAAGGATGCTGCATGTTTAAAATGTCATCTCTACATAGAGATACTCAAGTGGCTGGATGAGCCATTTTTTCCAAATTAAACTGCTCTAAGTTGATACCAGTTTCCTGTCCAGAGTGAAATGCAAGGATCTAAATCCATTTGTGAGTCTGAGCCATCATTTTTTAGTTTTTTTCTCACAATTTTAATTGCTGCAGTTCACTGCATTAGAGATCAGAATATTTCCCTTCATTACATGGGTGTGGTGCTGATAGATATATACAATAACAAAGACCAGAGGAAAAATATCACCCTGTAGTTTTATATGTATTAGCCTGAAGCTTAATAAGTAAACAAGAAGGTGCAGCTAGTGCCATATTGCAAGGTTTGTAAATGTATGCTTAAATAATACAAAGGAACCTTAACCTTCCTTCCTCCAGCAGTGCCTCTGATCTCCAAAGGTCTGCGGTCTGTCAGCTGAGAGCTTCTGTCTGAGGCTTCTTTCTTTTCACTGATTTGTGACTCCAATTTTCTGACAGTGCATGAATGATGTGATGACTAGTTTTCTAGAAACAGTGTTTTTAAAGGCACAAAGGATATCATGTATACGTTATGTGAATAAACCCATGATAAACAGGTGATATAAACATGATGTTGCAGAAATAACTTAATTCATTCCCCCCTACCCCCCATCATAGACTTGCTTGTGCTTTCTTTACACACTTTGAATACCAGAAAGTTTTGTTGGTTTAGAAATTAGCCATCAGTCTCATGAGTTCCTAGTAGATCCTGACATTTCCCAGCCCAGTATACAAAGCTTGGCTGCTTTCCATCTAATTAAAATGCAGAGTTATTGAAAGGATACTAGCATGTCTGCTGAGATTTATGATAAATCTTAGCAAGCATGTCAGCAAGGGTTTCAGTTTTGGAAAATCCCATCTCATACAAAATAGGGCTGAATTATGAAAAATATTTACAAAGAAAAAAGCTCTGTAGTTATTACAGTAGGTCAGGGCTGGCCCTAGGACTTTCTTGCCTCTTAATGAAAGTTTGTGGTGAGAAAATGTTGACCTTTTGATTTTCTTAGTATTTTGTACGGTGGTTGCTAGTTCTAGTTTTAATCTGTATTTTATGCAAAAAAATATATTTGTTATCTTGAGGCATTTATGGCTTACAAATTTTCCCCCAGGAAATGCATGTAATTTTTGGAGAGGAAGTCTGTTTAGCTAATTTCTGAGGAAGACCTATGGACTAGCATGTTAAAATCAAGTGTTATAGAAGTGAAGAAAGACTAATAAGTAGTAAATTGTCTGATTTTTATAGCATAGTGTTTAAATGTTAAAAGTCAGAAGTTCAAGATATCCAAGGACATCAGCAATTGTTACCTCTTTCCTATCACGCGCACACTGAACATAGGGCTGATAGGAACATACTTCAAAAATTATGGATTTTGTTGATGCGTATTTTTTTTTTTAATCAGGGTAAATCTTGCATTTTAACTTTTTTTTTTAACAAATGAGTGTAGATATTTTTTTTATTCAGGTAACCAATAAAGAGATATCAAATATATATAATTTGCTTACTTGTCATACAGAAATTGTATTGCCCCCCCGTATATTTAGTCCTTTTAACATTTTAATAATAACTCATTCAATCAGTACAGCAGCTTTGAGTAATTTAAGGGGCAAAACCACAATGCTGCTTTTAAAAGGAATTATTTATTACAGTTTAACATGAACAAAATAGGACTCTGCCTGTTTTAGTGTTGAGTTTATACCTTCTTCCATATGCTAGGCAATTCTCTGTTACATTTTAAAAAGGACATTATTTATTAAAAGTTAAAAGTACAGCTTATTAAGTTATAACATAATTCACAAGCAGCACAGATAACTTTAAATTAATTTTTATTCTTCTGTATTTCCTGAGCTTTATGTGTAAAGAATTCTTAGTAATTGTAGCAACTATTGCTTTTTTATGTATTGGTGCTCTTTAAGCCATTCTGTCTATTCCCAGCTGACTATCACAGCAGTGGCCACACTGTTATTAATGGCTGGAAGATCCACAACACAGCAAAGAACAAATGGTTTGTATGCATGGCAAAAACCCCTGAAGAGAAGCAAGAATGGCTGGAAGCTATTTTGAAAGAGCGAGAGAGGAGGAAAGGTAGGTTAATAAACCTCCTTGTGTTGCTTTGCCAGAAATCCATACTATATTTTTATGTTGAGATATAAAGCAAAACCAACTGCTAGGCAAACTTGTGGTGTCAAGTTCAGCTAAGGTTTATGAATACCATCTTGGAAAAAAATAAATCAAACTTGTATTGGGAAGGGCATAATGGCTTGGATCATGTAGGCTGGTAGCAAATGCTGTTTTGGAAGTGGGGAGATGATTTAATCTATGATTTTACAGCCGATCCTCAACCAGTATAAATTGTCATAATTTCATTGAGGCCTGTGTACTGTTATGGTTTGTAATATATGACAGTCTATCCTAAATGTCTTGTGGGATTTGTATGCTTTGATTCTCTGTTGTGACTGGCTTTTTGAATCACTGAAATGAGCAGGTTGTCTGCGTTGGATCTTCATGCAGATGATCCAACATGAAATGGTACAGAATATACCCACAACCTCTTCTTTGATGTATTCTTCCATCTCCAAGGAAGTAAGAAATCACCATTGACAAACAAAGTCTTTTTGAATAACTGAATTATGTTGGAAGAATACTCGGTTAAAAGATAGTCCTGGTCTCAAATGTAACCATGAATAAACACATGTATTCAAGATGAACTCAGAACAAAGTAGAACCAGGTAAAGATGATGCATCATCATCTTCTGGAGTTAATTTCATTTGCAAGCTAAAATATCCTAATCAGTAATGATGTTTGGAGCCTTGTTATTGAAAGTAAAGATGACGTAGTTAGATCTGGGATCTTTTTTCCTGGTCTGTGTAGATTTTCTGTCACCTGTTGCAGTAGCTGTTGATTTGTGCCTCCATTGTAAATGGAGACCAGCAGTACATTCTTTTGTCTTTTGAAGTTGAATACTGAATGTTTGTAGGACATCTTCCATAGGACCAGAGTTTCAACTAGGGTGTCTGAGTACTGGCTAATTAATAGTGACATCAGGGATTAATAGTAGAAAAGCTAAAATGATGCCTTAGATGCCTCTAAAAACTTAACATTTTAAAAATAACAAATGAAAAAGCAATATGATAGAGATGGTGTCAAATACAACAAAAACCAGGTTGGTCTGCTTCTCTGTGGGGCCTTGTCTGGAACTGGCTGAAAAGGTTTCTAACAAGTTGCACTTAACTGTTAAGTTTTTTTGCTCCTGTAGACTCTTGATACATTTAGGTAAGAAACAGAGTAAGTAGGAGTATTTTATGTTGAAGTATTCTTTCTATTTCACATTATACTATTTCAATATTTCAATATTTGAGCAGCTGGTAGTTGAGGTGAGTGTGCACCAAACCCTGCCAAGCTTGAGGACAGAGGTTGCCATCCCAAAGTCAAGCCATGGATTTTAGCATCCTATGATTCAGGGAAATTTTCAGATCCTGGCATTCTCAGTGGGTTTACCACCAAGAAGACAACCATGAAAGAAGGAGGAAAGGATTTTGTACACACTTAGTTCAACACAGAATCCTCAAAAATAGTTCTTGAATATCTCTGTTAGTGTATGAATATATAAATTTATCTTACCTTCTCCAGCACAGTGATTTTTTTTTTTTTGGTTTTTTTTGAAATGTCTGTATTAATAGTTAATGCAAAGCAGGAGATGCATCAGCTTAATTGCAATCAAGTTGCCAAAGAACTTGGGAATCTTAACACCTCTCTTTTTAGAATTCAAATACTATATCTAAATGTAGTTGTAACACTTTCCCATTCATTATGAATATAAAGATGCTTTAATTGTATGTTAACTTGGTGAGACATAGAACCTGTTTGTGTGTGTGTGTGTGTGTATATAGGCAATTACACTGAAGTCTAAGTGACTGCACATGTGAGAACAGCGTTTTGTCTCTTTTTGCAAGTCTGAGATGAACTAAATCAAACGAACAGACTTCCCAGAACTCCTGGGCTGGGGGTGAGGCTCATGTGAGTGACTCTCTCCTGGTTGTGCCCATGCATTTTTTCGTAGCAGTGCTGTAGACTCCACATCTCTCACAGGTTGCAGTGATCTCCAGATTAGGTAAATACAGCATGTGGAGCAGGTGTGAGGCACAGAAATACAGCTTGTGTGTTCCATGTAGCTGGGGCTTGCTGCACCATTCATGTTGGAAGACTCAGATTCAGGGTACTTAGAGAAATTCAGCTTACACTTTTATTTGGGATCCATATAGCAGAAGCTGAGCAAAAGGGAGAGAATGCCCTGAATGAAGTACTTTAGCAAAGATTTCAGTGTTTGTAATTGAATTATCGACTAGGGTAACTTTATAGATTGTGTTTTCTTGCTAGGAGAGAAATCAAGCTGAATTGGAAACTTTTTGCTAGGAAGTCTTTCTGTCAGTTTTGGGGATTTTCTGTAACCAACTGAAGCATTCAGCAAGTTAGAAATTTATTGAAAAGGTGGTCATCTTTAAGAGTGATGATTCTGTGGTGACATTTTTCAAACAGCCAATAGAAATAAGAGCATCAACATCCTATGAGCTCAAATGTAGTATAGCCGTTAAGTTTTTTTTCCCAGCAATACACAAGGTTTTATCTGTGTGGCATCACCACTATCTGGTTCATGGATAGCGAGAGAGATTCCTTTTATCTGCGTCCAGTACCACTGTTAGCTTTTTCTCATGACCGGTACATTTTTTCTGGAAATATTTTCAGAATTGAAGAAGTGGCAGACTATTACTCAGATTGTGTACAGTTATAGTTCTAAAATTGTGAAAATCTGAACAGAAACTGAGAATATGTGCACAAGACATTTGAGAAATGTGTGGGTTTGTCCAGAATTAATAATTGTTTATTTAGAAATCACATGGATTATGAAGATCTGTGGTATTTCTTGGAAGCACAAGCTTCTGTGAGTGGCTGGTAGGATGCATAATTCAACACAAACTGTTTTTGATCATCTGTTACTTAGAAGACATGATGATTTTCTCAAGAAGAGAAACAGAAAAAGATAAACCAGTAAGATACCTTGAAACAAAACCCTTTCTGGTGTTGAAAAAATCCTGAAAAAAAAATAAAATCAAGTTGTTTATATGCTTTTTTGAAAAGGGGGTGAATTATTCTTAGGTGAAACTAACATGTATCATGAATAACTAGTAACTAGTAATTGTAAATTTGGAAAAGTTTTCTTTAAGTGAAAACATTTCTATTATCACATGATAAGAGCAAAACCAAGGCTCTTTTCTTTTAAACTTGTGAAGACGTGACTACTCCCTTTGAAATGTTCATATACTGAAGTCTAAAAATCACAGCATTAATATTTATTTCTACAATATCAGACATGATGACAATATAGTAACAGTTTAACTTCACTATGAAGAACATAAAGATATCATTTGGTTATGCATTATGAAGATCAGATGTTTATGATTTAACTTAATTGTGAGAATAATAGTGGAAACAGTTCCTTTACTTTTTTTGTATGTAAAATATTGGTATTGCTTCTTCATTTGGGGAAGACACTATAATATAATGGCAATATCACTTCATAAAATTTTAATGTGTTTTTGTCAGGTTTAAAATTGGGCATGGAACAGGACACTTGGGTGATGATCTCTGAGCAAGGAGAAAGACTGTACAAAATGATGTGCAAACAAGGGAATCTCATCAAAGACAGGAAGAGGAAATTAACCACTTTCCCCAAATGCTTTCTTGGAAGGTATTATATGCATTTTATAGCATGATTTTTTACCAGCTAAAAACACATTTTAAATCTTCTTTGGGATGCTGCAGAAACTGTGCTTTATTTGTAATATCTGTTAGGCCTATTTGACTCCCAGAATTTAACCAAAATGTAAATTAGTCTGCCTGAAATTTAAATATGTTTACTTGTATTCCAAAAGTAGCTTTATTAAAGGGACAAGACTGCAAAGATATGTTGAAAATGTGAAAATGCATTGAATATTTTCTTTAAAGAAACAATTCCCAGCTTGTTTGATGCATTTGGTCTCTGAAATGCATAGTTTGGAGTATCAAATTTGCTTTATTCCACTTTAAACAATCTTTGTCTCTAAGACTGTTTCTGTCCTCCTTTTGCCTGAATGTCAGGGACAGAGTTACTAATTAAAGTTTACATGTTTAAAACTTTAGCCCTGCTATCAGGAGGATGTTTATAATGCCATATAATACCTATGGCTTAAGAAGACTGAATGCAAGAGAAACAGAAAGCCATAGAGACCCTAAAAATCTGTATATGACCAAAAAATGAGTTTGAGGGAAGAGGGTTTATCACTTATTTCATGTGACCATAAGACGGTTAAGTGTGAAAAGTATTTTTATGAAGTACAGTGACTGTTTTACACAAACGTAGTGAAGATTCTCAGTGGCTTCAAATATGGAAATGAAACTTGAGAGATTTTCATGTGCTGTCAGAAGACACATAGCTGATAAGAACGGAAACCATTATTAAGATTAGTGTTGTGGTTGAATAATGTTCCTTCAGTGAAGTTGTTGGAAGCAGGTAATGAATACACTTATGGTGAGGAGCCGTTTGTGAAACATTTAAACCTACCATTAAATGGATGCTTTTCTATGCTACCTTTGAAGTGGACGCTTTTGAAGTAGGCTTTTGCTGGTTCCCGGGTCACCAGTTAAAATCCATGAATGTGAATTTTGCACGACCTCTCTACACTGTTCTTTTGATTTGTAACATGCATGCAAATATCTTACATGCTGTAAATTTGCTGTCTCTGAACTGCATCAGGTTTCTTGTGACAGAAGCCAGGTATTCCCTGCACATGCAGTATGTTCTTTGTGTATATGCTCAGGATATCAATGTGTCTTCACACACCTGGGAAGTAACAAGCGTACTGTTCTGTCTTACTGTGGTTATGTTCTGCCTTCGTGGCAGATCTGCCCTGGGCAGGTGCAGCAGGTATGCCTGGGATAGTCTTATATTTGACTCTGGTCAGATGTGTCTGTGCTAGTTTAGGAAATCCCAGAAAGCATGTCAAGTCTTCACCATGTACAAGGTAAACTTCATGCAGGCAAAACTTCTGAGCAAGACAAGACATCTCAAGGGGAACCTTATGTATTTATGATGAAATAATGAAGTTGAAATGAGTGGGTTTTTTAAAGGTGATATGACATTCTGAAGAGCCTTATGCCTAAGAATCAGTTACTAGGTTAGTAAGAAACACTAGTAACTGAGAGGGGAATGTAGTAGAACTGGTCACATGATATTTAAAGTTTGTTTTTTGTATCTGTTCGTATTTCAGTGAATTTGTATCGTGGTTGTTAGAAATCGGAGAGATACACAAATCTGAAGAAGGTGTTCATCTTGGCCAAGCTTTATTAGAGAATGGCATTATCCACCATGGTAAATATAATTAGTTTAAACTTACTTGCTTTCGAAGTAATTGTAATTAGAGTGGACTTAATTTTGACAAAAAGATGGTCGTCTTAATGTTTGTTGAATCTGCATTATATCCTTGCAGGGACCTCATGGGGCCATTGTCCATGGCTAGCAGATTTCCTGGGACAGACTCCATTAATTTAATCAGATCACATCTGTGCTGGTGGGATCACAACATTGCTAAGAGACCTAGAGAAATATTGCTGTTCTCTTGTAAGCAAAAATAAATTCTGGGGGAACAGAGAATGGTAGATTGCTTTTAACAGTTTAAAACTTTTATTAAGGCCAGGCTTTCTAGGGATACATGTTCAACTAAGAATTGTAGAAGGGAGTGAGTCACAGTTGGCTCTTGATAAATTTGCCTGCTCATCTGTTTGGTATTACAAGTGGAGATAGTGAATCCAACCTAGAACCCAACAGTTAAATCTTTTGAATTTTAAGGCCTTACTTAAACTACATTGTGTAGTTACTAAAATTGGTATTTTTATGCTGAAACTTTCAGTCAATCTATTTGCATTTAGGTCATCCTGGAGAGAAGTTTTGTTCTGAAATGGTTCAGTTCTTAAGCCAGTAAGAAAGTTTGATTTCTGAAGGTAATTTGCATTGGTAACATTTTTCTCTTACCAGTGCAGGTCCTCATCTCTGTCAGGATCACATAAGTGAGCTGGAGAAACTCTTACTTCTGGAGCCATGTTTGGCTTACATGCCACCTAAAGAAAACAAGTACTGAAACAGTTGTGAAGTTAGCTACTGTTCCAGCATTGATCCAGGGTGTAAATTTAGGTGGAATCGTTGATAACATACATTTTAATAATTCAGCCAGCAATGATTTTAATACTTCAATTTTAAGTTCTTTGCCACGATGTTTTCAGTATCCTTGACTGGAAAAAAAGTGGGAGTGCCACTTAGCTGTGTGCATTTTAAACATATGCAGAGTAGGAGGAAAAACATTAAGGTTATTCATCAGTAGTCATGTAGTCTTTAATTCTTTAATGTCAGTCTGCATGGTTTTCCTCCACCATCATCAAATGTCAGATGCTATTATGTTTACTACACTTAGAATTGTTTTCAATGGAATGATTCTGTTGCTAAAGATTCTTCTCCTGATCTTGTAATTTATGTCCCAAATACACTCATAGACTTTCTCAATACAGAGTTAAATGAATATTGTGTAATTTCATGAAATAAAAGGGTAATTATATTAGAGCATAGAAATGTGAGCCAGACATGCTACTTGAATAGTGGATCCAGCTGTGGTTCAGTGAAAATAGAATTCTTAAAATAAGTTGAATGAACCATCTGTTTCACAGTTGGGAGCAAGGGAGAAAGAAAGTTTGGCTGTTACTCACATTGCATGTTATAGAGGGCTTTGATAGACTGCATATTCACTGTGCTGGCCGTTATTTTCACTGTGCTGGGCTTCATTCTAGCAGTGACAGAACCATGTTGTGATGGACATTGTTTTATTTCCTGGTGTTTGATCTCTTGCAAGTAGAAAAGTTATGGGTTTTCCATGTTGGTTTTTTTCCCCCCTGCCTCCGGTATTGCAGAAGGGGAAAATCTATTTGTATGTTGCTATTTTAAATCCACCTGGTGGCATTCGCTAATATCTGAAATGACTTATATTAGCCAGTGGGCTGAGATACTCTGTCCAGTCTCTTGCTGCCGCTTATGGAAGCTTAATGGAAGCTTCCTGTCAAGGTGGTAAAGAGCTTTGTAGTTACAAAAAGAATCTGAATACCAGATAGTTTTATCAATAGATATTTATGTGGCTGTGCAATTCCTTGGACTGAGTCAAAATTAGCCTGGCAAAAAAAAAAAAAGTAAAAGAAAAGACCGTTTTAAACCTGGATCAGTTCCCTTTTTCACAGCGTGTGCCATATAAATGTCTGTCCCAAGACAAAATACAGTTACATTGTTGGGAGTGACAAGCAAAACAACTTGGGGTTCCGTGTTTCAGTAGTAATGCAGTGTTCTGTCAGCTGTAAGTGTTTGAAACTCAGGAAGTGTGAGCTCTGTAGACCTGCTCCTTTAGTGTCTGGTGCTCTGTGTTTAAGTAGAGGTTGCAAAGACAGAGTGGTGCTCGTGTTCTTTGAAGGGTATAGTCTGCTGTGTTCATCATGGGCATGCAAGAAAGTAAAGGTGCTTTGTAGTTCTGGTTCCCTCCCAGTGCATCTCTGTAACGGTGAGGAACAATCTGGCCTTAGGCAATACTGTCCTGGTCATGGTTTTTCTATTTTCAGTAGGGTTTTAAAAACTCTTAATGTATGTTAATCTAGTCGAACATATTTTTCTCCTTCAACAATAGGATTATTTTTTTTTAATTACAGAACTAGAAGATATCTTATTTGCTGAGTTAAATGGTCATAATCCATTGAAATTAATTTAGATAATTATACTAGGCATTATATGTGAACATTTTGTAGTCTATAGCTGATGTGTTGAGAAGCAACGATATGTAAAAGAGCTTAGGGGTTATTTTGTATAATTACCTTAGCATGAACCATCAGTTCAATCAATTGGAATAGCGTTCAGGGCTTTACTGTTGGTAGATATATTGAATACATGTAGAGAAATTATTTTGCTCTTGCACATGATGCTGGTGAAACCACTTAAGATATGAAGTCCAATTTTTATGTCCATGTATCAAATGATGTGTGGAGATACTGAAAAGCTTGGAAGGGCATGAAAAATTATGCAGACAGAAGCCACTTGACTATACAAAGTTTATGATGCCTAACTAAATTTTTTGAAGAGAATAATGTATGATGGTTTAATCACTTGGTATAGGAAGGCATGCACAGAAGAATTATCTGACATTGTCAGGCCTGTTAGTCTGATTAACAAAGACATTACAGTAGCCTCCTTTATCAGTCGATGACATGCAAACTTAGTTTAAAAATTAAAGCTTACATCTGCAAGCAAAACAGTAATTAATACAAGACAGTTATCCTGGGGTGTTGCTGGAGCCTAGTGCTATCCTCAGCCATCAAACGATTCAGTTGTGTTTCAGAAAGACTTGCTGTAGAAGTATTGTATCATATGATATGACTGTTTTGGCAAAACACTTGAAAGCTGTGAAGTTTGTTGCTGGAATCTTGTGAAACTCTGGAAACCCACCTGTTCACATCCTTTTTCATGGGTCTTTGGGGAAATCCACACCTTCATAATGATTGCTGGTCTCTTGCACGTAAGACCTTCAGCTGCCTATGTATGGAGGAATACATTCCCCCTCCCTTTTCTCCCCAGCGCAAGACTGATCAGATGTGTTGCGGAGGGTTTGTATTTTTGCTGACTCATTAGAGATTGGCCTCAGCAAGAATTAGAACAGAGAATGATGTGGAACAGTAATATGAATAGTTGCAAAAGAAGCTTTATTTGGCTATTTGGTTGATAAGCTTTACAAAAGCACTGAAGACTAAAAAGGTTTGAGCACCTAATTTTTGAGGCTGCTCCCTGCCTGTTTGTTCATCTTACTCTTTGCCCTGTGATTTGAAATTGTTTGGTTTCTTCTAGACAATTTAAACATTGTAAGAAATGTCACTGGTGACATAAAGGAACTTAAGGCCAATGATCTAATTGGGCTTCATGCCCTCCCTGTCTGAAGTTTACCTATTGCTGTGTAAAGGGCTGTTAGTAGAAGAAATGATGCTGGTCCTCTTGTTGATTTCTTCAGAAAGTCACCTATCAATACATTATTTCATTTTTTTTTAATTTAGTTACAGATAAGCACCAATTCAAGCCTGAACACATGCTGTACAGATTCCGATACGATGATGGAACATACTACCCCAGAAATGAGATGCAGGATGTGATCTCCAAGGTACAGGACAGAATAGTTGCTGTTATTAGGAAGAACCCATCAGAAATGAAGGTTCTGCTTGAAAAAAATGTAAAATACTATGCTAGGATAAACAACAGCCACTCACCCTTCCCTATCTCTGTATTTATGTGAATCAAATTAGGTTTTCCATTTGTTAGGGAAGATTTTGGCTTACTGTTACGCATTTTAAGTACAAAATTAAAGTTTGTTATTTTTTAGTTATTATTGTTATTTGATGGTTTCCAATGCAGGATGCATTGCCTGTGTTTCTGGGTAATTCTGAAGCTGGTGTTTCAGTCTATTGTATTTTCAGCCCATTTTAATAGATATGAAGCTGTATGTAGAAAATTGGTTTCAATTTTCTTTTAAATCTGAGCATCTCTTATTAGTGCTTTAACAAGGCAGTAAAGCTGCAGTCACGTAGATGTTTAAACACAGGTAGTGTTATCCATTTACACTACTGAGCACAAAAAAAATTTTGAACAAAGATTGAACAAAGTTGCCTTTAAAATTATTAATATTAAAACTTTTCATGATTTTGAGATGGCAGAAAATGTCAGCATTTGGGTATTACATTGCAGAGTCATTTACTTTTCTGCTGGCATTTGTTAGTATAAGGTGTATCTGGAAGAGTCTTCAGTACTGAACTACTAGGCACAGCAAAGTAGAATGGAATCTAATTTGACATAGCTTTTGTTATACGTGGTTCTTCTTGCATGTTACAAACAAATGTTTTTTGATAGTCTGCTAAGTAATACTAATGTGATTTCTTTCTTTAAATACAGTTTTCTGATTTTCTGATAGTAGTTTCTTAAACTCCTCCAAATATTTTATGTTTTGTTTTTAATTGAAGCTATTTTCAATCTTTGAGTCTTTTTGCCTTTTTTTTTTTTTTTAGTTTATTGGTTAGTTGTAATTTCAGTTTGCCAGTAACATATCGATGCATATAATCAAATGCAGTGTTTTTACTTTAATTACTCATTTTGTGTGTAGAATAACAACCAGTGATTGGGAAGACCTTAATGCATGGAAACATTGGTTTATCTTTCAGGTTTTGTATACTTTTCTTTCAAAGTACTATATCTTCATAAGTTTTTTTAATGCTACCTTAAAGCTCTCCTTTTTGCGTGTGTCTCAGTGAACCTTAGATTAGATCAGAAATGTTTTCTTACAGTTTATTCATCAATATTATTACATGGAAATACTAAGTTTTGGCACGTGAAAATATACAGAAATTTGAACAGACTTCTTTCACTATCTAAATGAAGTACATTTAGAACATACAGGCTTCCTTACTGTGTCCATTCCTCTTAATATTCTGTGTGATGTAAACATGTTAACTAACTTCACCTTTCTCTTTAACAGGGTGTACGACTGTACTGTCGCCTTCACAGTCTGTTTACCCCAGTAATTAGGTGAGTCCAATTGAGAAATCCTTAGAGAGTAATTCAGAAGAAGTATATAATCCGAGGATACTGTGTTTGAATGTAGGAACCTAACCCATCCTTTCAGTACTGGTCTTTTGGGAGTAATCAAACAAGACTGAAGGCCTATCAAGACAAAAAGCATAACTGAATCATTAAATGATTGTAAACTCCATTCAATATGACCTTTTTTTACAGACTTTTAGAGCCTTCTAGGTCCTGATGGATATGCTTATATGCTTATTGTATATATTAATACACTCCTTTACTAACACCCCGTTACCTCATTTGCAGAGTCCCAGCTGTTAACAAAACAACTGTATTTATACTCCAGTGATGTTATTGCCCAAGGAAGATACTGTCAGCCTCCTCCTTTCTATTACACCGAACAGTTTGACTCTCTTTTTTACTCCAGAGGCATCTTCTGAACCATTAGAAAACACTCAGTTCATGCTTGCACTAACTTGTTTATAAAACACAAGTTTTCATCTGTTAGGCTCTTTTGAGGTTTTGTTTGTTTTTTATTAATTGTTTTGTTTTGAACAGGGATAAAGACTATCACTTGAGGACCTACAAATCTGTGGTTATGGCTAACAAACTCATAGACTGGTTGATTGCACAGGCAAGTATTCACCTTTTGGATTTATGTATGTTTTGCATTTAAATTCTAAGTTATTGATGTATTAAGCAGAGTAACATGCAGACACATTGTGTAAGGGTTATTGGAACAGCGTCTATAAGTGTAATCCTCTTAAACTAGTAAAGTAACAGCAGTCAGCCGTCAGCAGCCATGCTGCTCATCCCTGTGGTGCTTATCTTCCTTATTTGCAATTGAACTTTAAATGTTTTAATGAGACTTAGCTTTGTGATTCAGCATGTAACACTGTTCGTGGCTTAAAGTGAAATGGATAGGCTCTGAAAAACTCTGAATTACTAACTAAATGGATAAAAGTCAGTACCGATTTGCTGTCATCAATTCTGTTTTTTTTTAAGTGAACTAGGAACAAGAACAGGTATTCTGTTCACTCAGTCAACATGCATATGTTTTATAAAATAAAAGTTAAAAACTTTGATGCTTTTAGATTCTATAACGTTAAATTTTTATGGAGAATGCAGTGTTACTAAAATGTTTACATATATTTGTAACTATAAAGAGGTATACCATATAAAGGTCCTTTCCAACCCAAACTATTTTGTGATAAACATGTATGTATTGTTTTATATGTATGCTATAAATGTATATATGAAGGTGGCAGTGGTAAATATAATCTTTAACCATTGCCAGCCTTGTGAAGTTTGTGCATAGAATCCATCTTGGTGCTACATTAAAATATATTAAAAATATGCTGTGGTTTAATAGGGGGATTGCCGGACAAGGGAGGAAGCTATGATATTCGGTGTAGCTCTTTGTGATAATGGATTTATGCACCATGGTAAGTAAATACATTCTGTACAAGGTACGGTTACCATTTGTTTAATGCTATTTACATAGCTGGAAGGAAATGCAGGGGCTGGTAGAGATATTACAGAAGGGATAGAAAGTTTCATTGTATTGCTAAAAGAGACCTGTGCTACTGTCTTCCAAGGGAAAAAAATAGCTATTGTATACTCTGAAAATTATTTTCAGTCAATTTTAAAACGTACTGAGGAATTAATCCTCTAAAGATCTAGGAGGGGGCAGTTTTATAAGCTACTTTGAAAGAAATTTCTTAAGATAGTAATACATATTTGCACAGGTGAGACAAAATTTTGGAAATACGTAGGAAAGAAAGGAGACATCTGGGGGGGAATGAAGGAAGTATGGAGGAGCATGACTTTAAAAAGGTGAAATGGTGACAACAGGAGAAAGTGGAGTGTAGAAAAATGGGAAAATAAGGACAATAGCGAATAAAGAAGGAGGGAGATGAGAGCAGGTGTGCAGTAGCAAAAATGAGGTGAGCAAGGTCATGTTTAATACCATCAGAGGGAAGATTTCAGTGAAAGGATTGAAGCAGTAGGTCATTTACTGAAATAAAGAGAAGAAGAAATTATTTTCTCATCAGCTTGTTTATAGAAGGAGGTAGAATTAAATCCCTGTCTGGCATTGTTCATTCTTTTTCCTTTCACTTTTAAACATACAAACTGCATACATCTGCTGTACTAGTTGCTTCTACATCCCCACCAAACCCATTTCTAATACTGAATGTGACTTGTTTCACCACCTGGAGAGTGCCAGAACTTGGTGGTAAGCATCTCCAGCAGTTGTCCAGCAGCACTTTTCAAAATCATGGTTTTAAATTCTTTTTAAGAAGAAAACTTCCGCTTGACATTTTCACTAAAACTTTTTCAGGCCAATGTGTCATCCTCAGCTTGGTGGAATCCAGATGTTGTTGTTGAAAATGAGCTTAGTGATGCTTATCTGGAATGGATCCAAATAAAAATTGTTGTTCACATTAAAAATTAAGATTTTCCTAGATTCATGCAGAAAAATAGTTTGCTAGCATTTAATATGTGTATGCATTTTTGGTATTTTATATGGATTATGAAAGACGTGATATTAAAAAAAAATTAACAAAGGATTAATATGTGTGGTTTTGTATTATACAGTGTTAGAGAAAAGCGAATTTAAAGATGAACCACTGCTGTTCCGTTTTTATGCGGATGAAGAAATGGAAGGGTCAAATATGAAGCAGAGACTCATGAAACATGATCTGAAAGTAGTGGAAAATGTCATAGCAAAGTCATTACTGGTGCGTGAAACCCAATAATAGTATGCTTTGATGAATGAAAAAACTGGTGGTTGTGACAATATATTAGCACTGTGTATTGCTATTTAATGAAGATGTACTTCAGCTCTTTTTTCTGAATGGTATTTTGAACAATTTTGTTTTTCAGATTAAATCTAATGAAGGCACCTATGGTTTTGGTTTAGAAGATAAAAACAAGGTGCCAATTATTAAAGTGGTGGAGAAAGGATCAAATGCTGAGGTATCAAGTATTACAAATTATCTTCCCTGTTTTATTCACTTGATCACAAGTGTATGTTTTGTACATCAGTTAGGGAAGTATGTAGTAGTAGAAGGTAACAACTTTCCAAGTAAGCTGTGCTTACGAATCTTTTTTTTCATCCTTTTTTTCTTTGTGTTTTTTTTTTTTTGTTTGTTTGTTTTGTTTAAAATATTGCTCTGACCATTATCAACACTCATTTTCTGCTCAGGTAAATTGTTATGTTGAGCAGCAATATAAAAGTTATAATATTATTTTTGTATGTTTTATAATATTCCAGCGATGACATTAATCATGAGTAGAATAAACATTTTTGGTAGAATATGAAATGAATATAAAGCTCATGTGTGAGTCACACTTGATATATTTCATAAAAAAGACTGTATCAAGCTTTGGATAAAGTTTAGTATTTGACGATCTGAATGAGTTAATTGCAGCCTTTCTGTTTGTTAGTATTGCTTTAGATGCTTTTTGGTTAAATTCATATTCTACTGAACTGCATGAGAGTCTCTATACATGTAAAGATAAAGAATGGGTCTTTTCCATGAGAGAAAAAAAATTGAACCTGGATCTCAAGCCTTCCTAAATCTCATATTGGCATAGAAATTTCAGATGAAAATAGATACAACAAATCAATAATATAATACAGTCACAGAGCCACACAGAGTGATTTCTAGCAGTTAGGTTCTGCCATGATCTCAGACAGTGCTGAGGCTTAGCCTGTGCCCTGAGCTGCTCTGTGTACTCCTGCCATCCAGCTGGTTACAGTTCCTTTCTTGTTAGACCAGGGTTTAAAAACTATGCAGTTTGGTTTGCCATACCTTTGGCTCAAAAGCCACAAAACATTTGAGGATATTGTTTTGGTTTGGAACTTAATAAATACTAACTTACTAAAATATTAATCAGGTCTTTTCTTATGAAAAGAAGCTTTAGTTCCTTTGGAGAATGATGGATGGACAAATTGGGTAATGTCATAAAAAATAAACTGCCTCAATGAAAGCTATAGTGTTAATTATTACAAATATTAATTGATATTGTAATACTGTCATAAAGTCTTGATTAAGACTAGTCTTGTATTTTGGTCTCTTCAGAATGAATATTTACTGTACCCTTCATGTTAGTTTAACCAGTTCTAGAAGTGTTTTGTGGTGAAAGTCTTTTGCGCATGGTATGTGAAGGAGGCGTAAAGAATATAAAGGAAATGTCAGTGTCATTATTTCTATCAGGATTTCATGCCAGCAGAAGAAAACATAACGTTAGTGGTTATAAAAAACAAACATATACACAACTGCTTTTGTTTTCTAGATGGCAGGCTTGGAGGTTGGGAAAAAAATCTTTGCCATTAACGGTGACCTGGTTTTTCTGCGACCCTTCAGTGAAGTGGATTGCTTCCTAAAAGCATGTTTAAACAGCAGAAAACCCCTGCGGGTACTTGTGAGCACCAAACCACGGGAGTAAGTTGACATTCCTTTGGGGGAATTTTTACAAACTACAGTTGAAGTGAATTTCAAAGGATCGGTGGAACTTCAGACAGCACTACTGTAAAGTTATTTGAAATGCTGCATCTGACCTTACAAAGTCAGATTAAGCAATTTGATATGCTTTGATTTTGTTTTATTACATTTGACAGTCAGCAAAAGTGAAACACAAGTGTTTTGGTTCATCAGCTCTGCCACTTTAAATACCTGCAGGAGCCACAAGTTTCCCTGACTATATGAATGGTTTTGATCACTTATCTCTCACTGTGTTTATTAAAAAAGTTCCTCTGTCTGGGGATTAGTTGATGGTTTGGCAGAAGTTGGACCCTGTGATCTAATGGGCCCCTTCAGCATGTGTGCTCCTTGTGTTAACAGCAGGAGCAAGTAAACAGCTCTCCACCGTGGTGTAACAGATGCATTTCTGTTTTGACCATTCGTACCTAAATGCAATTTTTGTTACATTAAAGAAATACAAAATGAGGCCTAATGGCTGGGTTCAGTAAGTACGTGAATGAGTATAGGTCTATTAAATAAAGTTAATACAAAGTATTAAAGTAAAGTTGTTACTAGTTTATACATACGAAAGGAAGAGGAAAGTAAGAAACAGTGGTCAGGAGTAATTCTGATCAACTTTTGCAGGGTAAGGAGGAACCATCCTCTCTTACCAGATAGTGCGCACAGAGTACCCTGGAAGTGACTGGTTCAGTGGTAGAGTGGAGACAAATTTCTCCTGTTAATAAGCAAAGGTGTCTTGAGAAATGCAATGGCACCCAGAAAGGGGAAAAGAGCAAACAAAGAAATATGGCATCAAGATGATCATCTGGACAGATACTCTGAAAAAACACCCAAACAAACAAAAACAACAAAAAAATTCCTCAAACCAGTAGAAGATAGTGTTTAGCAAATATAAAAGGCATATACTTGGCCTTTCTTTTTTGTAGATCTTGGTTTAATTTGACACATCTTGCCAGTGAAAATATGGGTGGATTTCAAGATTAACAGAGATGATCTAGTGAATGAGGAGTTCAGAGGGGTTGAAGATTTTGTTTCTCAGCACTGCCTGCTTTTTGTCAGGAGCTGCTGCCAGCACAACTGTGTTGGCAGAAGAGACAATTCTTTCCTAAATTCTTAGCCTAAATTGCCAGTGATGGTCTTTCATAGCTCATTAGCATGTTCACAAAACATTTTCAGAATGAAACCATATAGATTTTAACAACATTAGTTAATATATAAGTATACTAAATGATGCTATACTTAGGAAAATATTTCACATTAAAATCTATTAATCTCAAGAATATTCTAATATTTTTAAAAAATGTGTAGACTTCAGTGGGTTTTGGATTTCACCTCTGCTGATAATAATAATCTCCAAATACTAAACATCATGTATACCAGAAAGAAAGAAGGTACAAGAAATGATGCAGTGATACTATTCAAAACCACCTGTAAATGAAGTTTATTACAGTCTAAATCTAAAATCACTTTCCAGCATCAATTTGAATTTGTTGGCTTTTGCACTGGCAAATGGAGCTTGTAGCAAAGATCCCTTAAGTAATAAGAAAGCTGGCTCTGGAAGTAAAGGCTGCAAAGTTGAATCAGTGCACTGTTATGCATGACCTAATGAGCTCTGATTAGGGCTAATGCAGCTGTGTTGCTTTTTCTGGAACCTGAGCTGGTATTGTGTAGATATGCTAGCTTACTTTGGGTGAGCTCAGGGCTTCATTTTAAGGAGCAGATGTGAGTTTTGATTCTCAGAACTGTTTTTGTTGGTTACGTTTGTCAGTAGGCTTATTACTGTTGCTTAGACCCAGCACCAGTGTAGCACAATGTGCTTACAAGTTCTGTGAACAGTAATAGCCAATTCGTGCTTTACAAAACCCAGTACTTTCTATAGGTGCTAGAAGAAGACTGCAACAAAATATTTTTTCAATAAAACTCACCAAGTAGACACTTTGATGGTAGCAAATTGTAATATGGATCTTGTCTCTGCAGCCTAATGCAGTTTGTCTGTCAAGGCCTGCCATGATCGGTGGTGGTCCCCAGGCTCTGTCCTCTTAGCTGAGAGACTGCCTGCCTTCCCAGAGCTTTCAGTGTTGCTGTGCTGTGGCAACTTACCCAAACCACGGTCCCTTTAGGAGAGATTTTAAAGCTGTGGTGCTTAGGTTGTAATTGGCATATTGAATTTCCCTGCAAAATAGTATTGCCGCCTTCTGACTGTTACCTCACTCCGCTCTGATTTCTGGTGTCAGTGGTACAAAGTATCTGGAATATGAGTGGTGCAGAATCTGAGACTGTGAACTGAATCAAAGAGGGGTGTCTTGCACCCTTGTAACCTACTTATTGTTCCCCACTTTTATCTTGAATAACAAAATGCTGTCTGTTGCTACATTCATATTGAATCTTTGCTTGTATCAGGACAGTGAAGATTCCTGATTCTGCAGATGGACTCGGATTCCAAATCCGGGGATTTGGCCCATCAGTTGTCCATGCTGTTGGGAGAGGTAAGAACTGTCAGTGGCAGTGGTAAACAGATACTTAAATGTCTAAGTGGCACGGCTGAGATAAATCCAAATTAGGTCCAGTGATTCAGCTGAGATTCTTTGTTTCTCTTAAAGTAACATAGAGTATTAAATAAAAGCAAATAAGATTATTTTGTGTTCTTATACTTTGTAAGCTTTGGGATAGTTTTTCTGGCTTTTTACAAATGTAGGGAAGTTGAGTTAAGGCTGTGCATTCTTTGTAGACTAAGGAATAGCTGTTGGATGCAAAATCACCTCCAATAAATGAGTGTTGGGAACCACTCACTTCCTGAGCATTAATTTGTTAGGTAGCTATGTGGTTCTGCAGTGTTCTGAAAACATTTTACAGAAAATGCACTTCTCACAAATCTTTTCAAGGGTGCTAGTAACCTAGTCCGTCTTAGTAATTGCAAACACTGTTTTGGCCATTTTGTGATGGGATTGTCAAATGCTTGCCATCCCTAACTCAGTATGTTATTGACTGGTACACTAGCAATAAAAGTTCTGCAAAGAAGCATTCTTTGTTGCTGTCACGTGTTGATAGTGGTGGAGCCAACTAACACTGTATTTTCAGCTATCATGGGGCAGTTTTGTCTTCCCCCCCTCCCTTTTGTAATTGAGGAATTTAAAGTGAACTGATCTGCAAAGCAGCTAGATTTGAACAAAGCTGATGACTCTTTTTCTAGGCCATGGTGCCAGAAATTAGGTTTTCAAGAGAAAGTCTAATAAACTACAGACTGTTGAGCTGATGTGATAATTGTTTCTGCACCTGGATCTCAATTCAACTGCCTATCCTTATTCATTAAGTACATACTTTATTCCAATTAGCCTCAACAATATGTAACTGCTTGCTTGTGTGGTTTGCTAAACCTGAAAGATTTTAAGCATATGCTTAAATACTTTGCTGAATTGGGACCTTGGGTTTTTTGTAGAAATGCTATGGGTTTTTTGGAGAGAGAGAGAGATATGTATAAGGCCTATTTCAACATTTATTTTTAAATCTTTTTTTTGGGAAGTGATTGCAATAGCTTGTAATGGTTTCATTTCCAAAGGCTTTCTTTGATACCACATTTAAAATGCAGCTGTCATCTAACCTGATAGTACCTAAAATGAGGGAAATGGAGGTATATTATTTATATATTTTTATATATATATATATTTTTATATATATATATATTTATACAAGCTATTTCCTTGTCAAGTCTGCTCAGCTGACAAGTCATGACAAGCTTTTCTATTTGTCAGCCCTGCAAATTCAGTCTAGCCTTTTATCTCACAGCAGCTAGCTTCTGCAACTCTGCCTTGCAGTCTCTAGGCAATAGAGAATGTTCAGGTAGCTGGAACTAAGGCCATACTCCATCAGGCTGTCTTTCAAGACTGGGCTTGAGTCACACTGAAAAGACCTGGAGACAGCTGCTATTTTCATAGTACCTATTCAGTGCATAGAAGATTTTCCCAAGGTAGTTATTCCAGCGTGAGAATAAATCATCAAACTGTATAATTTATGTTGCTCAAAGAGAAAATTTTGGTGTTGCTGTTTTTTTTTCTCTCAAACAAAACAAACAAAAAAATTGAGATCTCCTACTTGACTATCTTTATGTATTTTGAATAAATCTGTAAAGCACTCTGTTATAATAGAGTTGGTAAAAAGATTAAAATAAGAACAGGGTCCTTGGGAATGCCTTTGGATTTGGGTATTTTGCTTAGTGTTTTACAAGAAACGCTAGTATGCTTTGTTACTTCTTTATGGATTATCAGGAAGCTGCTGTTTTATATTTAAAATACAGACATCTAAAGTAGTCAAGATGCTCATAAGCTTGGGGCATATAAAAAAATTGACAATAAAAGTGGTCTATGTTATAATTAGTGAGTTTCAAGCTGGAGCCTTTTTATCCTTTTAAAATACTTTTCTTTAAGACAGAATTTCCATGCTGTCATATTACTAATCAACATTTGTTTTATAAAACAGCCTATAGAAAAAAGCGTGCTCTCTTTTTATGGAATCATCTGCTGGAGAACTCCATTTTCTTGGAGTCTAGCTGACTGCAGAAGTATCCTGTGGTCAGAGGAACTATGTAAGAGTCAGTGAGAGCAAATTCTTATTTAAAAACCAGGTTTTTGGACTGAAAGCTCTAAAGGATATGTTTAGGAAAAGAAGTCTGTTATCTCTGTGGGTTTATTTAATAGGAACGGTGGCAGCTGCAGCAGGTCTTCATCCTGGCCAGTGCATAATCAAAGTGAATGGAATTAATGTGAGCAAAGAGACTCATGCAAGTGTTATCGCTCATGTCACGGCTTGCAGGAAGTACAGACGGCCAATGCAGGTATGTCTCACTTCATGCCCTTGCAGATTTTCTTCTAACTTTTTTTTTTTTTTGTCAAAGTAAACGGTGTGCTCTGTATCTTTGTCCACATCTGTTGTGTTTGAATGGGATGAGGGGAAAGGAGTGGTGAATAAAAGTAAAGGGAGGCTAGTTGAATTAGCGAAGTTGAAGATTGCTCAATATATTGCTGATGTTTGAGGTCTATTTAATTTCTCCATTGAAATAAATATAAAGTTACAGCTATTTGTTTTCTCATACGGTATTTTTAAAGGATTATTTCAAGCGTTCTCGCAGTTCTGTGCAGAAAGCAATACAAGGTATATTCTCATTGTGATGGAGAGGGATTTATAAAGCTCTCTGCCAGCTCGGCAGCAGGAGAATGCAATGCAAAAAAGCTGATCTTCTTCCAGGATTTCGTAACATTTCAGCACATAGCAGAGTGTACATATTCCATCTATAAAAGTCTCTGTCTTCCCATTGCATCCCAATCTTGGGAATAAACATACATTCAAGGACTCAAAATTTCTCTTTTTTTAATATAAACATGTAATTTTTGTTACCTTTTTCACATTAGTTTAGGAGAAAATCTCAGGATTCCAAGGCAAAACTTTTAGGAAGAAAACAAAACCAGCTGGATTCTATAATGTAATTTTTCCAAGTTCATTCCTGCAAATTTTTCATGAACTGTGATTCAGTATCATTAACTTCCCAAATGCTTCCAGTACATGTTAATTGAGAAGAAAAATCCAATTAAAATCAAGAGTGAAATCTTTCTCCCACACCAACTGCATAGATATGAGATAAGAATTACAAGTAAGAGGTAGTTCGAACTGTGTCATGCAAATACAGTCTTTATGGAAATATTTGGACGTTTGTGTTTAAACTCTAATACAGAATTTAAGTTATTACATACCATATCAAGGTCAAGCTCACCTATTTAAAGGAAGATGCACTCTAGTAATGTGCACTAGTAGCATAACTGGCTAGAATAATAGATAAGTAAAATTCTTTATAGCAGTTGTGTTCTGGCTGTGTGTAATTGTAGAGTTCCTATAGGGTTTAGTGACAATCAGAGAGGACTGATTAAAGTTTAAAGTTGGCTGGCATGAATGCATGCAAAATTACTTTGTTTTTTTAACCCACTTGTGTAATATGTTGGAGTATTAAACTGTTTTTCCTATTCAGAGTATTTATTTCAGTTTTAAAAAGCATCTGATCACAGTTCAGCAAATCACAAATAACTAAAATCCCTCAGACTGACAAGAAAAACTTAATTTAGATGTAGTGCTATCAAATGCTATGGGAGAACTGTCTAGACTGAAATAGATGGCAGTATTCCCACGGGTGTCAAGACAGTTGAAATTTCTTTTCCTATTCAGAAGTTTGGGTTTTTAATTATTGGGAAGATGATTATGGATTTCTCCTATTTTGTAAGTACAGTGCATTAGCTCATTTAATTAATATTAATTTAATATTGCAGTCTCTCCTGTGGTTGGCAGTTGCATAATTGAAAGGGATCTTTTTCTCTTTCCTGCATATTCCACTTCTCTGGGTGAGGACTCTTCCTGATTGCCTGCAGCGTGAAGTTTCATTTCAGATTCTTGCAGTGTGAATAACCAAGTAACTTCTGGACAGTGTTTATATTATTTCTCTCTTGTCTGGATAAAGAAAATTGAAAGCAGATTTTACTTCTTAGAATTACAATTTCTTTGCGGTGATGCTCATCATGCTGTGACAATTTTATGCTTAGTTGGTGCCTCTGTAATGGTTTTGGAGACCATTGCTCCAAATCATACTGCATTCTATCTTGTGTTAAATTTGGAGAAAGGCACTACCAGTTTAAGTAGTTACTCCTTCTATTAGGTCATATTAAGATCAAATAAGTTCAGTGCCGTTGAGTGAAAAGTAGAACATGGATGAATTTAGGAAACCTAGAGCGAAACAGTATCTTAGTCATACAAAAATGTAGTTATCTATGATTAATGGGATAAAGATAGCAGCTGAATATTGTATGTTAGCAAAGCATAATCAGAAGTGCTTGGCATTTTGCATGAAAATTGTAACATTCGGCTTAAACTTTTGCTATCATTGCTTAACTTTGAATTCTTCCACAAACAACTTACTAAAGTCTGTGAATTAGGATTAGTCATAGTCATGCCATTTATTCTGCTGTAGCTGTTGGAGAGGGAGTGATAAGCTGACTGTTAAGCTGCTTTCGAAGCATAAGGGTAAGAGAAGTAGTAGCCTGGAGATGGCATGCTCGATAGGCCCATCCGAAAGGGTATGATGGGCATGTGGCTGAGTAACTAAGGGGCGAAAACAAGGTGTAAGGCATATGTGTGACTTCTTTATAGGTTGTAGGACCAAGCCACCATTCCTGTGCTCATGTGTCACTCGGTTGCATAAGATGCAGGGCTTCTGGGGCCTGTGATTCTGTCCTTTTTGGGGGGTTTGCTAAGCTGGGGCAAAAATAAGGAACATCTAGTAAAATAACTGTAGTAAAGACAAGTACAAGTAATGAAGGCTGTAGTGTATATTCTTCTTGCAAGTGGCATATGGGTGATAGATTAACTGGACATAGCATATCTTTGTTTGGTAGATGCACAACAGATTTAGCAAGGCAAAAATCGTTTCTCTATTTCTTCACAACTTCTTGTCTCAAATACTTTTCAATCTGCAGTTTGATTTGAAATGCCTTTTATTTTATTTGGCAGAGACATGAAACTGATGGATGTCTTGGTGTCACAGGCTTCATATTATCTCATGATAGTACACTCTGAAATAAAAAGTTGACTAAAATACTTAGATGGTTTTGGAGAACACCAAAATTCTCTGTAGTTTTCAAAATATTATTTTCAGTTTGGAGCTCAGAAGGCAGTAAAGCTAATAATAATCAGGGAATTAAAGCAAATATTTCATGTTTGAGAACAATGAAATAAGTTGTTACAAATTGTACTTGCAAAGTTTTTCCTAGCTGTCTTTTTGTTTGTTTGGTTGGGTTTTTTTAGCAAGATTCTATACAGTGGGTTTACAACAGCATTGAAAGTGCACAGGAAGATCTTCAGAAAACAAACACCAGGCCCTCTGGAGATGATGGAGGAGATGCCTTTGACTGCAAAGTGGAAGGTATGTGATGCTTGTTTTGATTTTGTTGTTGATCAGAATGTTGGTGTAGTAGCAAGGAAAATACAGGCAATAGTTTTGTTTTCAGAGAGGAAGTTGCAAACAGACTGTGAGGTGTGTTTTACATAACAATTTGCTTTTTTATGCATTCTAAACATGTAAATTTAATTTGCTGTTCTCTAAAAATTATTGTATTTGCCATTTTGAGAAAAAGCTTCTGTGAACACTTTTGGGAAAATCTGTTCAATTTTCATTCACATGATACATAATCCTAGGAATTACCTAATCTATTTTCACTACCGGTAATCATTTAAAGCTAAATTAGATGCATTAGTCACTACTGCAGGAGAAATAACAGATCAGTTATCCTTCAGATTATTTTCAGGCAATTAACATTTAGATAAAGTTGCACTAATATGCATCATGGTAATTAAAGTGACAGTTAACGTGAACTGTATTTATGTTCTCTGGGTAAATGCTGATACTTCGATTTCATTTCTGACTGTTGACGCTTTTTTCATGGTAATTTTCTTCTAGTTTATTTAAAGTTCTTAGTTTTCCATTTTTTTTTTTTTTAATGTTTCTGGATTATAAATTAAATTAAATTAGTGCCTTCAATAACTGTTTCTAAAGAGAGACTACTGTGACTTGTCTGTTCATGACTTTTTATAAATCTAGTATTTTAACATCCATAAACCCACTGGTGTTCTGATTTTTAAATTATTCATCTGGTAGGTAGTTTTTTTGATGAACATTTTTAAATAGAATTATCAGAGCATACCTGTTTCTGGAATGTTTGCCTGTGTCATTTTCAATTTGTGTAATGACCAGCCCTCCTCAACTGACTTGTGTTATTTTCTTTATTCTAGAGGTAATTGACAAGTTTAACACTATGGCAATAATTGACGGGAAGAAGGATCATGTGAGTCTGACTGTTGACAATGTTCATCTGGAGTATGGGGTGGTTTATGAGTATGACAGCACAGCTGGAATAAAGTGCCACGTGTTAGAAAAAATGATTGAACCAAAGGGATTTTTCAGCTTGACTGCAAAGGTATGAAGCAATTTTTATATGTATTAATTCTTACTATGCTTAATCCAAATGGAGCGACATCTGTCTCTTGCTTATTATTAGGATTATGTGTATTTAATTTAATATCTTATAATTGGTCACCTTTATACCTTTGACATTTTGGAGGATGATTGTGTATTCAGGAAGCAAACTAAGTTATGTCGTGGTTAAAAATTGAGCCTCTAAACTGGAAAAATTATCAAAGAACTTTGAAGTTTTCCATTCCTCTTGCCTCCCTCCCTTTTTTCTTAATTATCAAAGAAAACTTGAAAGAAAGTCATAGACTCACTGATAGGTCAAAACTTGGTGAAGGTAGGCTATAGTTTCCAAAAGATACTTAATCTCATCAGGATTGCATGTACAACTTTTAAAATTTGTTTCAGTAGAAGGAGTAGCAGAAGCTCTGTCTTTTCTGTGTTTGAAAGTAAAATAAAGCTGTACATATGCAGGTGCAAAATCACAGAAGAAGAAAAAGAAAAAGTGCAACTTTAAAATTTACTGTGGAGTTTTTATTTTTTGAATATTCCAAATAGTAAAACCTGTGGTTGCTATGAACAGGATGTGAAATTTTATTTATATATATATATATATATATATATATATATATGATACTGTCTGGGTCAGATTGACAAATATTGTAGTAATACAGCTCTTTTACTAAGTTTATTTTCATCTTTTCACACACATATGCATGCTAGCAAAGCACAATTAATAAAAGTATGAAAGCCCATACTTTTGGAGAGTGTATTGATCCCCGCAAATTTCTTTTTCTGTTTATATTTCCATCAGAAGTGTAAACTAAAGTACTGATCTTTTACTGAATTGACTGAGACGTGGGTAGAGGTTTCTTTTCCCTGACTTCACTTTGGAGCCAGTCAGGTTGACAGACAGGGGAGTAACTTCTTGAACCAGCATCACAAGATTTGCTAGAGCTGGTCTAGTCAATGCTGCAAGTTGTTGGCCTTAAAGATGTTAATTCTTGCTGTAATTACAATTTCATATAAATTGTTTAAGTTACTACTTCCTAACTGTTTATGAAATACTTTTCCATTGTTGTATATAGAGTAGTTAAGTGAAGGAGTACCTCCAGAACACTGATTCTGGCCTTAAATAATGCAGTGTCATCACTCTTAGTGATTAGGCTGACTAATGAAATATTCAGAAACTATTAGAAAACAATGAGATGTAATGTGACTGTGTTAGAATAATGTAGTATTTATATCAAGTCATAGTGGTCTAAATGACTACAGAAGGTCCAGTGGTAGAAAAATCAGGCCCCTTAACTCAAAGGCAGTAATACAAAGTGTCGTAGCACTTCATCAATGCAAATGGTTTTAAATGATGTAAGCGTAAACTTCTCTGTATGTTCAGTGGGGTCTTATGCTTCTCTCCATAAGCTTCCTTCTCTATATACTGTGTATTTATTGCTTCTCGGCATTTTTAAACATCTCTATTCTGCATCATATGTAGTAAGGCAATGAAGTAATCCTGCCCTCCTATACTGTGCAAATCTTTGTGTTAATTATTATAACGAGAAAGTATGCAAAGTTGTGCTGCAAAAGTTACTGGGTTTGAATGCACTTATTTTAATGCACAGCTGCGAAAAACCCCCGCTTGAATTATTTGAATTTGTATTAGTGATTAAACCTGACATAAAAGAAGCTTAAAAGTATGACCAAAGTGACTGCAGTGTTTTAGCAGAGTAATTGAATGCTGTAGCAGAAGAGTTAAAGGCTTTACTTAATTCATCCTGCTGGGGACCTGAAGAAAAAAAATTCTCAGGACCTAGTCATTTATAATCTGTGACTTCTTAAAAACTTCAGGTTTTGCATTCCAAAATTTCTCTATTTTTTTCAAAACTCCTTGGTCCAGCTTATAAATCATATATTCTATCTGTGATCGTGAATAATGCAGTAATGAACTGTAGCAGAAGTGAATTGCAGACATGAGTCTCATGATAGATTAATACTGTATGTGTTGTTTGTCCGCGCTTCTTTGAGTATCTCTAAAATGTGAGCCTTTCCTTATTTAGGTGCCTTAAAGTGGATTTTGGGTGCCTTTCTTAGAAAACTATTTTTGGGTGTTTTTTCAAACAAATCTTCAGAGTTGGACCCAACCAGCATCTCCCAAGTTCCCAAACACAAATTTCAATGCTTGAAATGTAAATCTGACTCCAAAAAAAGGGCTATATACTACCCTCATCTCTGCAACATGCCTTTTTTTTTCTCCTTAGTTTTCTATCACCATCACTTGCTGGCTCTATTTCCATCATAGCAAGACTTCAGTCTTTGCTGGGCAGTATAGCTTATTCTGTTCCCTGTTTCCTGTTTATATATGCAGAATATACAAGAGGATAGCACTCAGTTTTCTTGTATGCTTCTTCAACGTGTTAGTATTGTTTATACTGCCAGACCAAAGTTTTGCTACAAGTAATGAATTAATGTATCAGCTTTGCAATGTGTGCTGTTCAAGTAAATGCGGCAGACAATGTATTTCAGAGGAGCTATAATGGTTACATTAGTAGGAAATTAGTAGTAAACCCATTATCAGACAATGTCATGAGAAGCCAAACAAAAGTAGTTGTTATGTGTATGGAGATAGATTTTAAAAAAACCTGTTTGCTTCCCAAGTTTCATTAATTGTTGTTATGCGGCATTGCCTGTAATGTTAAAAGGCAACCGATTATCACACTTTTCAGCTTTAATTGTAAGGGATTATAAGTAAGGGGTTAAAAGGTTATCTTAGTCATATTTCATAATGTACTGCTCTCGTTTTTATTGTCTTAGATTCTTGAAGCACTGGCAAAAAGCGATGAACATTTTGTGCAGAATTGCAATAGCCTCAATTCCTTAAATGAAGTGATCCCCACTGAGCTTCAAAGTAAATTCAGTGTCATTTGCAGTGAGAAAATTGAGCATATCTACCGAAGAATCTCTAGTTATAAAAAGGTATGACTGACATGTCCTAACATTGTTGATATTTGTCTTTTAAGGGGAAAACAAGGGAATGTGGTACAGCTTGAACGTTTAGAGTTCAAACATACTGAATGTTTGAATATTCAAAATTTCTATTGCAATGACACAAATATGGCTGAGAGTTTAGCTATTTTGAGGTGTGACTGCTTAAACTGAGTAATTGCATAAACTGTGTTCAAACTGTGCTCTTTATGATCCGTTTTTTTAGTCACTGGGTAGATTGTATCCTTTCTTGTTTACTGCGTTCAGTTGTAGATACAATCAACTGCATATTTCCCACAAAAGGCCCAGCATTCTTGTAAATGCCTTAAACCAATACTCTAGTGAATTCGCAGATGTTAACTAAAAATGAAGCAATAACAGCAAAATTGTTTTTTTCCTTCTAATGCATCTTAATTTTAAATAACGAATTGTTACCCTTTTATTCATCTTCTATGCACTTCAAATTGGTATGACTTTTTCTAGCATTACTGTTATAGCTCTGTAAATTGTTAGATTAACTTGGGTTAATAAAACATGATAGCATGGAAAAAAGAAGGTGCTGACTTTCATACACTTGAAATCTAAATTAATGAGATGTGAATTAATAAATAACCCAGAGTATGACCTCAAGTTGCTGTCAGTGTATTTCTCTATAGTTGTTTATCTGAGCAGGGCATAAATGAATCAACCATTTGCCAATTTGTTAATCAAACCTATTTTCTCACCCCAGCTTCTGGTTCCTCTCCCGAACAACCTAATCCTTGGGAGTCTGGAGCTAGTTTGGAATAGGCCCAGAATGGCTACATAGAACTGGCTCTGCCCTGTCTTATCTCAGCTGGGGATCTCAGCTGGGACATTTACAAACTGGTCTGTTCTGAGAGTTAATATGCAAAAAATTGTAAAGAAAAAAAGAAAAAGAAAAAGAGGTTCAGGGTAGAATTCACACAATTCTACAAGTTGCATGGATAGGAACAGATACTGTGTTCTTGTTTTTCAAAGGAAAAGGAGGGAAAACTATAAGGAAAACATCAGTAGGATGAAGGCCAAAAAGCAGCTTTCCAAAGACTTTTCAGGGTGCTCTTGGACAGGAAATGGAATAAACTGAGGAGTCACTGAAGGAGGCATCAAAAGCATATTGATATTGCATTACCAAACATCTAGTCTCTCTTGTTTGACTGAATTATAAACCTCTGTGGTTTCAAATTGATTACAAATCAATGTATATTTTTAAAAATAATAAACTAATTAGTCTTAACATTAATAATAATAATAATAATAATGTATTTAGAGTTTGAGGAACATGAAGGTGGTTCATACATTTCCTGTAGCAAAAATATTGAGCACGATATATAATCTTTTTACTGGAGGCCGAGACAATAAATGAAATTTTGTTGTGTTATGCTGGATATGAAATGGACAGCCTCAGGGAAGTTTTTGTGGAGCTTATACTGTTTAGAAGTAGATATTGCTGATACAAACTGCACTTTCAAGCTCATCTGCTCAAAAATCAGTAGTTTCACAGTTACAGCTTTTAATGACAATAAGTAAACACAAGTGAATTTCAGGAATAGGTATGTCATTTTCTTGGCAAGGTAAAGGTAACCATAGTTACAGGAGACTTCTGGAGTGCCTGAGCCCAGCTTGGCTCCTGGTTTCACTGTGAAAGTTCAAATTCTATAAATAGAAACTCTGTAGATTTCTGCAGTTCCTACTATTATTATTACCAGAACATTTTGCTCGTAATAGATCTCAAGTCCAGTGCCATGAGTCCCAGATGTTTCTCAACACATATATGAAAAGAATTTTGGGCTTGACTTATGACCTGATTAAATTGTAGCCAGGCATTTGGTCTCTCTGGAGCAGGATGTGTGGGAGATTGAGATGTGAAATATGTACTGCTTGCAGGAACATTTTCATCATTGAATGTCCTTAGTGCCCTTCTTAACTATTTGTACATTCTTCAGCCTTCAAGTAATTTCATAATTGGATTTCTTGTAATCTTCCAGATCTTGTTCTGATATAAAGATTTATATGTATTTAATCAGTCAAATGTTCATCTGGCTGGAGTAATATGACACCAAAACAAACAAAAATTTAAATCCCAGCACAAAAACCTTTTATTACTGAGAAGGGACATACCTTTGTTCAACTGAAGTGTTAGTCAAAACTTGACTGATTGAATTTGTACTGACATTTATTAGGGAAGGAACTTTGCAAGTTAACTTTGAAAATATTCTTATGCATGATCTATGCTCCATAGCTGAGGTAGGTCTCTGCAGTATTTTGACTGGAGAGATACTGTGATTAAAATACTAGGGATTTTGAACAGATTACGTCTTTTCCAGAAAAAGCCCTCCCCTAACCACTAACTGTACTGGAAAGGGGAAAGGACATGTTTAGACAAAAATTCTACTTGTGACTGACAAGTCTCTTTTCTGATGGGAGAGCCTGATCTCATGACTTTTAGGATTCTGAAGTGGGTGTATTTTCTCAGTGTCCAAACTTTGTATAGTTTAGTCTTAGCCATTTTGGGTTGACATTCTCATCTTAAAAACCAAAAAACTCCAAGCCTGTTCAAGAGCATGTACAAAATTTCAGGTGTTACAGTGAAAAAGATGTGAAAGCACTGTATTAGAATTAGACCATAAAACAGGGGTGTTGGGGGTGGTGGTGGTGGGGAATGTTCGTAATTGCTGAGCTGATACATAGGTGAGAGAAGAGGTGGTGGACTAGCAAAGTCTGTAAATGGTGTTCACAATTTTTATGATCCAATGTTTATCAGCTTCACAGAATCATTCAAAATCACAGAATAAGTGAGGTTGGAAGGGACCTCTGGAGGTATTGCCCAACCCCCCTGTTTAAGTGGTACCACCTAGAGATGGTTGCCTAGTACCATGTCCAGATGGCTTTTGAGTATCTCCAAGGGGAGAGATCTGACAACTGCTCTGGCCGAGCTGTGCAAGTGCTTAGTCACCCTTACAGTGCAAAAATATTTCCTGATGTTCAGAGGAAACACTGCTGTGGTTTGATTTGTACCCATTACCTCTGGTCCTGTCACTGGGCACCATTGAAAAGAGCCTGGCTCCATCCCCTTTGCATCCTCCCTTTTTGAACACATTAATGGGATCCCCCTGAGCCTTCTCTTCTCCAGGGTGAACAGTCCCAGCTCTCTCAGCCTTTTCTTATGGGAGATGCTCCATTCCCTTAATCATCTTTGTGGCCCTCTGCTGGAGACTGTCAAGTATGTCCATGCCTGTCTATTTCTAGGAAGCCCAGAATGGGACATTGTACACCAGGTGGGGCCTCTCCAGTGCTGAGTAGAGGAGCAGTATCACCTTCCTCCACCTGCTGGCAGCACCTCTCCTAATGCAGCCCAGGGAACCATTAGGGAGGACTTCATCCTTCCTGAATATGAAATTCATAATTCATGGCTTCCAATTCTGTTTTTCTTACAGCTTCAGGCAAAAAAATCAGAATTTTTTTCCAGGACATTGACTTGTCTTGCAAACACAATCTATGACATCTATGTCAGCAGGTGTTTATAAATGTCATGTGCAGTACAGCACTGGATCATAGAGCATTTCCAGACTTTCTCCCCAGGGGGACGCAGTATTTTCTTGCATTGCAAGGAAAATAAATTCTGTCTCCTTTTTACAAGGCTGTTTACATTTGTAAATATCATTTAATTCAAACCCCCTCAAAAACAGAAAATGAAAAATATTTTTCTTTATCTTGTAAAGATGGAAATCATGAAGTCAAGCCATCTGAAGTCAAGGATGCCTGGAATATTCTAAACTTTTGTTTCCTAGTCAGGTACACAAGTTTTGTCAACCAAGTACTGATGCATCCTAAGCTGTTAATAAAAATTTTGTTTTCTTTCTCACTTCTAGTTTTCAAGAGTATTAAAAAACAGAGCTTGGCCTACCTTCAAACAAGCTAAGTCAAAGATTTCACCACTTCACAGCAGTGATTTCTGTCCAACCAATTGCCACATCAATGTGATGGAAGTGTCTTACCCTAAAACCTTAACTTCCCTTGGTAGTGCCTTTGGTGTACAATTAGACAGCAGAAAACATTCTTCCCATGAAAAGGAAAACAAAGGCGCTGATCAAGGTAAGTCAGTTGAACTTGAAAGAGCTACTGCTGGTGCTTCGGATAACACAGCCTTAAGAGGTAACTGGTTTAGGTTTGTGTCCCAGATATTAAAACTAAGGACATGCCTTTATGAAATTCCCCTATTACGATACTTAGGTTTATTTTTAAAGCATATTAAAGGGTAGTCATAAATCCACAATAACTTTCCCTCAGATTGACTTTGATATGCAAAATGAAATGCAAAATTAAATATATGAAGTTTTAAGCAAGACAGTATTTCAATGTTTGTTAGGTTTTCTACTAATTTAAAAAAATATGTTGAAAAAACGTTAATGATGTAAACTCTTCGGATTATTCCCAGGTAAACTGAATCCCATGATTTATGTCCAACATACCATTACTACTATGGCTGCTCCTTCAGGACAGTCTCTTGGCCAGCAAGAGGGCCATGGTCTGAGGTACCTCTTAAAAGAAGAAGATTTAGAGACACAAGATGTCTATCAAAAATTGCTGTTCAAATTACAAGCTGCACTGAAAGAGGTGGAAACATGTGTCTGTCAAATAGATGAGTAAGTAAATGTTACCATCTGGACTTGCCTTTAATTTTTACATTGAAGATACTGGTAAACCTGGGTGTCCTTTTTGCGTAGTGTGAGACCAATGTTGACTTCAGATATAATTGAAGTAAGGTAAAGAATTTACGTGTAGGTAATATTATATCTTGCTGCTTTTCTCAGTGTCCCTGATTTTTTCCCACTTTAGTTTGTAGCTTTTGTCTAAAATGCGGAAATGCTAATTGTTTTAAAATGAGAGAAATATGAGACCCACACGACATCTGTAATTTCACTAGGAATGGGAACAAAGGGCAGAGGTATAGAAACAGCTTTTATTGAACTCTTGAGATACTGCTGAATAGTCCTGAAGATGAACTTTTAGGTAAAGCATTTTTCACCCATAGGAAGATTATTAATTTATTAGACATTTTTCAGAAACAAATTGGCCTTAATGAAGAACTGTGGATCTAGGGAGGGCCACTTTCGAATGATGAGGACACTTGACTTGAACATAAAGACCCAGGGTCTCACCACAGTTTGTCCTCATTCAGGACAAGGATTGCTTTTCCATTTGTGAGGTGAAACTGTTGGGCTATTTACTGTCTTGGGATAAGGATGAAGAAGGGTGGTAGGTCTTTCGATTTTGGAAGATTCCATATGTAGTGCAAATGTCAGAAGTTACTAATTTTGAAAATATAAATAACACATTTTTGGGGGGTTAAAAGACTATTTTTCATTGTATCCACTTTGATAAAGTGGTATATCATTGCTTCTCCTGGTATTTTGAAAACTGTACAATCATTTATCCTTTCGTAGTTCAGAGTGGGAAATTTTTGTACTGTTCTAGTGGTAACATGATGTGATAGTTACACAGTAGTAAGTAATTGTAATGTATTACATACTGTGATTGGAATGAAAGCAAGTGGTCTCCAATTTTTTTACAGAAAACGTTTTTTTCTGTGCCTTTATGTAGTTCTGCTAATTATCATGCTGAAGTCAGTTAATTAAATTTAAGATAATTTCAGTGCTTGGGTGCACTTAAAAATAACTGACCGTAAAGCCTGTGTTGTCACTCTTCCTTTAAGGAAGTCAGAAAATTACATGTGAAAGACGAGTCAATATTTCAGGAAGTTCCAGTTCCCAGTCTGCCACACCTTTCCTTTCCACTCTCTTGAGCCCGTGAAGCAAGAACGCAGGAACTTCAGAAC
>JAVJGJ010000037.1:41162472-41201746 GCA_035590215.1 Microhierax caerulescens | reverse complement strand
GCAAGAACGCAGGAACTTCAGAACCTTTCTTTCATACACATCTATATGCTGTGTGTACAGATACGTACATATGTTAATTTTGAGTCACACAGTTGTGACAGTAAACATAAGGGTTTACTTTCTTTTCTGTCATAAATTTCCTGTACACTGACCTTGTAGCAGATTCTATATAAGGTGCACAGAGTTATATAGCAAATTTTACCTTTTGCTATTTGTAAGACTGAGACTTTTCATACTTTATTCCTCACAGACTTTGAGTGGACTTCCAGTGCATAATTGCTGTGGAGGAAAGCAATTCTATGCAGGAAACAGGATAGCCAAGGGACCTATGTAATATTGCTGGTCAGGGAAGAGAGAAGCTGGGACTGTCTGGGTGTGAGCAGTTCAGCAGTATGTGGTGTATTACAGTAGAACATAGCTACAACTACTAATTAATTATTGAGAGAAAAGTTAGAACTACTAAGAAACAAAAGATAGAGTAGTAAGATAAAATAATCAAACAGCCATGTGTTAATTACAAATATTTGTAATTTGGCAGCTAGGAGGAAATGCTTGAACATACCTATCCTTGAACTTTATAAAGACTGTAGAACTTCTGTTTTCTGTTACAACATAGCAACAATAAAATTGACGTCTTTCCTGAATTGCTTATAATTATAAGCAATCCTCATTATTATAATTTTCTCAGGACAGAAAATATGAACATGCCATCACAATTCTAAATTTATATGATATTGAATAATAAAATAACTGACCTTTGGTACCCTTTGTAACAGTACTGTTGATCAACATTTGCTCTCCATGTTACTAGGTGTTTCTGCTCTGTGTTGAGGTCAGTAATGGTCTCTCTCTCAACTCTCAGAATCATGGGGCAGTGTTACCTGCCCAGCCTCTCTGGTCTATTAGTGAATGAAAATGAACTGAAAAAAAAGTGCTTCACCTGAAGAGCAGGTCTGTGAGAGCTTGTGGATTATGGGAAGGGAATGTCTTAAGAGAAGGCTGTGTACTTCTACGTTATCTTCATAATAACTTTTGTCATGGCTCATTGATGAGACTGCGTTGTATAAGAAATGCAGTCCTGATGGAGAGGGAAAGAGAGATACACAAAAAGATCTATATCCCCTTTTCATAGCCTCTCAAAGTTCCACTGACTCCTCATTCAAATAGTTTAATAGTATCCCAGTACTTTAAGCACCATTGCTAGATGCCCACCATTGATGCTAGTTATTATACAGAAATAAGTCCTCCAAGTTTTTTTCCATGTGGTGCCTCTTTCACATGCAGTCTGTCTATCCCACCTATGTTTTGGAAATGTGTCTGTTGGGAGTATACGAGAGACTTGAACATTTTCTGAGCCTCCGTGGGGTGCAGAAAAGACAAAGCAGCTTAGAGGTTGCAGGGTTTTTTGTTACTGCCTGTGGCAATCAATTTTTAAATGGTTTGACTCACCCTAGCATGTTTTATTTGTTTCTAACATATTTTTAGTAATCTGTTGATTTGGGTTGCATATAGGTTTAATTCCACATGTGTGAATTTTTTTGTTCAAGATGTACATTTCCCTGTTTCATGGAAATTTGCTGCATAGTTACAGGGAATTTCTAGCAGTTAGTTACTACTTACTCACATATTTCTCCTATGAGAGACAGATACCTATGATAATACTGGTTTGGGTAGACCCATCTCCAAGGAAAATGTGCATTTGCTGTATTTAAGAAGAAAAAGACCACTTTAAAAAAAGGTCTCTTTAAGCATGATCATTGGGTTGGGGTTTTTTTGCATCCATGTTTAGGTTTGTGTGTTTTAGACTCCCTGAACTGGGTTTCAAAGAGTACTTCAGTGACCTCAGGAACTACCAGCTCCAGAACTCTGTTATCCGGAGTTCCAGCTTTCGTTCATCGTAGTTCAGCAAAAAATTTTTCCTTAGAAAAAGAGCCTGCCTGCTGAGCTGAAGTGAAAAGCTCCCTTAGGAAAAGCTCCAGCTACCTTAATCAGTCTTTCACTGAGATCTTGGCAGCAGTGACTAAACAGTCATACAAAAGAAGAGGATATAATAGTCCGTGTCTTGACAGATAATTACTCAGGGGAAGATATTTTCAGGAGCTGAAATTGCAGTTAATTATGATTGTTTCTTACTCTTGATTATTTTCTTGCAACAACAAAATTCACAAGAAGTTACCAGTATGGATTTGCCCAAAGGCTGTTCTTGGTTTTTCTAGAAGTGCATGGTGACAGGAACACAGGAAAAAACTGAAAGTATAGATTAATCCTTGTCCTTATCTCATCTCATCTTCCAGCAGGCACTGCTACAAGCTCTTCTTGGAATGGACCTTTTGTTTTAAGAGCACTGCTAGAATGATCTGCCATTGATTTGTTTAATCCCTTTTTGAACTTCTGTTGTATTTTCCTACTCAGAAAGTGAGTTTTACAAGTATGAAGAACTGATTCTTTAAGGTCTGCATTTCTTGGAATATGTTCAAGAACATGTATGCTCTAGCGGGTAGATCAAAACTAGACAGTACTGTGAAATACAGTGACTTAAGTGACAGGGAAGAACTGAGTTGTGATTTCACGCTGGTATGAAGTGTTAAGGTATCATGTTAAACCCAAAAGATTGTCTAGTGGATGAGTGAGTTTAAAGTCCAGTAAAATTACACCTTTTATATAGCTTTTCTATATTGTAGTTACAATTCAGATCTATATCTTTTCCTTTCTTTAGGATAAATATCTATCTTTTGTTAGCTCCTAGCTAGAGAAAGTTAAGCAGAAATGATGGAAGGATTTGCTAAAAAGCTTTACTTACCATCCTTGTCTCCCTCAAGTTAATGCCAAACCCTATGTTAGCATCTATTGGGTCTAATTTCAATGAGACCAGGCTTGATATACCATTTGAGGTACGTATTTATTGCTATGCAGTCAAAAGACAGCATTATAGGGATAATCTGCCCTACCGTATTTCCAAAGTATATGGTTTCTTCTTCCTTAAAACTCTGTCCATTCCTGAGAGTCAGGAAATTATTTGCATATACTCAAAAACGTTATGGTTGAACATGGTGTTGAACTCTTTATCTGTGTTTTGTATGCAAAAAGTCACTACTCTGTGTCCAGAAACTTCAAGAACACCTTAGGTTGTTTTCTGGTAGAGTATTTTTTGTCAAAAGAGTAGAGAAATTTGGTAACTCAGTAGTGGTGTAACTGTAGCTGAAAAAGGTAAGTATGAGTTGCTTCAACTGGCAGACCCCCCAAAAATTAAGCTGAAGTGTTAAAACCCTTAAAATCAGTATTCTCCTCCTTGTGTTGCTAATGCCAATATGTGTGGTGAGAAATAAAATGAAGGAATTCCAAATGCTAGCTTTTAATAACAATTAGAGCAGTGTTTTTGTTCACAAGATACATATCTCCTGTAGCTTCACTGCAGAAGTAAGAATTATGTGTAACAAAAAGATCTAATGTATGTTTGAATCATGCCATGTATTTGGTAGAAAGCTTGCCAGTTGACCATTCTGACAGCTCCTACAATAAAATCCTGCTACTCTAAGTGTTTTACAAGAAAAAAAAAGCTTAATTCAGTGTCTTCTGATTTCAGGTCATTAGAAGGTCATTTTTGCAAAAAAATGCTGCCTTCCAAATCCAAATACTAGTTTGAAAACGTCATTCTAATGGAGTGTTTGAGTAATAGGAATTAAAGAACAATTGGCCATTATAGGTGTTCTGATCTTGAAAGTAAATTAGAACATCTCAATATGAGTTAATCACCCGAGAATATGAATCTTTTACTTCCAGTATTTGTGCATGTTCTAAATGTAGAAGTCTGCACTGTTCTCTCCTCTTGACTGGATGTTGCTTTTGTGCTTATCTCAAAAGCTCTTAGATTAATCATCGGTTTTACTAGTGATACTGGCTTAGAAACTTTGAATGTTGGGGAATACACAGGTATGTTAATACAGAGTCTTAAAATGCCTTAGTAAAATAGGTTGTGATGCAGGCTGAGATGGCACAGTAGTAACAGAGGAAATAATGCTTTTCACAGATAGATAGTTTCTTTGGTTTGTTTTCTTGATTTGAGCTGAAAGTACATGGCTCATGTTTAAAATCACTTATATTTATAGAAAATTTGACCTCAAGGGTTCAAGAATGTGCTGTATTTCTTCCCTAGCTAGAATCATTGCCTTTGTGCAAGATTATTTAGTAATGCTAATAGGGGTCATGGTTACACTTTTTAACGGCAGAATGTGTTACTTTCTTCTCTTGTTTCAAATAGATGTGGCCCAAGTTAAGATTTCCCTTCACATACTGTAGAATAATAGTTGGAGGATGTTGATGAGAAATGTTAGCGTTTTGTAAAGTCGCTTTTGAAAAACATGAATTTATCTTCTCTTTCCCCCCACCCCCCTTCACAGCCTTCTTTCTTCAATAACGTATTCTCCCAAATCAGAACGTAAAACACCTGAGCCTTTAATACCAGCAGACAGTGATAATGAAAAGGGGGAAAGGAATGGGAAGAAAGTCTGTTTCAGTGTGACAGGTGATGAGCAAGAAGATTCTGGTCATGATACCATCAGCAACAGGGATTCTTACAGGTAACTACTAATAACTTCTTATTTGTCAGCTGAATCAAACCTGTGGGTTCATAGGCTGTCGAGCAACTGTAAGCCCTATCAGAATATAATGATTCTGATTTTCTAGCAGAGTAATAACTAGCATCATAACAAGATGTGTTACAAGATGAGTAAATTAAACTCTTTTATTAGTATAGGTATTAGTTTTTAGATCTTGGTATCCCTAACCTTTGTACGATATCACAGCCAGAGCTGTGAAGCTTTACTTGTTTTATAAAAAAAACCCCAGAAATATTTTTTTTATTATGTTCCCCAACAACAAACCAAATATCTGCCTTGGAAAGCAGGATGCCAGAGCCACCACTCTTGCTGATCTAAAGAAAAGGAGTATCTGTTTCTCAACAGATATTCTTCACCTTCTTCCACTCTAAAAATTGTTAACATCATCTCATCTCTAGAATTCATAATGCATTATGCTTACTGTGAATGAAAGTGCAAAGAATTTTGAAAAGGAAGGAGTAATTACAGCAAGCATAAGTCTGATAAAGATAATCTTCTGTTGCTTAAAGAGAATTGGTTAACTACATGATAGAAATTCTAAATTAGAATTTTAGCTGCAAATAAAGTAAGGGTTCATTATTTGTTCATTATCATGGTTCATTATTATGCCCAGAAAGTAGAATCTCAGTAGGGTCATCATTTTTCTACAGAACCCTGTGTTGCTGAGATCTCTTGCATACACTAATATTTGATCATTGCAGCATGGTAGGTAGGAACTTTTTGTCAGAGTAGAAATGGAAATATATATATATAAATTTGTACAGAAGTAAATGTAGAGAGAATTTGCACAGATTAAGTCCATTTTGTTCTAGCCATGGTGAGCACACGAGCAAAGTGCTGGTCCAGCTGAAGTGCATTTATAATTTCTGCATTCCATGATGTTTCGAATTGGCTGTGCAGGAGCTGTGCATGCTCCAGTTGCAGAGTTCCTCAGTCGGCACAAGATTTATCTGTGGAGAAAGAAGGTGTTACTTAGGACATGAGTACCACTTAATTTGAAATATTTTCTTTATTCTGGTTCCAGTCATTTATAGTCCATTCTGGCTGTTTAGGAATGGTAAAATCTATGGTTCCATATGTAGGATAATCAGAAGATCTGTGAGTTTAGAACAATCATTAGAGTGAGATTGGAATTCTTTGTTTCTTTGCTTAAATAATTACATTAGGCAGTACTTAAAATCTCCAGATCCCGTAATTCCGCTGGTTATTACTGGAACTAGTGGACTAATTTCAGCCATTAGAATGCTCTCATTTTCTGATGTAGGGTCTCATTCTAAACCTTACAATACAACACAACACAATAAAATGCAGAATGATATAGCTAATACATCTAATCTATTTCTCATTTTCCTGTGTTTTATTTTCTCATGCTTTGCAGAATCCAGTTTTAAATAATCTTTATTCCCTTTGGAGACTTTAAAAAGTGAATAGAGCTAGTTAGAAAACATTTTTTAATATCCAGCCAGAAATTCTTAATACTCCTTGGGACTGTTCACCCTCTGTTAGGAACATGTTGTTACTGATGTCTTTTCATCTACTTAACTGATAAAATTACAATCGTATCCTATTCCTTCATTTAAGTTTTCCCCATTCACTTATCTGGTTGGTTACAGGTCCAAAACATATACCTTAGCCAGGAAATGTAAGTCAGTATGCCAAAATTAGTGAAACATCACTACTGTGTTTACAAAACTAAAGTAAGGAGAACATGGGTATGTGTATAACTACAGCATTATATATAAAATATAGATACATCCTATCCTGGTGAATGGATACACCCAATTAATAAAACTAAAATGAGATCATTATACATATGTGTGTGTGTGTATATCCTTTAGGTAGACTGCTACATTATCTTATATCCACTTAGGTTTTTAAGACTCCCTCTGCTGGGTAATTACTTAAGTATTTCCTGCATTGAAACTAAATGATAATGTGGCTAAATAATTCTGAAGATTTTTGAGTTCCAATTTATTTTCATAGGATTTTTAGTACAAAAGGCTATGTTTTACTGTGTTTATGCTTCAGAAGTAGGTATGTTCTCCATCTATTTTCTGTACAGAACAATTTATTTTTGAGATAAAAGAGCAGAAAAAAATACACATTGAAATCCCCAGATCTTACTAGACCAATGTGGGTGATGTTTTGTATGCATAAAAGTTTTCACTGAAGTCACAGATGTAAATGTCTATACATGTTTAATAATACAAACAGCTGGAAGAGATCATAAACTATATTTTGGCTTGCAGGGAAAAATAGTTGTAATTTGAGTTTTGGTGCTACTCAAATGGATCAAATCTCTTCTAAACCCATTATGGACTGTAGTTTGCAATCCATAAACTAGATTATTTTGTCATTTGTATTAGCTATGAACTAAGAGTACAGAAATTAAATGCTGAGTCACTAAAACATTTGAGGCTACAGTTTCAAAAACTGTCACTTGTGTAAGAAAAGTTGGTGGGTTTGCATCGAAAGTGTGTATTATCATTCCACAAGTATTTGTTCATATGCAAGGTTAAGGGAGACAACTGAATCATCTATTTTTGGAATCTGGTCCTACCAGGATTGCAAATTAAATGATAGCCTAAGTTATAGGGATCTTTATTGTTGATGAAGGATTGTACAGACCATCTCATCATTAAATTTAAAAGGGGAAAAGGGAAAGAATTTCCATAATGCTGATACAGAGCCTGTGTTAAGGGACATTAATTCTTTTTTTGTTTTGTGGTGTTTTTTTTTCCAAGCGATTGCAACAGCAATAGGAACTCCATTGCCTCATTCACCAGCATTTGTAGCAGTCAGTGCAGTTCGTATTTTCACAGTGATGAAATGGATTCAGGTATGTTTATAAAAGTCAGCTGTGAATCTGTCATCTTTTCCTTTTATTCAGTTTTATTCTTTTCATTTGCCTGGCAGTTTTGTTGTTTCTGTTTTAAAAATTGCATCCTCCTTGGTAAAATAAGTGTGTCATTTTGCTTCTGCCTAGTTAGTGCTGCGCTGAAGAGTCCTGTGAAAGTGAGCCAACATTCCAGCATCTCTGTGAATAGACAGAATTAGTTAGAGCTCTTAGGGTCACTGCTTTTAACCACTTTCATGCCTTAACCTTGACAGTGTGCTGTAATGCACAGAGTAAGGAGCATTTTAGGTGAGTGTGGAATGCTCTCCCAGGCTGTGTCAGCACCCGGATGGCAGGATACGGCTGTGTATGTTTGTAGGAAGGAATGTGAGACCACATAGAAGCACATTCTTGTTTATGCCATGACAAATTGAATCTAAATAAATGCAGCTGCTAATAGGAGTGAGATGGGATTTAACTGCATGGAGTACAAGGTCATATACTCAGGGACTAATAAAAAAAATATTTGCTCTAAGCTGGGAGTTTATAATTTGGGAATGACTTAGGAAAAGAAAGAACTGGGCATAATTAGTTGAATATGAGCCACCAGTGAGACTTGGCCATCAAAAAGGCAAATTTTGTTGCTAATTGTACCAGAAGAGGTATTTTCAGTTGGGACAGGAAAATATTAATGACGTTATGCAAGATATCAGAGATACCTTGTGAATAACTAGATGGCTGCTTTCCAGAAATAATACATACTTACAGAACTGAGCAGATACAGAGGAAAGGATGAAGGACATAATGAACTGTTAATAAAAGAGGAGACACAGGGTCTGTATCTTCAACTTAAGATATAGATGAGCTGATATATGCTTGTGCATCATCAAGCTGAAGTACCAGCTAAGATGCCTAAAAGAATGTCTGTGCTAGCCAAGTGCAAGTTGATAAATACTGCTGGTCAGTGAAACTCAACTCTCCTGACAATTTAATTTTCTCCTAGTTCCAAAGCTAACCTGGTTAACTCCAGATCAGGGCTCTATGGCACTGTGCTCCATCTGTTGCAATTAAAACTCTGTGAAGGTTTATAACTACTGGCTGTAAGGACATCTAAAGGAGATAAAAAAGAATCAAGGACAGAAAGGTGCTATTTAAGTGTTTCACTGACATAAGAAAAATGAGTCCAGATTGACCGTGAATAAATTTGGATTATAAATTATCAAGTGGCTACTTAACTGTCACTGCAACAGCAAGGAGGAAAATCAGTTTTAAGCTCAATATTTCACAGCTTTTCAAAGAGTTCAGGTTGCGTCACCCATTGCCTGAGAGAGTGAGTGACTGAGGGCAGTGACCTAGGAGAGTCCTTCTCCATTGTGCTCTCTTAGGAAACGATGTGGTGTGTACTACTAAAAGCTTCATATCAAACACAGAATTTGTTGAATTACTAAAATCTCAGAACAATTTAATGAGTAAGAATGTTAAGATTGTGAATTATCTGTAGAGTCCCTGTAAGAATTATATTGTGAATGCATTTCAGTGGCTTCATGGTCTGCTATATTATGTTCACATTACTTAACCATTTAGTCTGTTGTTTAGGATGTTCTCCAGCACAGAAGGATTGGATGTTCTGGTCACAGAATAGTTGAGGTTTGAAGGGACCTCTTGATATCATCTATCCCAGTTCCCTGCTCAAGCTGGTTAATCTAGAGCAGGTTGTCCAGGACCATATCCAGTAGGCTTTGAATGTGGTCCTTTCTGTAAGAGCTATTTCTGTGTTACTGAGTAACTACTAAATGCAAAACATATAGGGACATACAATCCTGAAAGCCTAAGCATTGGTCTGTGTGCCAAGTAGTTTAAGCTACAAAGATTTTGGAAAACGTACTGAAACTTCTAAACAGTTTTTTATTTTAAAATATTTTTCAGGTGATGAGCTTCCCATAAGTGTTCGAATCTCCCATGATAAACAGGACAAGCTCCATAGCTGTTTGGAACATCTTTTTGGTCAAGTATGAGATTCTTTTTCTTGGCTTTGATACTAATGTCTGTGTTTGAGCTAAGATATCTTCAGCAAATACTCCTTTTTCTTTTTACTTTTGCTTTCCACTGTTTACTGGGATGGTATGTATTTACTCATTCTCCTTCAGTTCTCTGTAAATAGTTAAAAACTGTGAATTAAACAGGTCCTTAGATTTAGTCTAACATTCCCTAGTTTGTTACTTTAACTAGAGCCATTAGGTAAGAAAGAATCCAAAGCTACTTCTTTGCAGTCCATATTTCTTAAAGAAAGAAATTCTAATTGTTGCTGTAAAAAACATCTTTCTCACAGAACCTTGATCCCAACAGGTTGATTCCATTGTCAATCTTCTGAAAGGACCAGCTGTGATGAGGGCCTTTGAACAGACAAAATACTTTACACCAGGTCGAGGCCTTCAAGGTAACATGTAATTCTGTCTGAGAATCAAAAGACAGCTTGAAGGGTACACAGATATGACTACTACTCAAGCTGGGTGCTAAAGAACTGATGTTGCTTAATCTTGGTGTATTCTGCAAGAGCCAATTGTTGGAATTCTTGTAAAGTAGATTTTATTCTTAGTTGAAGACTGGCTTCTTATACTTTAAATTGTAGAATGAACTGATTATGGAATTGCTGAGGTACTTGAAGCAAGATACAGGTTTTGTACGCTGCAGGTGTTTTTATTATGTTTTTGTCTGAACTACTGAAGCCATTTCTGATCTTTTTTTGTTACTAACACTGGATTTTTATTATTTTTTTAGATATTTGTGAAGTTGATTTATAAATAATTTGCGCATGTATATCTATAATCTTAGTAATATTTATGCCAAATGTATGCTTATATAAGCATTATTGATATTTTTTTAAAAATACTGTATGTAATTTCAGATACTCTGCTAACAGTCACATAGTTGCTTAAGTCTATAAATAGGTACTGGTGGTAGCCATAAGATTATGGTAAAGAATGTAAAAGACTTCTTTCAGTGAACTGAGATTAAAGAAAAAAGAAAAAAAGTTCAATGGGAGACTGACTGTTGTATTAATATTCATAGTAGGACAAAATCATAATCAAACCTGCATATGTCTTTTGGCAATGGAAACTAATTTTAGATGGCCAGAGGGTGGATCTTTGGCTTTTATAAATCACCAAAATCGCACTGAAGTCAACAGACGATAATTACTGTAGCCCAATTATCTGATTTTTACAAAACAAAGTACTTCCCCCTCATTTAATTTGCATGGAAGACCACATAACCTCCTGTTTTTCTTCTTTTTTTGTTTCCTATTTTGGGACCAAGGTAATGGGGATGAACCTAGATCACTTCTGCTCTCTTATGTTTCTCAGCGTTTTAGATAGAGTACCTAGCAGACTCACATAACAAAATATTGTCCTTTCAGTGGTATTATAAATGTTCAGTTAGACACAAGATATGGACATGACAGGTATTTTATTATTGTTCTGCACCATCTTCATGAACCATACAAGGAGCACTTCAGTGGTTTGAAAGATAGACTAGGTTAAATAATAAGTAATTTTTATTTTAAGTTTTATTTTCTGATTGAATTAATTTTGCCCTTAGAAGTTCCAGGGTCCCACTTACTCCATGGAGACAGGTACCTTCTACTGAGGTACCTGGTTCAGAAACAGTTGTGTTTGGGAATGCTGATTGCACTCTTCTTTGACTAAGTAGAGAGCTTAGATGACTGTTTGACCTGTCACCCTAGCTTTAACCTAGAGTTAAATAAGTCAACAAATTCTTAAGCTGTGAAAACATTTAGGAATTGATAATGTCTTACTGTGGCTTTCTAAGGAGATTTAAGCAGAAAAATACTATTTTTGTCCTTGCTTAGAGTTTCAGCAGGAAATGGAACCGAAGCTTAACTGTCCAAAGAGGCTGCGACTCCACATTAAGCAAGACCCTTGGAACCTCCCCAGTAGCGTCCGGAGTCTTGCCCAGAATATCAGAAAATTTGTTGAAGGTTAGTGAGAACAACATGCCCATAAATAAACACTTTCTTCATGATAGAGGGCCTGGGGAAGGGATGGGGAAATAAACAACTGCCTTGTGTTGCTGCTAGGCGAGGTTTGCTGGAAACAGTGTATTCTATGAGAAATGACTGAGTTTCAGGACTTCTTTATGTTCTGTGTAACAAGGTTAGTGGAGTGATCTCAGCTGTCTCATGTTCACCCTATTGGCTTCAGATACTGAAGAGAAAATTGTATCTTCTGACAAGTGAAAACAAGTGAAACATAAAGTTGCATGCTCTATGTTATTTCAGTTGCTGCTGAAGTCCAGTTGGCTTGACTGATTTGTCACAGAACTTCTTGGGACTCATACTCCAAAATGAGGCTTTCCTTGAAATTAAGCTACCATTTTTCTACTGTCTTAAATGGAAGGATGAAGACTCTGTACAACAACTTTTGTCCTATATTTTGGTCTTACCTGGTATTGATCTGGAATCATTATCAATCTAAAATCATGCTCCCTCATTTGTCATGAAGCCAGACTGTTCCACTGTTTTTCACTTACTCCATCACAGCTGATACTATCAGTCTTCCTCCTCTACCTCCCTCCCACCACTGTCCACAAGTTACCTAGTACTCTTCTCCTCTTCACCACCAAGTGACTATGTGACCTGAGGTGTTCTGCTTTCTCCCCTGACTTCATAAGAATGTAACTGGGATTTTCTCTCCAGAAAATCTTGCCTGGAACTTCTACTTTATTTCCTGTGCTGTTTGATAGAGAAAAAAAAATAATGAGCAAAATTATTTTCATAAAACTACTTGCACTACGAGTCTACATGGGAACAAAATCTTGTCAGCTCTAGGTCTAAATGATTTGTGTGTATGCTTAGCTCCTTTTGTTTTGTTGGCTATTTTCCATGGTGTCCCATAAAGAAACTGCTAAATTTCAGATCACTGGAGAAGAGCTTTCTGATAAGTTTTAAGATAAACCTCCAAAAGCCAACCAGCCAAACCAAACAAACAACTCCTCCTCTGACTTTTGGTATTTCTCATTTCAGATGCAATCATATTTTCAGGCTGTGGGTTAGAAAATTATAAAAACAGCCACAAAAATACCTCCTATTTTTTGAGGACATCACAGTGGGTTGAATCTCCAGTACTAAAAATGCTTCTTTTAGTTTTAATGTTGGCTGTCACTGAGTGAAAATTTTTGGATCCTTTTTTCTATAGATTTGTCTTCATTCTAAACCGAATTATATTCAAGTATTAATTATGGTTTATTTTACAGTTCAGTAGGAATCTAAATGTGTGTTTAACACCTTTCATTGCCCCCCTTCTGAAGCTAAGCCTAACAGACCGTTTTCACGTGACTTGTTGGCCCATAAGTAGAATTAATAGACTTAACCCATTTCAGCATTGGTCATATACCCTCGGTACTAAGCTGAGGTTGTTCAGATAAATTTGGTTTTAAATCTACACAAATTTTTATGGGAGAGGCCCAAATGACTTGCTGCCTCTGTAATACAAAACTTCTCTTTTTACAGTACTACTGTAATGGAATGGTGATATTTATCAGAAGGAATCTTGATGTTTACGGAACAATAAAACTGTTGGCATTTTCTAGTGTCTTAGAAATTAGGATTAAAAAAGGTTTTCTCTGAATAAATAATAGTAACTATTGCAACTGTCATGATTGTGAATGTTACACGGTTCAGAGCGCTAAATAGTAAAAGGTCCTGTTCAAGGAGAGCACACACTCCATCTTACCTTCTCTCATCACTGCGTCTCAGAAGTTGTCTGATAATTTTAAATATTCTTGGCTTTCCCTTTCCCTCCATGGCATCTAAGCTCTTGTCAGAGATTTCCAGCTGGCTTCTGTGTGATCTTCTTCACCAAATACATGGGTTTACATGTAAAACTATCTTCTTGGGTTGTTTATTCACCATAAATCTTTACATCTTTCTATTCTCTTGTAGGCTGGTTTTTTTTTCTTTAATTTGATTTTTGTTCCACCACCTCCCAAACTGGTATCACTAGTACTTGTTCCTGAGAAGGACTCTGGAGAATCATGATCCACTTCATCATAATGATGATTTGGCTGTGGTGTAATGGATACCTGAAAGCCTATGATCTTGTGGCTTCTCTGGCATGAATAGCATGAAGGAGAAACAGGAGAATGGAACTGAATAATTGCTTCTCTAGCCTTAGTTTCCAAGGCATGTCTGGGCAGGTGTATGTAATTCAGTGTTGAAAAGATTCAGGGCAAAAAATGTGCTCCTCAGGCAGTTTTGGGAGACTGCTGTGATTTAGACAGGCTTAGGCCTGTGTAAATTAAAACTTTGAGAGACAACCAGCAGCTGGACCAAACTGAGATCAGATGAGCACAAAGCAGGGTTAAAAATGCTTTAGCAGCTAATTTCCCCCTTCATATTGACATTTCCTGTTTTCTCCTTGCCAATCTTGGCATCATGCGTTGCGTTCACAAATGGTCTGGATACCTAGAAGAACTGCAAGTACTGCCCTGAGCTATTTTGGGCTGAAAATCTAACACATGGAGCAGAGATTTATCACCCTGTTTTCCCTCTTATTTGCCTGATTCAGGGGGAAAAAAAGAAAAAAAAAGGTCCCCTAATTTGACTGCTTAGTTGGGCTTATGACGACAAGTTGAAAAAGTCTTGGGATTTTAGAAGAATCTTCATGTTTGTTTATAAGTAAAAGGCAGTATTTTCATAATTGAGGAAAGCAGATATATTTGTCTGTTCTAGCAGATGCTACAGGAAGTAGTCAAAGGAGAGCACAGATACAATTTTGTTCACTGTGGGGAAAAAAATTGTTGTAATTAAAACCTGCAATTGTTATAGACATACTTAATTATTATTGCTGAATGCTAAGGTAAGGATGAATGCTTTCAGTAAGTGCATTCCTTATTGAAAACTGACTAATTTTTATTTTCATAAAAATATCACAGGCTATTGTAATTCTTTACTCATTGTTCCGTTGTGCTGTAGGACATGTGGCATTAGACTGATTAATACTCTAAAGTAGAAAGAGGCACGGGAGCCCCACAAAAATGAGACACTTTAAGCCCTAGATCTTAGGATTCTTGTAATTTACTTTGTTTGATAAGTATGAAGAATGCCTTGAGGATGATCATTCTAGTCTGTCAGTTTTCTTTTTATTAGTATTGGAATTGGGAGAACAATATTTGTTTTTAAAAAAAAATCTATGAAGGTTCGCACAGATTAGAAAAAAAACAAGAAAAAAAACAACCAAACCTTTCTTGACAGTAAATTTAAAGCATATGTGGAGATTGCTTTGTCTCATTTCGTTTGTCCTACTATATTATTATAGAAAGAAAAGTTTTCTATAGTTACAGTAAAAGGCAGCCTTAGAAGGCTAATCAAGTTGATAGAATTGAAGAGTTCTCTGAAATAGTATACAGATCCTAGGAGGATTTATCTGGAGCTAAGTAACTGAAGAAAAGATGAAAGTAATTTCTTGGAGCGACTGGGCCTACTAAATTGTTAAACTGATAAAGATGAAAATAAGTTGTTGGCACAGGCAGACCTTTGAAGGAGTGCTTGATTTTGGAGAGAGCAGTAGTTAGGAATTCAACGGTCACTGAACAGAGAAAGAATAATGTAGGTGCAGGGTTGTGGATGTATGAGAGATGTAACATGAGAATCAGAAAGCACAAGAGGAAAATCTGAGGGGTGACTTGTGCAGGAACCAGCAAAATTGCAAGAGGGATGGAAGGAAAAGGACTTTTCAGAGGGAAAGTAAAACCAAAACTGGCCAGCATAACAACAGAAAGTTTAAAGAGAACAAAGAGGAGGAGAAATTTCTGTAGCTGCTTTTTCCCAAAGGAAGAAAAGTAAGATTTTTGGTCAAAAAGAAAAGATGTTTTAGAGCAAGTCAGATTTCTATTCAGCTAGTCGCATAACTGCATAAGGAAGTGCAGCTGTTTTGCTAGCACAATAATTTAAAGTTGAAACAGGAAATACTATGGAATTGAGAAAGTTCACATCTATTTTAATTTAAATTAATTTTTAATTGACTTTTATTTATTTTATTGACTGAGCCTTTCAGTCATTAAAGATATAAAAAAAAGGTATTTCAATTTAAATCATAAAACATGCAGTGCAAATCTCGGTCTTATTTCAAAAATATTTTCAGACGTAAGAAACAAACCTAAAATCTAGTCTTTACTGGCAAAGATCAGAATAGCAGAATAACATGATTTTAAAGAAAAGTACAAAAAAATGTTTAAGAATAAGAGAAGTTAATGGCATCTTTCATTACAAATTATGTAGTCTAAAGAGAAACTGCTAGGTAGTTATTCCTTGCTATATGCCATGTAGCAAGAAGGGGTGAAAACTCCTGTAGCATTTGGAATGTTTTGAAAACCAAATGGTTGACATCCAAGGTTCACTTCTAACCCCAGATAAATCTCTACTTATATAAATAACCTAAAAATACTCTTTTGCCTATGGGTATGTTTTGAAACAGAGAAGACTTAAAGCAATGATAGAGTTGCAATGTCCTGTAATTTTCTCAGAATCAGGAAATCATTATTTATAGATACGTCAAATGCTTTTGAATTCAGAGATACAACAAATGAATGTAAAAAAAGCTGCAAGTAATAGCCTCAGTGTATGTAAATTCTTCAGATAAAGGTTGTATTTCCCTATATTGTATTTTTAGTTACTATGCTATGTTCAGACTCCAAGATGCCAAGTTACTAATCTCTGTAAGTTCTTTTCGAAAGACAGAAGGCTGAGGCAAAGACCTATCACTAGGCAATTTTCAAGAATAACCAGTAATTTTGAGTATTTTGATGCTTGTGTTTGAGGTTTCGTGGGCATGCATTTCAGAAGTGTAGGCACTGCCAGTTCTTTTTGCAATGTGTGTACAGCTTGAATGAAGAACAGACTCAAAGGGTTTTCTTTTTTCAGCATAGTCACCTTTGGGGAAGATTGTGGCTTTTCATGGATGTGTGCAAGTACACACAGAATCCAGATGGTGCTGTTGGTACAGTCAACTCCAATGTCAGTTCTGTCATCTGAGTTGTATTCAGATTTCAAACAATTCAAATTTCAAACCTATTAGGTTAGTTTAAGTAGGGACCAACATGTTCCCAAATTGTCATATTGTCCATATACCCCATAGCAGTTCTAATGGTCCACTCAGCAAGGCTTGGAATAGGACTGCACAGAAAATTGTGTGTCTAAAAAGTCTGGAAAGATGCAAAAGGCAGTTACTGTAGGACAGCTGATGTGCTGGAAGTTTGGCGTGCTCTAAAGTTAGGGGAGCTTTTTTAATCTGGCTTTTCCTTGCAGTGGTGGTTAACATTTAAATTTGTGCTCTGCTGCGTGGTGGAGGGGAAGAATCACTTCCTTAAGCCTGCAAATTTTGAGGAGTGTCCCCCCCCCAAAAAAAAAAAAAAAAGTGTAAAGAGATATACACTCAAGGTTTTGTCAGTGTAAATTTAGACTTTTTTTTAATCTGTACTTTTTTACTTCATAGATTGTTAGTGAAAAGAAGTGCTTGAAGTAAAATAAAATCCTGAAGGCTGAGAATAAAATGAAAATGCTTTTGTATTTTTCCTGGATGCTTTGGTGTACATTAAAATTAAGATAATTTTAAATTTTGAAGTATGGAATGAGAGAGGAAAAATGAAAGAATTGGGGTAGCCTAGTAGTCAATGAAAACTGGTTTTGTTTTTCAGTTTTAAGACTGGAATTCTTCATATGTGGACTTGCACTGGCCAGCTGCTATGCATGTGCTCTGAGATGGCATCTGCCTCTTCATGTGTTTTTCTCAGTCTTGGTGCTTTTGATTATTACCAATTTTATTAAGTCATATGTAAAATTAAGTGAAATTGAGACTCATTACTATTTTGTAGGCATAAATCAGGATTGCCTACACAAGAAAGTGGAGTTAAGCTGGTATAAAATGATAAACCACAGATGCATTATTATGTTGGTGAAAACATTTTGAACCATGACCTCAATATATTTTCTTTTTTCTTTAAGAGGTGAAGGCACGAATACTCTTGGCGCTTCTTGAGTATACAGGTAATTTTGTTTGGTTTGGGGGTGGGGGATGTGAACGTGGATGGTTTGAGGTTTTTGGGGTTTTTTTTGCTTTTGGACAGAATACTGTGTTTAGAGAAAGGAGAAAAATCTAGTTATGATAACCTGATAATCAAGAACGTTACCCCTGTGTTTACAGTGAGGATTCCTGAAGACCACAGCAATTCCAAAGACATTTCTAACAAACATTGCACATTCTATTTTTTTTTTTTCTTAAAACGCAAAATACCTTCTCTGGTCGTTTACTTTGGATCTTGGCAAATGAAGTAACTACTAAATCACTGAACTTGTGCACAGTACTTCTGTTGTCTTTTTTCTTTTGGACTTTTTCCAATTTGCTGTGTTTTTTTATTTTCTCTTTCTTCCCATCTATTTCCAGACTTACCGTACTATTCTAATGCATACATTTCCTTTTATCTTTTTTTACAGAATATCTTTTTTTAAGTACCTCCTTTTTGTAAGGGGTCTGATTATTCTATTATTCTGCCATCACCCCATACAGCATACAATTTCAAATACACAAAATAGGCATTGTGTCTGCAAAATAAATATCCATAAATCAGTATTTAGAAAATAATACTTGGCAGAATGGCAGAAGATTCTCTATAGTTTGTAGGTGCATAAGTGCTCAAGTTAAGCTGTCACCTTTAACTGTGAAAGCTGATTATTTTAACCATCTTGCAACACTATATGAATGCATTATTGTTTCATGGTTTTATTATGACACAGAACAGCAGTTTTATAAAGGAGAATATAACATTTCTTTGTTGACAAATCTGCTCCAAATATTACCAAAGCTTTTAGTAATTCCTCAGGTGTTTTAAAATAAAATAAGAAGTGACCTGAGAAAATGCCCCAAACTTTATTTCTTTAAAGCATTTTTCCCTATTTACATGGTTTCATAAGTTCATAAATTCTATAGTTTATTTTGTATAACAATCTTTTTGTAAAAAGAGCCTAAAGTGCTCTTGTATGCAGTATCTGATGTTCAAGTAGTATTAAATGAGATTTGGAAATGAGTTGTTGGAGACACAAGGGGGCTGCTTGAGAAGCAGGCGATACTGAGGAAGGCACGGAAAGTCAGCTGCTGTTAGACAAACAGAGATAAAATTGAGCAAAGAGAGGAGAGAGAATGTGTGTTGGGCTCAAATCCCTGAGTGCTGCTGTGACATTGGAAAGTTTTTGACCGTGGAGAAGCCAGTGGGAGTTGTTTTAAGCTGGAGATGGATGGAGTTTTTAAAGATGAAAATTCTGTCTGTACTGGATTCTGCCTGACTGTTAATTCTGTTAATTTTAATAATAATAATTTAAAAAGCAACAAGTCATAGTGCAAAACCACTAGTAATTAGACCATTTATAGAAAATATACCTGAAGTCCTAAGAGGCTGGCAAATGGAATCAAAATGATAGTAAAAGAGTGGTCAGTATTATCAACAGTCAAGGAAGAGATTGAAGAACTCAGAAGGAAACAGGCAGAATGGAGTTTGAAAAATACTTGGGGTCCAAGAAAAGCATATTTTTAAGGTCAGTATTAACTTTGTGAATACAGACTTATTTCTGTAGACTTATCCAGTCATCTAAAATCTTGCCAGCTCCACAGAGAAGCTGGAAAAGGAGCTAAGCCTCTTAGAGGCAAAGGAATCTGAAAGCAAGGACAAAGATTTTAGGCTTTGGAAAAACTTCGGTATCACCTGTCTTCTCCTCTTGTTCCGAGAAAGATTAAGTCTAACTGTACCATTTGTGATTGATGTTTGCCCAAGAGCTCACAGTGATAAAAATACTTGAAGACCTTCAGAAAAGAGAAGGAGAAAGCACTGAATATTTATCCCCACAATTTTGTGCTCTATTGAGAACATGTTTCCCTTTCTAACTCTCTTGACCTTTAGCTAATCTAATGCCTGTGCCATCTAGAATAAATTGGTAGGTTAGCTAGTCCCTAATTTAAATCAACTGCTAATAGTTCCATAGACTTCTACATAGGGACCTGTCCTGGACTTTCCTGACACCAGAAATCTCTGTTGCTTCCTGGATATGTGATGCTGATCTGTGCTTATCTTATAGACTACATACTCATATATATATTTATATATATATATATAGTATTTGGTTAGATTGTGCTCCGATAGCAACACTTCTATACTCCCTGCCTGCGTTTTACAGCAGTTGGTCTTCATCTGCCCTACCCAGCCGGTAGCTGTGGAGTTGACCAGATGATGCAGTGATACTAAGACCTTCTGACCCTCCTTGCTTTCCTGTGAAAAGGGATTTTTTGTGCCCAGCTGGTTCTCACATTGCAGCAAAGAGATCTGACTCACATCCATCACCTTGTAACATCAAAAGTACATAGAATTGGTGGCATGGACATTCAAATCTACAAGATAAACATACATTGTTTGTGAAGACCTACTTTAAATTCCAGATTTTAAAATACATTTCTATGTAATTTTATAATTATAAAATAATCTTTTTATGTGGTAAGTGGCAGGTTTGCTTGTGGAGTGCTATTTACTGGGAGTGACATAAGGCTGTAAACTTGTAATTTACTTTAAATTAAAATGACTTGGTTTATAGACAAAGAGAAAAATTCTGGTTTGGTTCCTTTGCTGCTAATTAATCTCCTGCTGCATTTTTTCTTTTCCTCTTTTGGATTTTACCCATCCACAGATAGTGAGATACAACTGAGGCGCGACATGGTCTTCTGTCAGAGCCTAGTGGCCACAGTCTGTGCTTTTTCAGAGCAACTAATGGTGGCCTTAAATCAAATGTATGACAACAACAAAGAGTATGAAATGGAGACGGTGGAGGCCAGCAGAAGGTGGTTGGAACAGATAGCCAGTGCAGGTCTTCTCCTTCATTTCCAGTCCCTGCTCTCACCTAACCTGGTAAGACTCCTCATGGGGCATGCTTGGTCACAGCCTGTGTTTGTTCCCTGAACCAGGGGTACTGTTGAGCAGTCTTACTTAAAAATTTTCGTTGTCCTTTGGACTTAGGTTGTTATTTAATTAGCTGCTATTTGGAAAATTCACTGTTTAGATAATTACAGATCTGGGAAATGTTTGTTTGTGATATGGGAAACATGTTTTCCACAAAGACAGTATTATGTTTGTTTTGAGTCAGCAGATAGTTTTACCCCTGACTCCCAACTGCTATTGTAGCTGTTCCCTGGGAGTCAATGTAGCGTTAGGTGATAATCAGAACTTTGGTTTGCAATATGCAGTAATGCAAGATAAATAAAATACCTAGTCTGGATAACTTTATGATACACCACTCCCACCCCCTACCAAAGCAGTAGGTCTGTAGTAGCTGAAGGACTAGACATGCTAGTCTGTTTTGCTCCTGTCAGGGCAAATCCTCATAGCCTGTCAGGGTAGCTGGAAATCTGCTGTTTCTTCACAAGGCATGGCAAAGAGCCGTGGCTTAAACAATTTGAAGGGACGTGGCTTTGCAGTCCCCTAATCACCAGTTATCCAAAGTGCTCCTTCAGCTATTTAAGCTGCTTTTCACTAGAATTAGAACCAGACTAGTTCTTGCTAACCTGCAGAACTGTGAAGCAGTCTGCATGGTCTGCATTGTGACAGTCTTCTCAACCTCTGGAACTGCTCACTGAAAATAACTGATTTGGTACATCCGACTCTGTGAAAGTCCATGCAAATAACGGATGATGTTCCTAGTATCAAAGGCCTTCTTTATCAAAGATCTTATTTCCTTGCCTTGTCTATCTCGCCAGCAAATTGCTGACAAGCTAACCTGATGAACTTTAGAAGCAGAAGAGATCAATAAAATTAAAGGTATTTCCAAATCACAATCATAAAGTGTTAGTCTGTGGTATTGTTGGAGAGCATTGACATGAGCTACTGTGAGCAACTGCCTCCTAGGTAGCTGAGGTACCTGCATGGGTCTGCGTGGGACAGGGTATGTCAGGACGAGGTGTGCGGCTTAAAAAAGGGTAAAGTCAGTGCCTGGGAGAAACGGAAGGACTTTATACCTGCATGAGGAGTATGTGAAGAAAGCATGGTCAGGGGAGCTCAGGCTTGTGTCTTGAGTCTTGCATGCTTTTTAGCACCATGCAGCACCAACATGTCCTGGTGCTGGAGTCCTTGAAGTTCAATAGGTGCTTGTCGTGTGTTTTTCCATGTGTTTGGTTGTCATATTCTCACAAAATAACTGTTGTCCTTACAGCACTGAATACTTCTGTTTTTTCTTTCAAGATTGTAGAGATTTCCTTTGTAGTGAAAATCGTGCTACTTAGCTATTTTCATGTAATCAGATACCAGCAGTACACATTGTCGTATTGAAAATAAAACTGTTCAGTCTTTTCTAACTGTTCTTAACCAAGGGGAAAGTATTTAAAGGCAACTTTTTCAATACCTTCTCAGCGCTGTTTTGCTTACAAATGATCCGTGGTATTTTAAACAAGGGTATTTGAAGGAAATTACACTCATTATGGCCAGAGTTCAGTAAAGAATGAGCAGTTGTGCAAAGATTCCCCATGTCACTGAATGGTTTTCAGACTATTCTGCTGATAAAACTGCTCTGTCCATAGGGACTTCATAAATTGAACCAGGAGACAAAATACTTCTAGCAGCTTTGCTTTTTCATAAATTCAAGGGGGAATGCTATTTCACTACGTAGATCAGGGAAAATTGTAGTTTTGGTTGTTTGGGTTTTTTTTTCCTTTCTATAATTCAGTAAGCTATAGCTTATTCTTATTTTATAGGCAGCTAGTTTTATTATTCTTTGCCTTCCTACTGTTTCAGTTCTTAGAAGAAAAATACATGTCTCAGATTTCCATTTGGCTCTTACTTAAGGTGCTAGGGGAGAGTTGTATAAAGAATAGAATTACTTTAAATGATTATTGATATCTGCTATAATTGCTCTGCATTTTTAACTCAAGGTAACCATAATTGTAGGTTATGATTTTCCTTTTTAAAAGTTCAGTGAAGTGTCCTGAGAAGTTAGTAATCTACTTCCTGAAGCTTTTTGGGTAAATTAGTCTGGATCTGTTTAGGTATCGCTTCAGCTCAGGAGTACACAGAGTGAACCATAGGTGCAAATCAGAATACTGGCATATCTATTTGTATCTAGGGTTTTGTAGGTGAAGGTGCAAATCACTCTGAGCTACAGGTTCAATTATTGGTACTTAGAGTGGACATGATGAACTCTCATCTATTGTTTATAAATGAAAGGCTAAAGTTACAGTGTTTTTTAAAGAAAGTTGCTAAAAGAAAAGAATTTAGTTTTTCACATTTCCACTCTGTTAATTTACAAGCTAGACCGGACGTCAGGACAAGCTGTTGAAGTCTGGTATCTTACATAAAGAATAATTACAGTATTATTTGATTAAAAGCTATGAGAAGTAATGGTAGCTATAAATTACCTATTAATTTACTCTGTGAAACTTAACATTCACTTTAATAATCTTGGACTAGTAATAAATGGGAAAGTGCCGATAGAAACAAAAATATTTACATTATCTAGGAGTTAATTAGTTAATTATACACTCCATCAGTGAAATATTGTGCAACAGTCTGTAGTTACTTTTATGTCCTGCTCTCATATTATTTCTGGTAGGAAAAACATCTGGCTGAAATGACCATTTCACTTTTTCTTTTGCTTTTTTTAGGCTGATGAGCAAGCCATGCTAGAAGATACATTGGTTGCACTGTTTGACTTGGAAAAAGTTACTTTTTACTTCAGACAGTCAGAGCCAGAACCACTAGTTGCAAGTAAGTAATTATAATTAGTATCTGGCTTTTACTGTTCTTTCTGTATTTGTAATGTTTTTTTCTCTCCTAGAACATTACCTCCCGCAGGGAATATTATATAACTTGGGATTATGGAGAATTGGTAGATCTGGTAGCTCTCCTGATATTCCTAGACATCCTGAAATACAGCTATCAGTGACAATGCAGAATCATTATCTGGCAGTGTCAGTAACCTTGGGGGCAAAACTGTTTGCGTAACTGAATTTTCCACTGGGAGTATGTGACTGTATCAGGAAAGTCCCTGTAAGATCTAGTTGTTATTGAAGTCACATGTAAAATAAGTTTGAAGGTCTTAATAGAGGAATGCAACTGAGATGAGATAGAGGAGCATCAAAACCATTTCATTTTATCATCTGAAGGACAAAGTAGATCTTGGAACCATTCCTTGAAAGGAGATGGCAAACACAGCTTTAAATTGTGCAAGAAACTTCCTCTGAGACCTGCTGGTGCAGACAGTCAGGGTCCTGAACCTTTCCTCCCAATACTGCTCAACTCACAGGAAGGGACTTTCTTCACAGTCTGCTCTTTGCACCCTTCACTCATTTTCAGCCACTCCTTTATTAATGTTTTCAGCCAGTAGACATTTTCCTGCAGTGAACTTTGTTTAGTGAGCAAAAAGCCCTCATTTTTTCCTAAGTCTCATAACTCCCCTGGGAAGGGAGGAAAGCATGTCTGCTTCACATCAAGCCTTTCTAAAACAATTCCCTTGCTGGATCAAGACCACACATGAGAGAACTTCTGCAATAACCAAAACCAGAAGACACAAGGCTCCTCCACAAAGCTGCCTGTGCTCTGAAGAATTCAGTAGTGCAGGACTGGTAGTTAGGTAGGAATTAACCTATATAAGAAAAAAAAAAAAAAAGTATTTCTGTATAATTCAAGAAAAAGCCCTGTTCAGAGTATCTGTTTTAAAAAGAAGCCCTGCCAAGCCAAGTACCAACATGGAACTGGAGTTACAGGAGGGTGGGCTGATGGGAGGGTTAACCCTGTGCCTGTGTCATGAGCAGTTCATGTTGCTCTATCTCCCAGCTGAGGTGTCAGTGCTAAACCACAGATAAATAGGAAGTCTGTGTGTTCTAGGGTAGTAATAAACTCTGCATTTCCTTTTGGTTTAAGTGTTGCCACCTGTGTGCCTGACTGTGGTTACAGAAGACAAGGAACTGACAAATTTGGGTTTTCATTTAAGATTCTGCACAATCAATACAAGAAAAAAGTTTTTCTTATTACAAAAAATAGTGAAAAATATTTCTTCGGGATCTTTTCCATTTAGGTACAAAATAATTTATACACACAGTATAAAACCTGCATAATAATATGATTAATGCAAATCACTGAATTTTATTGATACTGCTTTCAACTTGGAGACTTATGTATGGAAGTGATACTTAAATAGGAAATACACAGAAAACTTAAATGGAATTAACTGACTTCCTCTGAGAGATTTAGGTAAATGGACAATTTTTGTTAGCTTTTCGTAATGGTCATTACACGTTAATCAACTGGCATAATATGCACAGTGTACGTTGGGGAGTCACTGTAACTGCAAAGTGATACTGCTAGTTGCCCGAACTCTACACCAATTGATGCATTATGACATTTAGCTTGTTAAAGTGTAATCAGATGTGCTCTTACAGCTTCATATATTCTACCACAATACATTTGTTTTCTCAGTTGAGTCCTGATTTTTAATAATAATTCAATGAATATGCTGGTAGCTGCTGTATATTTACTTGTGTTTTATCCCACACAAATCTGAGGAGAATCTGATTCACACCGATCTTATGCATCATGCTCCTGAGGAAGGCATGTGAAATATGGCTAAAGGTATCCTTCCAGTGATTTCAAACTATGCGCTGTATGTGGATGTTTCTTCAGATTTACAGGGAATGCAAGCTGGATGTTGCCAACTACGTGATTTGCATAGTGTTGTCGCTGTCATCGATGGGCTGATGAAGGTGACAGTCACTACTTTTCTGTTTGTCCGCTTCTTGATAACAGATAGGCCAAAAGTGACCACGGCAACACTGAATATAATGCAATGTGTGGCACATTAGGTTTGTGTCTGCGGTGATTTTTATCTAACCATGTGAATTTTGGGTGCAACATTCTGGAAAAGGGTGTGTCATTGCTTTCAATGAAATAGTAACACTGACTGTATTCTTAGATATACCGATCACATATCAAGCAGAAGGAAGCCGGCAAACCCTGAAGGTTTACTTCTACCTTGATAGTTACCATTTTGAACAGCTTCCTCAAAGGCTGAAGAATGGAGGGGGATTTAAAATCCACCCAGTACTTTTTTCACAAGGTAACTTGCGTTTTAATTCCCTGCACCCCCTCCCCAATTCTTTCACGTAACAATTAACTGTCTTTAAAACTCTACTTACCCTGATTTAAATCCTTTGTAACTATAAGGGTACAATGCATATATTTAAATATGTTGTTTATTGTAGGCATTTATTGATAACTTTGAATTAAAATGTGAATTAAGAAATGCTGAGATTTGTGATAAAAAAATAGAGGCATGGGTACACATTTCTGAGTTTATACCTGTTATATGGTTCCAACACCAAAGAATGAGTCCTCTTTCATCCATATTGTTTTGTTCTTTGTAGACATCAGTGGACAACAGTGACACCATGAAACTTGCTTATAGAAGTGGTTTTCTTTCCAAATGCTGTCTTTTCCTGTTACTTCAGATTTAAGGACTAAATTGTTACCCTCTGAGAATTCTGTCTCTTTAAAATGTTATGACGACTTAAATAACGTTTTCAGGCTTTTGTAGTTATGACACTGAAAATGTTACTGAAGTGATGAATGGTGGTGCATCAGCTCAGGCTGTTCGTAAATTGCAGGCAGCCTGCATTAGCTGCAGTGTCATTACAGTCGTCAGGAGCGTGGAGTTTGATTCACTGAAATGGTGATTGCAAGGTCCTGATTTGAGCCGCATTTGATTTCAGAGGGAGCTGAAGGTACTCTGTATCTTGTGAAAGGCTCTGAGGGCCTGTGTGGAATAGGCAGAAGTCAGGCATACAAACGAAGGTTTTGAGGAGGTCGCTGCTAGAGGAGGAGGATGTAAAAGGAAATAGCAAACAGTAAGATACGTGAAGAAAAAGCCAAACTTACTGTAAACTTAAAACACACATTTTTTCAAAAAATAAGATCCCTGAAGTCTGATTTTTAAACAAAATAATAAAGACAGACTTCAGTGGATTTCATTTGAACAGATTGATTTGTAGTCGTAGGGGAAAATGAGAAAACTGAGCAGGAGATGCTTTCAGTAGAGCAGAAAAAAAAAGATATATAAAAGAGAACAGAAAATACCTTGGTTCAGAGGATATCCTGGAAATAGTAATTTTTTAGATTTGGAGGGGCAATTCAGTGTGCTATAGAACTTATTTTGCAGAATTCTTTCCCTTCCAATTTCCAGAAGCCCAAAATGTTTTAGTCTTAGGATAAGCATCTTTGTAGTCAGGTAAAGGAAAGGGTAAAGATATTTTAATAATTTTCAGTAATACAAAAGATTTGTTCTTTCTTTATCATACCAAATTTCTTTAATTTTCAAGAATCCCCCTCCACAATAGTCCATTAGGCTCCAAGACAAAGAATTCCTGGATAAGAAATTAAATCCAAGTGTTTAAATCATTATTTCGAGGGGGGTGTGTGTGTGTGTTCCTCATTAATGAATGAGTTGGGATTTTAGTTTTTATTTCTTTCCTGTGAGGTTTGGCTGAGTTGCCATCAAAATAACTCAGTAGATCCCCATCTTTAATTGAAATTTATTAGCTACAAATGTAGAAATCCTCTTTAAGTTCCTCAGTGAAGTGAATTCTTGCTTCCCAAGCTTAACAGAACTAAGCTGTTTCCTGCCTGAAATACAATAGATTATGATGTTTTCAAATGGAACGTTTGCAAAATCATGGGTTTGGAATATTTTACCAAAGGCATAAGTCAGTACACATCTATCTCTGTGTTGCTCCATTTTGTGTTGCATAACTCCATTTGCAGGAGTGGCATTGTAGACATTTTTAAAAGTTTTTAAATGTTTACCCAGGCTATATTATTTATCCCTCCCCATATAAAAACAGTTTTGTGCAACCATACACTTAAGTGTATACATTCAAATGGATCCTGATTTGCAGGACTGGAGTCTGAGAATGTTAAGGTATTGCTCTTGGCACTCAGATTTCTCTATTTCCTGCACTAGAATTGAGATCTCAGCAATAAATAAGCTTAATTAAAAGACATTTTATTTAAAATTGCTACTTAGTGTCTTGATTATGTAGGGGTTTTACATTTTTTAGTTTTTCATAGAATCCTAGAAAAATTCAGATTGGAAGGGACCTCAAGAAGTCTCTAGTCCAACCTTCTGCTCATAGCAGCATCAACTGTGACATCAGATCAGGTTGCTCAGGTGCTTATCAAGTAGGATCTTGAAAACACTGAAGGGCAGAATCTGCACAACCTCTTGGGTGACCTATTCCACTACTTGACTGTGAAAAAGTGTTTTTTTTCTATCCAGTTGAAGCATCTCTTGTTTCAACTGATGTCCATTGCAGCTTGTCTCATCAGTATGCACCATTGTGAAGCGTCTGGTTCTGTCTTCTTGTTGACCTCCTGGTAGCTAATGGCATTGGACTAGTAGGTCCCACCCAAAGCCATCACTTGTACAGGCTGCAAACTCAGGTCCCTCAGCATCTCCTCACAGATTGTGCCCTCAAGCCTATGACCATCTTGTTGGCCCTCTGCTCAACTCTTTCCAGTTGATCAACAGCTTTTGTGTACTGTGGGGCCCAAAACTAGACACAGTATTCAAGATGCTATCTGATGGGTGAAGTAAGGACAAGCACTTCTTTAGTCTACTGTCCGTGCTTATGTGAATTCAGTTTAGGATGCTCTTGGCTTTCTTGGTTGCCAGAGGACACTGCAGGCTCATGTTCAGCTTGCTGTCTAACATGACCCCAAGGTCCTTCTCAGCAGAGCTGTTCTGTAGGCTCTGCCTTTCCAGGTGCAGGACTTGATGTTTTCTCTTGTTCAGTTTCATAAGGTTCCTGCTGGCCCATTCTTTCAGCCTGTCTGGATCCCTCTCTGGGAGTCCCTGTACTTGAGTATATCCTATGCTTCTCCCATTTTGGGATTAGCTGCAAACTTGACTTACCCTTCTCCTTGTCAGTGGTAAAGATGTTGAATAATACAGATCCCTGTCGTATTCTGCTTGTAACGGCCCCTACATACACCATGTCCCATTTGCTAGAACCCTTTGAGCCTACTCACCCTTCCCATTTTTTTTCCTATTCAGACCATAATGGTCCGACTTGGATTCTAGAGTACCATTGAAGACATGTTTATAAGGAAAACTTCCTTACAAAAGAGCTTTCTAATATATTAGGTAGAAGAACGTTAAACCCTTCAAAAAGGGGAGAGCCAAAGCACACGCTGGGATTCCCTGCCGGCACCTGTGAGCGTGTCCCCCACAGTGCCTGTACAGGCAGAACTATGTGCTCCAGCCAGTCCCGACAGATGACTTGAGTTTCCCAGCTGGGTAATCTAATTGGATAAAACCAGCTTTATACCTTTAAAATAAGCAGGATAATATCAACTGTGTTTGCACTAACATGCTATTATAAATGGAGTGCAATGGATATTTTTATGGGGGCTTTCTGATGTGACTTAGCACCAAGGAAGTTAAGAAGCAAGGCTGACTGTTGAAATTTAAGATTTTTTGCACAGAAGTAGAATTACAAACTCTGAAAGCACAAGAAGGGGAGTGCAATTTGCATGTTCTTTCACAATGAATGAATTATTTATTAACTGGTCATATTAAGCAGTACAAGCAGAATTAATATTCTGTGTGCAGCTGAAGCTGTAAGACAGCAGCATGTTTCCATCAGAACTCTGCTTGTTGCTTGCATCTTCTAATAGGGTAATGAATTCTTAGAATGTGTATGGATCATTAAAGTGGCAATGTTTCTAATTGTAAAATCTTTAATGCTTCTCCCCAAAAAAACAAGAGGGTGTGTTCTATGTTGTAATAAGGTTAGCCTCTTAATATGAAGACCTTGATTTTTTCAGTCTGAATTTTCTTGAGAACCTTTCAAACACACACTTTGACTTGACTAAAGAAAAGGTTAAACTTCCCTGGGTAAATTAAAGAGGCCTGGGGGAATGTTCTTTTTTTTTTTCTTTCTTTTTTTTTTTTTTTAAAAAAAAAACAAACAAACAACAACACCACCCTACTGCTAGGAAGAGCATCCCAAAATGGAGTGGTAGGGTGTTCATTTTTTCCTTCTTTTAATTTCTGTGCAATGATCGTATGAAGAGGATCATATGAAAATATGATCCTTCCTTTACTGGAAGTCTTTGTTTAGTTCCTGAGTTCTTGTTGCAATATTTATCCTTGCTTTGGTGAAGTGAATACAACAAGGGTGGTCAAAGTCTGATCCCTGAAAAGAAGCTTATAGGGCATTTTTAAAGATCCAGAGAAGTTTGCTTTACTTGGACTGGAAGGCAGCGTTCACATTATCAGTGGGAATAACCAGAGTTTCCAGTGCTCCACATCTCCCAAAATTGGGCTTCCAAAGTTGTTAGGTCTCTCTGTGAAAGGAGCTGGTATGTTAATCCCTTCTTTCCTCTACCCCAGCCCATTCTGTTTTCTTCCAGGATATATCAGAACTAAACCCCACATTTGCATTCACAGAGCAGAAGTACTTTAATTAGAGCAACAGAACTCAAACTAGGGCTCTCCTTTATATTTTCAACAGGGGAAGAAATATGTTTTTTCTTGTAAAAAAAAAAGACCTCTCCTTAAAGAGGTCTGTATGAATGTGATGATATACAGAAACAGCTCAGCAATCCACAGTGAGGTCACAGCCTCAAGGTTAAAAAATAATTCACTAGTGTGTGAACAAAGCTACAAAGAAGGTGAATACTAAATATTTAATACTGATTTTTCTACATTCTCCTTTCTCTTTTCACAGCATTGGAGAGCATGGAAGGATATTATTACAGAGACAGTGTATCAGTAGAAGAATTTCAAGCTCAGATTAATGCAGCCTCACTAGAAAAAGTCAAGCAGTATAACCAGAAACTACGGTGGGTAATAAACCAACATTCCTGAGATTAGTTTACCAAGTTCTGCTTCTCAGTTCAGTTTCTATGACACATCTTTAAACTTAAGTGGTGGTTTTTTTTGGTGCACGATTGAATAAGATCCAAGACTCATGGTTCTGACTTTTAAATTTCTGCACTGTTAAGTTACTTGTTAAAAATTTGTTTCACCATGAAAGCTATAGCTGTAGTTGCTTCCAGGTTGTTGGACTAACGCATATAGAAAAGGAAATATCTACGTGATTGCAAATGGAATATGAATACTGCTAAACATTATGATCTGATTTTGCAGATCATATTTATCTAATTTCTACAGAATAGGACTTAAAAATTGTGTTGTTCCCTCAAAACTATGCATCTTCCTCCCCCCCTCATACTAATGGGAATATAAATGTATTTGGATACTTGCATCGGCTTCAGGTATGGGTTACAGAGTGCATACTTGCCAGTATATGAAAAATTATGCAGCTGTGTATTTCAGTAACTGTTTCTTTAAGAATTTGCACATAAACCCAGAATTTCTGGTATACAAAATAATCTGTTAGTTGTGAAGTAAAATAATAAAGGTATGTACATAGACCATGTGCATCTCACTGTATTGGTGAAAAACACCTGTTTGAGTACTCTTATTTGCATGAGTAGAAGAAAAGGAGCGCAAAAGACTGCAGTAAAATCACATCTGTTAACTTCTGAAATTCCTGAATCAGATGGAAACACTACCATTTCACTAGAGCTGTTAGGCAGCATTTAAAAGCAGCAGAGAATAGGAGTTAAAAGAGGTTAAGGACAGTGCAGAAGAGGAAAGAGGATAAATTAGTGTCTCTCCAATTCCTTCACCTCTTGGCCCACTCCTGTCTTTGGAAGGTTTTCTTCATGATCTTGCAGAAGTATTTCTCTAATGTGTTATCAGAGCAGTGGACTTTCTAGATTCTGTGTTAATCTAAGCAGTACTATATAGCAAAAGTGATTTTAAATCCATTTGTCCATTTGCATTCAGTGAGAACTGTGTATTTCATTTATTTGTGACATCTGTGTCAGTTCACTTCTATGTTAATGACAAACATAGTATTTGTTTTGTCTGTTTTCCACCTTCTTGTATTAGTACTTCCTATCTGGGGGGGGAGGTTCCTCCTGAGTATTTATTTGACAAGGATTATGTTATAAATCAGTTTTACAGAAAGCTTTGGTCATACCAGTATTTGGCCTAGATGAAGTCAGTTACTGTTGGAAAGAGATTTCTATCAGTTGGACAAGGCAAGACTTTTTGTGCAGTTTTTTCTATGAATAGGCCAAATTTAGCCCCCATGAAAATCCTTAAAAGAAATTCTTTCTGACTTTATGCTGTAGTGTTCCCTGACCTTGCTTACCTCATATGTTAGGACCTCCGTTCATGCTGTGGCTCAAATGAGGTGCGTTCCTCTTACGGTGGTGTGACTCACAGTTCTGATCTGACGCTAACCTCCAAGGCCTACTTTTGCAAGAAGTTACTATGAAAAAGTTAGCATTCAAAAAATTACCATGGGTAGCTGTGTCTAGTCACAATAATAGGAAAATTGGGCGTTGTTTTTCTAGCCATCTAATGCCTGATGAGAACATTCAGTAAATGATTTTTTGGTTTGCTTTCTGTGAACTCTACTCATTTCTCAAACGAGGCACAAACAGCTCCAGGAATTCACTGACATAATGTGAAAAGGGAAAACAGAAAAGCAGATGCTTCGTTCTTGTTCTGCCATTTGCTAGCCTGTGTAGGTGTTTGGCCAGGGAATCTAATAACGTAACTACAGCAGCAAAAGATATTAACATTTGGATAATTGCTCTAAAGGTCAAAGAAGTGGAATTGAATATTCCCTGGAAACGTACTCAAGTGCAATAATACTCTCTTAAACTCTTCACATGGAGGAAATCCTCTGTGCAGAACCACCTAATCGGTAATAAAATAAATCATTCAAGGCACAATCCATAAACCATTCTTTCTTCATAGAGAAGGAATGCATTTCTTGCTTCTGAAATGAACATCTTGTAGTCTTTCCATTGCTACAGCAGCAGAAGGCAAATGGGAGCAACAGCAAAGGAAAAAGTAGTGGGAGCAGAGGATGGGAACTAGTGGGAATGAAACCACTGGTTGGCAGTGACACTACAACTGAGCCGTCTATTGATGAGAACTCTTGAGACAAGCTCAGCGTCTCTTATTCCTCACACATTTAAATAATAATGCTCTAATAATGTGAAACAGCTGAGACCACTTTGTTATGTATGGTCCCACTTACAAACACAGATGTTGCCCTTACTGGGGCTGTACTCAAGCAGGACAGCAAAATTAAAAGTAAGTAGTACCTTTGCTCAGCTACCTCTCAGTTTCTTGTGGCAACATCTTGTTAAAATTTGAGTATAGAAAATTTTTGAGGAATGTAGTGTCTTTTGGGTGACAAATCTGATACTGATGTGTGCCTTAAAAAGAATTAATTTACAAATTATTTATCTGAATGAATAAAAAGATTCATTCTTTCTGGTACCTAAAGGCAGCCTACAAGAAAGCTGGAGGCTTTACAAGGGCATGTAGCAATAGGACAAGGGCTAGTGGCTTTAAACTGAAAGAGTGTAGATTTGGATTAGATATTGGGAATAAATTCTTTACTGTGAGGGTGGTGAGACACTGGAACAGGCTGCCCAGAGAAGCTGTGGATGCCCATCCCTGGAGGTGTTCAAGGCCAGGCTGGATGGGGCTTTGAGCAACCTGGTCTGGTGGAAGGTGTCCCTGCCCGTGGCAGGGGGGTTGGAATTAGATGAACTTTAAGGTCCCTTCCAGCCCAACCCATTCTATGATATATTAATGAATTTTTACTGGATTTCAGGAAGGATAACTTTTATCCATAATACAAAGTCACAAAGTCACGAAGCTGAATCCTTGATTTTATTGAAAAATTCATTTGTAACTATGGAACTGTGACCAGCTTTTTCACAGTATCAGAAGTGATACAATAAATCCAGGTGCAAAATTGTCCTCTTTGACACTGATTTGAGCATCATAAGAACTTCTGTCTTTCATGGTTCTTGCTTTGGGGCTTTTGCAAATACTACCTCAACTATGAAATAGTAATGATAAGATTATCATTTTTATGAGAACGCATGAAAGACAGTTGAAGATCGATTATAGAATTTCATGGTTATGTAAAATGGAAAGAATGTCCCTCTATCTTCTGTAATAGACTTAACCCTAGCTATTTGAATCGAATTAATAATATAAGGGAACTTTTATTTTGTGGCCAGCTAAAGTGGAGCTTTTCTACAATTCCTGAGGTAACACCCCCTACCCCAGCAGTATGTAGGATGTCCTTTATCAGAAAAAAAAAAAAAAAGTCAGTTTAAAAAACCCCAACCAATTCTTAGTTTATTGAATTTCTGAAACTGCTGTGAAATCTTCAGCATCTGGCCCACAATTAGTCTTAATTGTGCTGGATTTCTTTTTCACGGTCAGATTGCACTTATTTGTATAGTTAACCAGTTCTGTTTCTCTGACACTGATAAGGAAAAGAAAGTTATGCTCAAATTCAGTTTGCAAGTTGAGCAGGTGCTAGTGTTTGCCAGCAATGTAAATTTAACTTCATCAAATTGTTTGCTAAAGAGAAACATGCAGTACAGCTAAGTGAAAGTAATTAGGTCAGCAAAGGTTTTAAAGATCTTTATTACTACGTGTTTGATAGCTCAGCAGTTGTCTTCTAATTCAGAAGAGGACCAGAAAGAACTTGTGTGTCTCACCTGTACAGAGGCTGATGTTAAGTGAGCCCCTTCTGTATTCTTCTGCCTCCTCCCACTTTTCCCCCATGTTCCTCCTTTGGTACTTCTTGCTGTTCAAATAGGCGTTTTCCATTCTGAATCAGTCCTTTTGCTTTTACAGATGCCAGAGACCATTTTGCTTCAGCAGCACAGGGCACAATGGTGTTTGAAGCCATAACTACTACAAATGCTGATAGGAATACCGAAAACTTACAAATGCAATATATTTACTTGGACTGCTTCGTTGATTTAAGTATTCTCTTTCAGATTGTGAGTAATGTAATTGTAAAAGCACGAGGGTAAACTTTTAATTGTCATTTTTGAAGCATTACTGCTTTAAGAATTACTTAGTTACAATACAGTCTGTCCTTTGAATATAATTTTTATATTTGGGAAAGGTCTCTTTCCTGCAGAGTGAGATTCAGTATGGTAGTTATTACTGCGTTGCATGGAAATAAATCTTATCGTTGTTACTGCAACCAAAAGATCAGTTGCAATGCAGACTCGTTGGAAGCTGTGACAGACCTGACAGAAAGGTCAGCTAAATGGCCACAACTCAGCCAATCCTTGGACTAAATAGTGACTTTAAGATAAAATGTTTAGTGGGATATGATAACAGTTTTTATCCTCCGAGAAATTTGGTTTGGATTAGCTTCCTGCAAAAATTAACCCTTTTTTTAAAAAAATGGACTTTGAGTGTAGGAATGACAACTTCTCTAATGTTGGTCCAAGTTAGCAGAGGTTTGGACTTGATGGCCCAGGATGGGACTTTCCTTCTACAGTAGTAAGGAAGCTTGCTTTTCCAGTCTTCCCTTCCCCATGAGTATTTGACATTTTATTAGATTAGTTTTTTGGGGTTTTTTTGTTTTGGTTTTTTGTGTCTGTGAACTCTCTTTCTGGGGAAAAATACGGGGTCCTTCCTGTGACATTCTATTTAAAATGCAATTTTCTATATGTGCTCCTGGTAGGCCTTTTAATCAGCAAAGTCCAAGCACATCTGCTCTTTAGCATCTTTTTCCTGGATATGTCTGTGCATATGAGGGATATATCTCAAAGGCAGAGAGGATATTCAGGGCACAGGTCATTCAGTGGGGTGCAGGGCTGTGGATCTACCAAATGTGCTTCCAGCTTCTGGGTCTCTGCAGCATGCTTTGCTGCACATTGTTGAGTGCAAAAGCAAACGATGGTGCCTAAAACTGGATGTCAGTATACCTGTTTGGATTCCAAAACTGTCTATTGCAACGTTTTTTAGCTGATGAGAAATTAGAGAAATCACTGGCTTTTAGATTCATAAGCATTTTCAATGCCTTTTCAGCATCTATGCTTGCATCTAGACATCTAAACAGCTCCAACATTTGGTTCCTGATGTTATGGTCACTTGGATTCAGAATATTCAGGGTGAAATATGCAAAATAATAGATGAAGGTGAGATTAGCAGAGCTCTACTTTCCCATAACTTCTTTTATCTCCAGCATGCTGCTTTCTTGTGACACCCCTGACTGTATGATGACCCAGTTCTGCACTCCAAAGATAGGATCATGCAGTGGGAAAGACAGCTGAGGTTTGCTGTCTATCCCCACCACTGGTGTGGGTGCTAATTACCACTGGATAGTAATTAACTTGCCTGTGCATCAACAGACAAAGAAGGTCTGGAAAAAGCGTTCCTTCCAGCCTGTCATTCTGTGTGATTTGAAACTATTCTTCGAAGTCAGCTGTGTCCAAGGCTATTGCCAGCTTCTTTTGTAGCCTGTTGTACAGCCATAATAGAAGAAAAATTAAAGCAATATTAAAGGGAAAAGGCCATTTTTTTTTGGTGGGATTTTCCCCCTATGTCACTGCTTTGTTGGATATAATTTTAGGAGGTAAATGCAAGTCTGTTATGCTAAGGAAGCAATTATAATCAGTGAAACTAATGACAAATAATTTAGCTAACTACCCTCATTACATTGAACATCTGATTATGCCAAATGTAATATTTGTCATTTTAAAGTGTTTCATTTACAATGTTAACTTCAAACAGGTTCTCTGGCTGAAGCCTCCTATATTTATTTTATGGCATAAGTAGCCCTCCACAGAATGATAGCAAACTTAATTCTTCATTCAGGGATGTTATAATCCATGAGGTTTTCATGTTGTTGGGTTTTCTTGTTTCTTTCAGTTTTTAAAAAGACAAGAAAAGGAAACTATTTCTGCCCCTAGAATTTATGCAAGCATGGAACACAATCTGTCTGAGGAATATAACCTCTTTTTTATTTATACACACACGTATACATGCACAGCAGCCTTTCAGGCTGCAGGCTTCTTGGCAGGCTGATGTTTTCTGTATCCTGTATAATTTAGTCAAGGCAGAAAATAGATGTGATGGCATCATGGCTTCAGGCTGAACTAAAATTCTCTAGTAGTTGCTTTGGTATAAGTGAGATACAATGACATAAAGGACAGATCCACTTAGAGATAGTTAATTACTATGAAAGAAATAGCTTGTCTGTCTCTGGAACAAGCTGATGGGTCCTCAAGGCAATACCTGTGTTATCACAAAGACCAGATCATATATCAATTCTTGTAATAGAATGCATTAAAAGCCACCTTCAAACTGGCAGTTTCCTTCCCCCGTTGTTTCCAGTGCCAAGCTTTTCCAAACCAAATTGCTCATGTGGTTAAGAAGCTTATGTTGTCTGTTCTTATGCTGCTGTTGTCCTGTGATTTTAGTCTTACTCTCCTTTCCCTCATGTCTGCCCACTTCAGTGAGCAACATGTTAATGAGCAACATGAACAGTTTTTGTCATTGCCGTCAGATTCAGAAAAGAGTAACCTGAGGAGAGTTACAGGCTTTGGAGAGTGATTCTGTGAAAATATCTTTTTGGTGCAGCAGAACATTTGTAAAGCAGTGAAAAACTGTTTTCCTATTTCCAGTACTAGGTATTTGAAACATTGTTTTGTGTTTAAAAAAAGCAACAGTAAAACTGTACTGCAGTGCTACATACACAAATTTATCATGTTGTTTTTATTACTATAAAAATTGCAAATCTAGTGACTTTTATATTTTTAAGATGTGGTTCCAAATGAACTAGATACTCATGGCTGAACTCTCTCTAAATGCAAAATCTGTATGAAGGAGAGATTGAAAATTAAGTATACACTCTGAAGGACATAACAAGGAAATAATAGCTAAATTTGTCTCCTGATGAACATAATGGGAAGCATTTTAGGTAGAACAGAAATTAAGATTCATTGCATCTAACTGAAGCAAGACCAGAGAGATAATAGAGAGATCCTGGATAAAGTAAATTAAATTTGTCTATCTGGTCTAAAAAGATACTGCCAGGTGGTCTGAATTTAGTTTTGGTTGTGTTTTTTTTTTTTCCCTCTTCCAGTGCTATGCGCTTTCTGTGAGTGTAAATTCATTCTTTCTTGAGGCTTTTGACAGAGTACAATCAGTATTCATTATAGTAGTGTTCTGAAATTGAAAATTGTGTGTCTTGATAGATTATGTATGCTGAGTCTTTGCGCAGCATGGTGGACATCTTGTTCATTCCGCATGCTTTATCCTTTGCAAACACGAGAGAACACGTATCTGCAGTGATCGGAGGTGGAGCCTTTTCTTTCACTCCTGGTCACTGATAGGAATCCAGCCCAAGCCTGCAGCTTGTACAGCTTGTAGCTGTAGTAGAAACTCTGACCACACAGTGATTATTTGGCATGTTGTCTTTTTTAACAGTGTATTCCATGTCTGGAATTATCAGGAGCCAAAAAGGAGACATCTACTGTCTGAAAGGCAAATGTGGAAGCAATTAGTACTAATGCATTCAGTGTGGATTTGGCTGTTTGGATAGTGATGGGAGAAGCCGGAAGGTGGCTGTAACTGGTCTGTGGCCCAAGAACTTCCCTTTCACATCACAAATGGGATTGTTTCAAGTGATCTTGGAAGTAGGTAGAGATGCTGGAGACTAGATTCCTGGGAAAATAGGAGTTAAAATGTAGCATGTGAAAGGTGGGCAGTACATAGAACAAACAGTATTTTTTTCCATGTTTTGTCATCCATGACTTTCTGTCTTCATATTTCTGTGATTCCTAGCTTGTCTGTTTATAAAGGCTTGAGAGTAGGGCTGTGATGTGCCTGCTGGGCTGCTCCTTTGCAACCATCTTTCTCCGTTTGCACCTCAGATACTTGTACTCATCCTAACACCAAATCCTCAACATGCCCTCTTCACAAACTGGAGAGAATTTAAATTGCTGGGAGACTAGTAGTTTAGCCAGGTGCTGCAAGCTTGCAAGGAAATGAGAAGCACTATGAAGAATCATCCCCTCTGTTTAAGAGTCCAGTTTCTTAGGCATTTGGTGTTCAAGGGTTGAAAGTCTGTGTCCCGGCCATGCTCCCAGTCTACTCTGGTAAAGTAAGCACTTGCCAAGAAGGCCCTTAAGTTTCATTTCTTGAAATTTTCTTAACACCCCTATACTTGTAGGTATTTCTGTGCATAACTAAATCTAATGATTTTCCTCTTTTCTCTATGTATTTTGCTTGTTTCACCTTACAGTCACATCCTCTTCCCAATAGGCTGCACTGTTTCCCACGGTTCTGTTTGCTTAGACTGACAAAAGCTGGTTTGTCACTTTGTGCCTGGAGTAAGCCAGGAATCATAGAATCGTTTAGGTTGGAAAAGACCCTGAAGATCATCAAGCCCAGCTGTTAACCCAGCACTGCTAAGTCCACCACTGAACCATGTCCCTAAGCGCCACATCTACACGTCTTTTAAATTACCTCCAAGGATGGTGACACAACCACCTCCCTGGGCAGCCTGTTCCAGTGCTCGACAACCCTTTTGGTGAAGAAATTTTCCCAATATCCAATCTAAACCTCCCCTGGTACAACTTGAGGCCATTCCTATTACTTAATACTTAGGAGAAGACACTGACACCCACCTCGCTGCAACCCCCTTTCAGGCAGTGGTAGAGCAATAAGGTCCCCCACGAGCCTCCTTTTCTCCAGGCTAAACACCCCCAGTTCCCTCATAACCCTTGTACTCCAGACCCTCCACCAGCTTCGCTGCCCGTCTCTGGACACGCTCCAGCCCCTCGATGTCCCTCCTGCCTTGAGGGG
>JAVJGJ010000037.1:41109081-41162372 GCA_035590215.1 Microhierax caerulescens | reverse complement strand
CCAGTTCCCTCATAACCCTTGTGCTCCAGACCCTCCACCAGCTTCGCTGCCCGTCTCTGGACACGCTCCAGCCCCTCGATGTCCCTCCTGCCTTGAGGGGCCCAAACCTGAACACAGCATTTGAGATGTGACCTCACCAGTGCCAAAGGAAGGGCTTACTGAGTTGCTTATGTGTGAAATATGAATTACCTATGGTAAGTTCAGAGCTACATGGTGTTAAAATTTTCTGTTCTGCACTTCATTTTGCATAGTAGTTGTGAAAGGTCAGAATATTACTGTGTCTGCCCTTTGAGAATTTAAAATTGTGATAATGTCATGAAGGTTTTCTTTTGCTGTAATTAAACCTTTTTCTAACTACTAATGACCCTGTACATGGGATTGTACCACTGACATAGATGTTGGGGCACATTATTTAAAATCACTAGGTCATAGCATGGGCTGAGAGGGTAATTGTACTTGGTAATTTATCATTTATTGAGACTTACCATTTAGAAGAAGGAACATGTAAAACAATTTTAGATTTGTTTGCTGTGACAGCAAATAGTTTTCTGCAATTTTGTACTACAGGAACAATTGAATTTATATATATAATACATATTTACAAATGTCTGTTTATACATATATATCATATGCATACTACCCACGTGCTCACCTGTATAGTTAAGCAGATGGCAGAACGCAGAATTGTTATTAAAGAAATACAGAAGTATGTGTGCATATATATACAAATATTCAGAGATATTCTTTATCTATGCCATAAATACATGCTTTGTAGTTTGTAGTTTGAGCTGAAGAAAAGAATTAGGGACAGTAATTCTAACACTTCCTGACTCTGAACCTCTGTACCGATGTATCTTTTGCCATGTTGCTGACCATGCTTATCTACAGGATCTTGAATGTCTTTTGACGGGGGCTTGAAAATCAAGTAGAATTAAAATACATTTCTATCTTTCTGTTGAAGACAGTATGAATTTATTTAAATAGATGCCACAGTGATAAAATAATAAATAAATAATTATTTATAATAATAAAAAATACAATAAATAAATAAAAATATAAAAGACTAAATTCTTCTCTACTGTAACATCAGAGCAAAACCTTTCTAGAGCAGGACCCACAAGTTGCTTTTATTTAATGCCATAACCGAGTTACCAACACTGCCCCCTCTTTCCCACTCCAATAATTTCTTCACTATCATTGTATTTTGAAGAAAAGATGGTCAACATCTAGGATAACCCTGTGGGCTTCCTGGAACAACCAGTGGAGAGTAAGACTAGAAACCTGGCTTTCCTTGAATTATTTGCATGTACAGAGTTACTCAGGAATGCATGTCTCTGTAGTTTTGCAGCCTCTGTAGAGTTCAATTTTCAGTATTTCAAATGTTCAGGATTTTGCGTGTCCAGGTCAATTTTGGAGGGTACCCTGTGAAATGCTTCACTAAGAAAACATCAATATTTCTGCATCTCCTTTGTGCTCAAATTCTGGGAAAACATCTTGGGGAAAGCATTCATCTTATGATAGATTTTTCTTTTTGAACCCTGAGATGTTTGTTACCTCATGCCAGTGTAAGTTTTCCCTGAGATACTTGTTCCTTTATATGACATTGTTACATAGGGGATGTCTTACAAAAGCAGAACATAGCAATAATCCCCCGTAGTTTTAATGCCTATTGGATTTTCTACCTATTTTTAAAGAAAGGCTTTTGTGCTACAGCTTAGGGAAATTGTAAGGCTTATAGAAACAAAACTAGCATCACATTTTGCAGACAAAGAAACATGATTTCATTCTTGTTCATTTCTAATGGATTAGAAAATATTGTCCAAATTGGGCACCATGCCAGGATTGCCATTAACTTTTCCCATAAAATATGATTAAGGACCTTAACAAGCATTTAGTAATTAAGTGAAGTGCTTTGGAAATTTATATGCTGTCCACAGTTTGTCATGTTCTGTAAAATACTGAAGACATTTTTTATGAAAAGCAATAAAAATAAAGCACTTGAGAAACATCTGGGAGTGTTATCTGATTGGGGGGAAGAGTTTCATTTGTAACACGGTATCGTGATATTTAAAATTAATGTTGTGCATAGCTGATTTTTGTTTGTTTTTTAGGTTAATGAATAATTGACTGAATTAATGGAGTAATTCCTATAATTGTATATCCCATTCTAGTGTCCGTGTTGCTTCATTTTGTACCCTGAGTTGATTATTTTCCATCTACTCCATTAATGTGTGTACTGTTCTATATTTGGTTTCTGGTTTCATTTAATGCAGCTGAATTTGCTGAATAACAGTCCAAAGAGAATGGGAGTGCTGAACAGACTCTGAATGAAGCAGATTTTCCTGTGGCATGGCAGGAAAAAACAGTATAGGCTTTCAGTCTGATAATGTTCGGTGGATGGCAGAGTGATGCTTTGTTTTTTAGCTTTCCTAGCAAAGAAAAAGGTTGGTCTGTTGCTGCCGAGGTAGCTTTTATGTGCTGTGGCCACTCAAAGTGATTTATGAGTAATTTTCTCTGCAAACCTCTTTTCCTTCCAATACTCTCCAGCTTCCTTTGACACAGAGTACATTCTGGATCATGCAACAGGTTTAATGGAATAACAGAACTAGATTAGCTTTGTTGTGCTTTCAGAGGGGATTAATTCAAACCTTACATCTGGGAGAAGATGCTTTTCAAAACTGCAAAACTAGGACAAACAGACTAGAATTAAAGGTGGCTGCATTTTTTTATCAGCTCAGTTATTTCAGATTATTGAAGAATAAATGGTTATTCAAATCTGCAGGCTGCATTCTAGCCTGCAAGTATGTAACAAGTTGAGTAATTTCTCTGAGGGATAAAACCATAAAAAAGGTGGGGGGAGAGTGGTTTTTAACCATGCATGTTATATGAATCAGTGTTTTAATGACTGGAGGATCCAGGTGATCCTGGCATTTGAGAGTTAGGATGCAAAGATGCATTCTTTTCAGTGTTTTCGTATTTTATTGCAACTGAAATCTGGTTACCACATAGTTCCCGCCTGGGTCATGGGTCAGCTGTGACCTTTAGTCAGGTCTGTTCCTTGTGCCCAGGCAGTGAAGCTGCATCATAGTGAGACCTTGAGGTTTCCACTGGAGAATCTGGTTTGGTTTTTTTCCTACGCCTTCCATAGTTCAGTGTGGTTTTTCTTGGTGTGTTTTATTTTAACCTTGGACAGTATTGCTGCAGTGGTAGCTGTTGCCTGGTTCTCACTGGATGCCTCATGCAGGCAGAGAAGCCTACAAGGTGTTTCTATTTTCAGCTGCCCCAGCAGGTTTCAGGAGCTTTTTTACCAGCAGGCCAGCAGGATGAGTTTTGTGATCAGAGAATCACAGAATGGTTTGGGTTGGAATGGGCCTTTAAAGATCATCTGGTCCAACCCCCCACCATAGGCAAAATTATTTTTTTGTTTGTTTTTTTTTTTTAAGCAGTGCTGCAGAGGCAGAGAAACTGTGATCTTATCCTGGAGATATGCAGGATATTTCCTCTGCCTATGAGACATTTAATGATAGTTTATCTTTGGTGAGCAATTTGCTTGTAAGGTAGAAAGAAAAAAAAAATATTCCTCTAGTGTTCCTGAGTTGAAGGAGACAGCAGAGCTCTGTGCTTCCTGTGCAGTCTTTGCTAAAGTTCTTCCTTTCTGGTGTTGAGTAACAGGTTTTCCTGTTTCAGGAGAGAAGGATAGTATGGAAGCCCTCTGTACAAAATATCAGCCTCCTTTATGCCACACAGAAATTAGCCAACCTTTGTCTATTAAAACAGTGCATGTTGCATTGGCCTGTTTTATAGAAACTTTTTCTGGCACTATTCATTGATAAATGAAAGATTATAGAAGGAACTGGAAGAACGTGGGTTGATGAGCTTTAGTACACAGTAGATAAAACTGATACAGTAAGTATGCTTTCTCTATCACATTTGTGTTCTGCAAGTAAATAAGTTTTCATTGATTTTTTCCTTTCATGCACTAATTTATTTTCAAAGTGTGCGGAAATCATAGAGAAAGGCAGTTTGTTTTTTATTTGCATGTGCATGCATGAGTAAAAATGCCATTTTGCTTCTCTGATGCATATTTGCTCCTTGTAGGGTTTTGGGTTTTTGTTTATACTGTGAGCTTGTATGCGTTTACTCTGTCGGTACTGTGTAACGTATTTGGGATTCTGGTTTTATATTTTTTCAGTTATATACAGCTAAAATAAAAAAGCTTGTGGTGCATGAGGCTCAGGCAGTGTTCATATGCCAAGTTTCCCAAAGTCACTATTAAAATCTAGACAGTTCTTACCAACCTTTTCATGGATAGCTTTGGTGAAAATCACTTTCAGCTCCATTTTTTCTGCTAAGTAGTCATTACAATTTTGCACTGTACTGTCAAAGGGCAGAGGGAAAGGTTTTGTCTCCAGAACAAAAGAAGGTTCTTTATTACTTTAAAAGCAAGAGTGAGAGTGCCTGTTTACCCATGTACTATTCCTTGATCCTCTCAGCACTAAATAATAAAAAAAAAAAAAAAAAAAAGGATGGTGTCTAAGTATAGTCACTTCCATACATTTGTTCAGGAGTTTAAACAATTAACATGTTTTTGCCTTTTTATGTTTGTTCTTTCAGGGCATTCTACCTGGACAAGTCAAACTTGCCTCCAAATTCAACATCTAAAGCGGCTTATATAGAAAAGGTAAATACAAATGTTAAGTGCCTGATTAAACTTTGCATGTTACACAGTGTTTTTGCAATCCTTTCCCGAGGCTTTCTTAATCCCATTGAAAAATTGAATAAATTAAAGCTGGAGCAGGAGTTAGGGGTGGGGGGCAGTGGGGGGGCATTGGAAAGAGGAGCTCTTGCATCATTTTGTCGCACCTGTGTTTTAGGGGTATGTGATACCATGTGCTTCTGTATCAAGAGGTGTGGCTGGAGGGTGTCAGTATATTTTTCACTGTGCTTTCAGAGCAGTGCAGATGCTCGGGGAGTGTATGGGGGTGGAAGGGTAGGGTGAGGGGAGAGCAGGCACAGGCAGAAATTCTTTGTTCTGAAAACTGGAAGTGTGGTTCCAAATTAAATACTCCTTCAGCATCCTGCTCGGAAGGCTCTCTTCTGAACCTCCTTATTTAGGCTTTCTTCAAATGCCTTCATCTGTCTTTAAATCTCTCAGTCAGAGAGATCCTAGGGGCTAATAAAATTCATTTAATGCTCTCTCGTATTGCTGGAGAGTTAATGCCCATATTGCAGCCCAGTAGGGAAAAAAAGAATTTCCTAGGGTCTTGCCTACACTGACTTCAAGAGTGGTTGAGCTACTGTGGCTTGGGAAATACTCTGATCATCGGCTGAGCCCTATGACAGACGGAAATTTTATGTTGGTATCAGCCAGGATGGGTGTTAACAGACTGATAGTTCCTGTTTCTTGGATCCATGCTGGACTGCATGGGGGGGGGATGTGTGTGTGTAGGACACGTGTCTATGACTCTCCTTCCCTGGTGAGTCAGCAACATAACTTTCTAAGGAGTCACAGGTACAGCAGGAGACATTTAGCTGTATGTGGAGTGCTTGTCACCCCTAAACACTCACGCTCTTTCAAACACTCACACTCATGCTCTCTCACTCACTCAAATTGATTTACTTGACCTCTATGCTTTCCAGTGAAGTAACCTTCATATGGGAGGAAGTGAAACGGCTATTTCCCTAACTAGTTAAAACTGTCTTTAGGGAATGAATCTGTCTTTCAAAAGATTTATTCTTTGAGTGTTAGGAGGGGTTGTTGGAATCTTTGAGTGTTGCTGAAATAAAGACAATAGGGAATTTGGAATTATGAGGTCTGCAAAACTGCTTGTGAATGTCTCCTTTACGCAAAGCACCATGAGATGGTGTTTTTCATTGCTAGACCACTCAAAGGTTCTTTTGCTGAGAGCAGCCTTCCACTTGAAACTGCCTTTTTACTACTAAGTGCATCATTTATTTTCTGTACATTAATGCTGAGGTTATTTTAAATCCTGCTACAAAGCTAACTGTTCTTGTTTTGTAATATGTTTTTGTCACTCCTGTTCATTTTTATTTTTCCATGTTATTAGTCAGGATTAGGAACTAGACATTTGCATAAATAATGGAAAGTGTTGTTTTAATTATAAGCTGATTTTCTCAGTGAGTCAGTCAACTAGTCTTGGCATCCCTCCTGTATATGTGTACAGTTGTAGGTTGCCTCTTCATGGCCTCCCTTCTCTGCCAGTACCATTAATGGAAATGGCACTGTTGGGTCTGTTCAGTCTATTGAAGTGAAGAACGCTTCTGTAGGCAAGACTGGGAATGAAACAGCAATGGTAAAAATTGAAAAATTTGAAAAAGTTGTCATACATCATGGAGCAGAAGACTGTGTGCTCTGTATTTATGTTACGGAATTTGGCTTTGGCTTTCTGTGCCAGCCCTGCCGTTGCATCTGCATCTGTGATGACCTGCTCTAGAAGAGCATTTCATGTGCTTTCAATAGCAAATATTTAAATATCTCTCTCCCTTTCTGTCTTGCAGCTGATGCGGCCTCTCAATTGCTTGGATGAACTTTACCGACTCATAGGGTCCTTTATCCGATCCAAGCGCACTGCTGCCTGTGCTTACACTGCGTGCAGTGCTTCTGGAGTTGGATTGCTTTCAGTGTCATCTGAACTCTGCAGCAGGCTTGGAGCTTGTCACATAATTATGTGCAACAGCGGAGTTCACCGGTATGACAATTTCTTTTCCTCCCCTTGTTTCCAATAGCTATTTAGTCATTGCAGGTTGGAGATTGCTGCTTTTTATTTATAGAGAGGTCTTACACTAAATATCTAATATCTTAGACTAAATAACTAACATACCTGAAAGATTTGTGGTGAAATTCTAGAATTGTATTTGCAGTGACTGATAGTACGATTTTGTTTTGTGCAATTACAATGGATTGTTCCTCATTCAAGTCAGTAAAAGGCAGAAATTGTAATTGCTAAAGCAGAAAAACGAAGGTTTCCTAGGTGAATAACACCTACTGTATTAAACTCTTAATACAGACAAGAAACGCTGAAATATTTACTTTGTATGCTAGGGGGAATTGTAGTGGAGCCTATTTCAAGGAAAAAAGTGAAACAGAAGAGAGGCATTTTTGCCAGTGTACCTTATAATAACCAGAAGCTCAGCCTATAGAACAGTTTGTGTGAGTAATACAATGTCAAAAAAATGAACTGAGCTATAATTGACAGATCTCTGTCATAAACGCTAAGAGATTTTAATAGAAAAATAAATATATGATGATACACCATTATAGAGCTCTCTAGTACTTCATTATATTAATCAAAGGCAGCAATATGTTTGTGTTCCAGCTGGGCAGATTACAACTTCTTTGTACATTATACCAAAAAAGCACAGACCACAGTTGGAGGGGGAGGAAAGACCCCAATAAACAAAAAAAACAAGTGTAACCAAGAATCTGATGCTGAATATCTGCTCTTTTTATAAGATTCTAAACTGTAGATTACTGGTAGTAATATGTTAAAAATATGCTCCTTTAGTTTCTGATTCATACAAATCCTTATTTTAGCAGACCTGGTAACCATTACATTGTGTTAGAATGAGCATTGCTTTCTCCTATTTTTAAGTAATGTCCTTTACTTAAAAGAGCTTTGAGGAAGGGGGAGAGGGGGAAAAAAAGGCAACATAGCTGCAATGCAGATTACCAGGCACGAAACACAGGAAAAGCTCCATATATAGCCAACACAATTAAGTTGTATAAAAACAGTGCTTGCCATTCCTTTTAGCAGAGATTACAACAGACTATTTGTATTACTCTCCATCAATGATCCAAGTGCATGTAACACGCTCTACACTGTACTCGATTTTAGGCAATAACAGAAAAAGGCTGTATTATTTAACACTAGTCACTGTATCAGATGAAGATACTATATACTGTGGACTGCCATGAAGTTGTCATTTCAGAAGACCATGAAGCTATACAGCTTGTCTCTGGCTCTTTATCTGGGTTTCAATTTCATGTTTTATGTGATCAGAAAAGACATGGGGCTTAATTTTGCCATTTTTTTTAAGAAAGACTACCTCTGGGTTTTGTCATGGTTCCATGTATTAAGTTCTGAACTTGCAAGCATATTTTTGCTAAAAATTCTTCTAGTTTAAGAATAAAGTCATAGCAACTTCAGTAGCCCAAATAAACTATTACTCCACAGTGTGTGGAGTCACAAATTATTCAGAATAATTTGATGACTAAATAAGAATTGGTATGTTTGATTCTGAATGTGTGCTGTTCTTAGAGGAAAATAAATTATTCATCAAATTTCTGCTCAAAACCAGGGCTAATTCAAAGATTTAAGCAATTAAATGTCTATTTAAGAATATTTTAAACCCACAAAATACTAGAAAACCAATATATTGGCTTTTGAGATTATATTATGAGCAACAGGAATGGGATTTAAATGTGTTATGTGTGGGTTTCCATCTAGATGTTAAAGGATTCAAGATCACGTATTTGTATAAAGGTGCAAAACACCTCTCTAAAGCGTGACTACTTCTGCTTTACAGCAAGTCCATTTGTGCTTTTGTTCTCTTTTCCATTAATACTGCCTTTGTGGCTGCCATCTGTTTAGAGAAAGAAACAACTCTTGGCATCGTCAGAGACATTTTAAGATAGGCCCTCCAAGAAAAAGGGATGTGTTACTTGTGATTTTATAGGTAGTCAAAGAGACTCTGCCCTGTGTTCAGAAGAAAACTCATGTATTTAGAGACTAGAAGGGATTCTTGTGCTATTTTTTTTTTTTTTTTAATGGTAAAAGTTGAGGAAGTTTTTTTAGCAGTTTCTGGGAGTTATTGTTGTGGATACAAACTGGGAGGATGAAGTTTTTCCCTAGAATCTGAAGTCATATAAAGTCACTTTGTACGCTGTTCTCTCTTTCTGGCCTCCCTAGGCCATGCCTCTACAATCCAGCACTAGGCAGGCTCTGCTTTTTGGCATTCTGAATTGCCTTTGCCTGGATGGAAAGCTTGTTTTGTCTCCAGCTAGTAGGCTTGCTGGGTGAATTTTGTTCCCAACTTTCTACTGCTAAATTCTGCTGTGATTTTGTGAACTACTCCCCTTGCTGCTCTACAGAGCAAAACTGTCTTGCAGCACCATGAGATTCTGTGAGGGAGACGGAAGAGAGGAGTAAAATGCTGGATGTGATCGAGTCCCATAGACATAGAAGATTTTGCCTGTTGCCTGCAATCTTGAAGGCTAAATTCTTCTGTTGGAATATTAGTTAATCAAGGCAGATAATCTTGCAAAATAGTACTCTCTAAGTTGTAAGTTCTTTAGAATTCAAGCTACCGATTTTCAGTAAGAGGATATTTATGCCTGGTTGTATTCAGCAGTGTATCTGGCCCTCTGTGTTCTTAGAAACTAAATGCTGTGAATGCTTGTGATCAGAAATTCACATTTTGCAGGCCCAGACCAGGGACTCACGACTGTTGTTTAACATTATGCTAGGGATATTAGCGTTGAAAACTGGTATTATCTACAGGTGCTACTAAGGCAAGCAGATGGGGGAAAGATGTGAATTGTCCATGCAAGTTAAACTTTGAAAGTATATTTTTCCACTTACTAGTGTTGCCAGCTTAAAAATAAAGATTAATCAACTCAGAGCAAGGTTCCTTTATGCTTTATTTTCTAACCCCCTCATTTTAGCCTAATTTCTATGATTGGTCTCTAATGGGAGAGAATGTCTGTGGAAAAGTACAGGGTGCTTTGCTGATCAGCATCTTTTGTTCATCAGGAGTGGGAACTGAGAAAACCATGAATCTGTCAGAATTTAGAGATATTTAATAGACTTTAAACAAAACATATATGAACGTTCTTTTGCTCAATTTATCTGTCTCTTACTGAACTGACTGGAGAGCCCTTTCTGTACTTTCTCAGTTTAGGTGTCATGGATTGACAGGGTGCGGGGGTGTGTGTGTCTCTGCCACCCCTCCTTCTAACCAGAAGCAAATCCCAGATAACTTGGGAGGGAGGCGCTGGGTGGCAGTTGAATGCAGAATAGGCCAAGAACTATGAAACAGCAGCTTTGTCTGCTTTGACAGTGATTGCTGATCTCTGGATCAGCAGTGTCTTGGTTTCTGACTTCTTCGTGATCCATATTAAATTGCTTTTTATGCTGCACTAGGCTAAACCAGCTTGACAGAGTTCGTTTTTTCATCCCTATATCCAAGATAATGTTGGGGATTTTGAATTGCTGGTGATTGCTTTGCTTTGATTTTTATTATGACAATATGTTTACCAGTTTGTGTTAGAGCCTTCAATCAAGTATCTATTTCAGACGGTAGTTCTTCTCAAATATATTTCGATCACCAGAAAAAAAAAAAAAAAAACAAAAAACAACGGGGTAAAATAAGTCCTTTTAACCTTGGTGTCCTAAGTGACATGTGAATACTGCAAACTCCTCTTGGATTATTGTAAGTGAACATGCTTTGCCTGATCAACACCAGGAACAGAGCTCTAAATTAGTCCAAGAAATCAATGGTTTGCATTTCTATTTTTCCTTTTTTATCATCCATAATTACATTTCTGCCTGCCAATCAGCTGTCATCCTGTAAATAATATTCTGTTCCTTTACTTCTGTTAGTTCTGTTTGAAGTTGCAATCTCTCTGTACAATGCAGGTGATGAAAGGCACTTTTAAATTTTATTGAATCATGATGCTGGCTCCTGCTTGAGGGAGAAGAGTGAGACTGCACTGCACAGACATGTCCTAGCCTTTTTCAATGCCAAAATGAAATTAGGTGCAGCAGCTGCAGAAGTCTATTCAGGGACCACAGGCCTTACAGGCTCAAAGGAATCACTTAAAGCATCCAAATGAAACAAATCCCAAGTTTATTTAAAATTTTGCATTTCCTGTAGGATAAGAGAAAAGAAATCTTTTATAATTTTGATGAACCCCAGAAAAATCACACTCTTATTTTCTTTTCTGAATTTTAATTTCCCCTCCAGAAAGTCTCTCCTTAGTATTACCATCCTTCAAGCAGTGGGGTTCTGGCTGGCAGACGCTCGGCGGAATGATGAGGCAGGTTTTGCCAAGGGTTGATTATGCTGTCTCCTGTAGCTGGCACAGCTCCTGCAATCCAGCTAAACCTGCTCCATCTTCCACATAGCAAAGCAGAGTAACACCATAAGCTGTCCATCATGGCCAGCTGCCTTTCTGTGAATCAAATGAAACAATGTGGAAATTAAGTATTCTGAACATTTATATTATATATAGATATATAGATATATACACACACATACATATATTAGACATTCTATCGTAAGAGTTTTTCCTTTTAGATTATTTCAGAAAATTTTCTGTAAGAATTTAGTTCTGAGCTCAATGGCTGCATGCGACAAAAAAGACATCTCCTTGCAGTTTTGCAGCTGTATTTAGGCTGGCTGTTAGCTCCACATTAAGAAGGCTTTCTGGGATTGATTGGACTACTTTCAGCAGGCGGGTCAGCACAGTCTGAAAAACTGATCCTTGCACCTCTCCAGCTGTCTGCACTAAACTGTGCTTTTAGTCCTGCTACCTTCCCATTTAGTCGATTCTGGGTTTTAAATGGCATTTTGTTACGTCTGTCTACAATTAATGTCATTTTGTGATACCTTACTTGCTGAGGCATAAACAAACTTCTTATAAAATAATTTAGGATAGTAGAGTATTTTATTCTGTGCCGATTACTATTTGAAAACTGTTACGTAATTTTTAAAGAAGTGAGAATTTGTCTTAAGACAAAATAAGACATTTAGCACAAATTGGTTGTTTCTACAGTGATCATAATTTTATTTTGATCTATATTTGCCTTTCATAGGTAATCTGGTATATTTTTGCTTTGTTATCTTTAATAGTTATCGCTAATAATTATCTCTAATAATGTCTAAGATTGAGACACGATTTCCTTTAAAATGCAATCTGAAAATGCAGAGAAGTGCATAAAATGCACTGGGACAGATAAAGTGGATCTAAGTTGTTACTAGTAAGGATTTCAATGTGTTCTTTTTTTCTGTTTGGATTCCTTTTGACATTATGGACATTTAGTAGTAGGGTCGACACACAACTCCATCACTGTACTCTATAGAATCATCCTCTCACACTCCAATTCCTGCAGTATTGCCTTATTTGCAGCCCACGTCGTTGGAAAAATCTGATTCTTCCTTACAAAAACTGCTGTGTTGCAACAAAAATAGAATGGAGATCCTCTCTAACAATCTAAAATTAAAACCTTATCCAAATCTTTAATTTTTAAGGTGGAAATGAGTTAAGTGAATAACCTGAACTATTGCAAGACAGGAAGTAAACTGCAATTTTCCAGCAGATTTACGTGCCCGCTAACATGGGAAGAAGCCTTTAATGTGACTTTCTGCACAGAACAAAAGATAATGGCCAAAGCTGGGTTTTGACTTGAGGTTATATTTATTTTGTTTGGTTTCGCAAGTGCCACTGAGAATAAGCAAACAAAAGGCATGGGATACTTTGAATCTTTTGGAAATGCTGATCTTTCATTAAAAAAATAAAATTAAGTAATTTAATGGTGGAAGTGCCTCCTTGCAATATATCCAGCTGGTTAGAGGTGTCAAGATCTTACAGAAAGAATGTTTGTGAAAAAATTGAAAAGATGCTCTGTGCAGTTTTTTAACACTGATGTATGGTGAATAGTAGTGACTTCTCCCATCCTCCTTTATTCTTTGAAAAACTCTGTTTTAATAAAGGTGGGATAATCACATTTTATTTCTGGAAATAGATTGGATGATAGTAATCTTAAAAAAAAAAAACCATACAGAAAAATTATTACCTATTGCATGTTTCATGCTTCAGTATTAGAAAATACTAATATTGAATCTAATAAACCTGATTAAAACTATATTTGTAACCTACAAAAGAAGTCATTGACCAAGGTTAGGTCTGAAATATGGCTAATATATACTTGCCTCCCAAGCATGATTCTCTAGCTTGCTAAATTCATGCCATCTACTTCAGCAACTCAAAAATTTGTTGGTAAATTGTGTTTGAAAGTACCTGGTAGAACTGGGTTTGATTATCTTGTTGTGGGATTGTAGATATATGCCTGATAAGGAAGTTGGGATGTATTTGTTTTGAGGTTTGTGTAACTATGTAATCACAGTAGTGCCTCTTGTGAAGGAAACCTGTGCGTGCTGGTGTTTCACGGATAAAAGGCAGAAGTTCCATTAATATCTTCCACAGATAAGTTACTTTTGGAAGCATTGTTTATGGTTACTGAAACATCATAATGAAATAAATGTATTTCACATGCAAAGTAATAGCTTTCTGTATCTGGGCAAAAATAACACAAAGTTTGGACTAACCTTCAATGGATGGGTTCAATCCAAGGCTGATTTTAAAGTAGTGGTCTTTCCACACTGGGAACATCTCAGCTTTACAAAGGTTCATAAAGGGACACAACCCAAGTCTGGAACTCCAGTGGAGTTTTAGTGTAGTTGTAAAATACAATATTGTAGTTTAATGTAGTTTAACTTCTTGCTCATTTTCTGTCTAATACATGTTGCCTGGCCCAACTTTCCTCTTCTTGGGAGATGAAATTTTGTTCATAAAGTTTCAGTAAATGGACACAGATAATGCAAACTTCAATTTTACTTGCATGGAGACATATTCCCACAATGATAAGAGCTCAGAAATTGTGGGAGAGTCTTGAGTGTTAGGCCTGTCTATACTTTTTATGCTTATTTCTTAGAGTTCTGAACAACATTTTCCCTCCTTTTTAGGCTTATCATGGCCTATTTTCTTCTTTGGGTTACTCATGCAATTAAGAACCAATGGAATTACCCAGCCATCACTAGTAATTATAGAGAAATACTCTAAAAATGTTCACCTCAAAGTAAACTAGTACTAAGTTTTTAATTGCTGCATGTACTGACATAAATAATAGCTGCTCTGTAAGCATTAGTATAAATGACAGCAGAAACAAATTAATACTTAATAGTGTAATTGGTTTAAAAGGTGATCAAATGTACGTGCGATTAGCTTATGATGTATGGAAAGAAAAGTAATTAAAATAATATCAATAGCATTAAATTACATGTTGAATAGAAGCTTTAGATTTTAATTAGACTAAGCATACATGCATCCTTTTCATACCTTTTTCCTATTCACATAGCCAGAACATAATTCATTTTGACATCTCTGTGGTAACTACTAAACCAATTTGTTTCACCTCATTTTTTCTATTCAGGGCATTTTTCTAAGGGAAGTTTTGATGCATCTTTGGAGGTAGGATGGCTGGAATCTTAATTGAAACGAGAATGAATTGAATGATTAAGATTCTTTTTACTCCGGTAACACAGATACAGTTTTCTGAGTGTCAGCTCAGTAGGTAGTATACATGAACTCAAATTATCTTTCTTTTCAGGTGACATTAAACAAGCTGTCACCAAATAATCCATTAGAAAAATTCCATCTGTTTTTGTCTTTTACAACTCCATTTTTCAATGTAGATGTACGTCTATCCAGGCGATTTGCAGCCCTTTAGTAAAAGCCATATCCAGTCAGAAACTAATGGACTAGTGGTGATAGAAAATTATTTTAACCTCTTTTGTTCAGGATTATCTGATCCAGAAGATGTTTGAAAGTTTGTATTTAAACTTCACGTCAATGCTGTCATGACTGATGGGAGACTGGAGATGGCAGGCAGTGGCTGGGAGCAGCTGCACCCCTTTCCATTTCTTGGAAACCAAGTGGGTAAAATGAGGAATTCTCAGCCCAGTTGGGCTGGGAAAGCCAAATGTCTATGCTGCCTTGCTGCTGTAATTTGTCAAGGCAGGGAATTTGTGATTCTAACTGACATAAATCCTGAGATGATTAATTTGGGTCTTTTGTTTTTCTGGCATAAAAGAAGGGATGAGAGGAAAAGACAGGGAATGAGAACAGACTTTTATTTGCTTACACTGTAAAATATATAGATTTGGGATTTATGCTTCCCATAACAGAATGTTAGCAGAGCACTGAAAAAGCCTTTCTTCATTTTTCTTGTTTGGTTCGTCTGGGCTGATTGTATCCAAATGACCAGCTACTTTAAATGGTCAGAATTGCTTCCAAATTGCTTTGTAAACTTTAGTACCATCTATCAGCACTCAAAATGAGGAGCAAAGGTGGATTATTACACATTGCACATATTTGCTGACAATCCTTGATATTAAGCCTTTCTCAGACCACCAGAACAGTCTTACCATATGAGAAACTCCTGCACAGGTTGTGTTGGTTTAAACTTGCATTTCCTTGATCACTTTGTACTTGGCAGCCGTGTTGCTGAGGTACTTTGAGTTACAACTTTTCCCTGTTACCATCTGATGTTTTGTGTGTGCATTTGTTTCTTTCACTGCTGGTTTCCATGGCAGTTTGTGATAACAGATATGCAGTAATTCATAAGCTATATTTGAAGAGCTGGGAGAAAGCACGAGCGTGTAAATGGATGTTTTCTAGTGCATCAGTTCAGCATAGCACCGTGGAAGGTTTGTATGATCAGTTTTATTAGAGGATTTTATTGATTCAGTATTTAACCAAAATGAAGCTGTTTGAGTTGTTTTTTGTATTTAGAAAGTAGTAAACATTTCATAATCACAGGACAAAAGCTGTAACTAATAATTTGTATTTAATTCTGCCATTCATCCGACATTTTACATGCTTTAAGAGAAAGACAAAATCTAGCAATATTAAATTACCTCTCTAATTAAATAGTATATTGAAATGCAAACATGCCTCTGATGCTACTTTAACATTTTTAACATACATTGATGAGTAAGAATGTTTTTTAAAAGAAGCAGTGGATGTATCTAACTAGCATTACTGTAAGACTTCACCTTGAATGTAAAATGTTTTATTAAAAAGGTGTGATAGTAGTTAACATCATCACTGCTGTCATCACTACTAATTTCCTAGGATACATTAAAAATATTATCCTTAGAATTACTATTCTTTTTTGCCTTGAGGTGAGAGCTTCAGTTTTAGCCTGTGTTTCAGGTTTGTACCGTCATTGTTGTCTACCTCCATAGTAGCCTATCAAAGAAATCTTCATTATGCTGCTTTACACTTTGTCTCTGCTTCTTCCACTCTAGTTATGTCTGTCTACACACTTGGCAACCTTATTTCCAAGGCATGGTTGGCATTGTCAACATGTAGACAGCTCATAATGTTCATGATTGCCAGCCATTTCATCAGGTTTTGGATAGGGAGCAGTTTGGTGGTCTTTTCCAATCACAAGATTAGTGTTTGCACCTAATTCTTTGAGCTGACTGACCTTCATTTAGGAGATTCTTTTGTTAGTTTTGATTCATGCATCCAGATTATAGTTCTTCTGTTCTTTCAGTCATTTGGGTTCCAGGAAGATGTGATTTATGGGAAAACTGGCTCAGTAACTGGCTGGTTGAAAGCTGTACTTTGAGCTCATTAACCTCTATTAGACCTACAGAGAGCCTTTTTGCCCTTTTTTTCTGGCTTAGATTACACCTGTCAAATTAGATTTCAGATACTTTTGCTGTTTTTTTTCTGTTGTCAGTGGCACAAAGCTTCTTTTACAGTCTGATCTTGAAGGTTAGATGTTTAGATTTTGGTGCTGGCCAGTATTATGAGCGTGTACTTTATTTGTGCAAGATTTTACCTTGCAAAGACAAGATGAAAACAGTGTTTGAAATTTCTAGCAGATATTTAACTATTATGCACCTTAATCAAACATATAACACAAAAGATCAATAGATTTTTGCTTCAAGTTGACTCTGAGGTCAGTGTATACAAGAAACTGGGGAATAAAAATTATTTCATTACCAAGGAAAATCACTTAGCTTATAAATTTTTAATGAAAGGCCATTAATAAAGCTGCAGATCAAATTTAGTATCTTCTACACTCATGCTGTGAAACTTTTTACAGTCCATAAATTTACTTAAGCAGTATTTAAAACGAGTCAGGGTTTGGGTTGTTTGTTTTTTTTTGGTTTTTTTTTTCAGTAAGAAAATAAGTGCAGACACATTTTTCCTCCTACAGTTCTTATGCTCAGTAAGAAGTGTTTGATTGAAACATATTGTCTGTTAGGTGTGCGTAATATAAACTATGCAGAGTCTTTTGGTCAGGATTTTGCCAAAAGGCTACTCAAAAGTCTATTTTAACCATGTGTCTTTGCTTTATTATTTGAACTTGAAATACACAGCCTTTATCAGGTCCTGCTGAGGTAGGATCATTTTCTGTATGACTCCTCTTCCTGATTGAAAAAATCTGATTATTGCAGTCCTTTGGCTGTGAACAGAAAAATCATCAAGCAGCTTATTGGTGCAGAATGGAGCTGCTCTCACCTCTTGGATGATAGCAGCCCTCAAACATGTTGTGCTTTCCAAAAAGTATCTGTTTCTACTCAGTACTGTTGCCTTTATCTGTGAGTCTTCTACAGCTTTGGTCTTGATTGCATGAGGAACCAGCTATCTATGCTTGTCCTCACCATGACAACTGAAATCAGATGGCATGTCCAAAATGACTTTCCCTACTGCTTCCTGTCTGCTGTGATTACACGTTGTCCTACAGAAAGATCTTTAGCTCTGAAACTTTCCAGGTTGCTCTGACAAAGCAATTACAGCTTTTTCATTAGGATGTGGTACCACGATCCGTTTTTGTTCCCAAGCGTTTACTAGAAAAAGATTGGCAAAGTAGGAAAGGACAGTTCATTTGAAGGAATGCCCTATTTATTTATTATTGTTCTTTTTTGAAAGGGGTCAGTGTCTCAAATTTGGACTGAACTGCACTAATGTGCCATGAGAACAACCAAGCTAAATTAATAGCAAGAGGTCAAGACCCTGGCACCAAAGCTAGGGTCTGCGTTAACAGTGGAGGGTGAAAGATGTGCAGAAACCACCTGGAAAGGGATTTATACAGTTACAAAAATTTCTTCTTGTTGCGTTGTCCCTCTCGCATACACTTGCCAAGTGGTAGTCAGGCTGTGGTTTCTGTTGTTGGTTGGTGTTTTTTTGTGGGTTTTTTTTGGTTTTGGTTTTTTGTTGTTTGGGGTTTTTTTTTTGTTTGGTTTTGTGGTTTTTGTTGTTTGGTTTTTTTTAAAAAACAACAGCAAAACAAGGCAAATGCATTTGGTTGTAAGTCAGCTGGAACACTTGTTACACTCAAAATCTCTCTACTCAAGAAACATTTTAGTGTTCAGGCTAATGCCTGCAGGGGTAGGGGAGGGATAGGAGGCAGGCCTACTATGTAATCTTTTTATGTTTTTTTTAAAAAAAGTTGGTCCAAAATCCAGTGTTATAAGGAAATCACTGCCAGCCGACAGCTGACTTCTGTCTTCCGTTGCAGCTGCACTCTGAGCGTTACCCTCGAGCAGGCAATCATTCTGGCCCGGAGCCATGGGCTGCCTCCCCGCTATATCATGCAAGCTACAGACGTCATGCGCAAACAGGTAAGATGCTCGCTGGGGGTGAGATCTTGATGCTTCCTAACAAGATGTGTTATCATCAAACAAGAATGATTTGACCAAGCATTTTTTAACCTCCATCTTAATGTTGTGTGAGATCTGTGTGAGTTTTCTTAGTATGGGTATTTGGTTGGGTTTTTTAATCTTCCTTTATTGTTGACTGAACCATGGTTTTTTTTTGTTTTTTTTTCAAATAATGGTACAGGCTGTTTTTAACCAGATGCTTGCTTTCTTTGTATGTCTAATGCATCATAAATTTTACAGGGTTATGATTTTACTTAAATTTTGTACAGTAGCTGCTGTGGCATCACCTTACATCAGAACAGTCTGTTGAGTAAGACTATATTAATATATATTATCTGTAAAAAGAACTTCAGATTATTAACTGTTGTTATTAAAATGACTCATGTACTGAATGAAGGGGAAGTGTAGGATGGAAGGGGAGAGATAAATACTATGGTTCTTAACTTTCCAGGCAAGATTCCTGAGGACGATATGCTTATTTCAAAATAGTGTTTTCCACTCTTTGGTCGTAATAGAATATTAGGATTTAGAGGCTGTTGTGGGTAGAAAACCACCTCAGTATGAACTCTTAGTCCTAACCTATGACAAAAAATTCTGAGTTAAAAGGCAATATCATCTGAAAATGGGGGGTACATTCTACTGCACTGGCACAAGTTTTCCTAAAATATCTTGTTGTCAGGTAAATACTTTCAAAGGATGTTTGGAATCTTGAAAGGAGTTCAAAGGATGCGTACAAATGATCCAGAGGTTGTTAGACAAGGCTTATGATGTGAAGATTAAAGAGCTCAGCCTATTCAGTTGATCAAAGAGAGGTTGAGTGGGGGCTTAATCACTCTGTGTGCATATGGAATATACATTACAGCCTGTGGTAGTTTTCAACTGCATGACAAAAGTATAAACAAGATACAGGATGCTACACTCAGTCCTGAAGTGACAAAAAGATAAATTAAGTATTAGAACAATTAAATCACAGATAAGGCAAGATTGGTAATTTCTGCTTTTTAGTTTGCATTTAATTTTATTAGTTTCATTAATTTTGCTACATATTCCGTGCAGCAATCACAGTTTAGTTATGAAAATGATTAAACAGCTGTACTTTACTTCTAACTTGTTGTGGACAAAAATACACATACGCTAGATCAAACCTTTAGTCTGTTAAAGCAGTTGTGTAGGTATTGTCGGGCCACAGGTTCTGATCAGCTGTGTGTAAATGTTGCTGCCTAACACGGATACATCAGAGTAATTAGTCTCCTTCCTTTTTATATTGGACTTTCACTGTATTTGGTGCATAAATTATTCTGTGGTGAATAAATACCCTCAAGGGTTTTGAATCAGATCATGTAGGTCTGCTCAGGCATTACAGCTTTAGCTTGACTTGAAAAGAAAGCTGCTACTGTATAAGGATAAACTTGCATGTACAGGTTGGTATGTCTACTGAAGTTCTACACGAAAGGCAGATCTGAGTATTTTGCAATCAAAAAACGTGGACATAGAATTTTACATGCCTGCTTGCAGGATGTATTCTGTCTAAAGGAACATTTTCAATGTACAGTTCTAGATAGTTTTCAAAAATGCTGATTCATTTGTGGATCTTCTGCAGTTTATTAAATGAAAATGAAAGACGAAAGTAACTTGCACGGTTCTGAGCAGCTGTAACCGTGCTTGCTGAAATAGAGACGTAGGAAGAAGCCTCTAGTGAGGCTACATTCTCTGAAGTGAAACAGCAGGTGATCAATAGCTGTTAAAGATACCAGTATCTCAATACCACCCACAGACACTGCAGAAAAGTCTGCTAGTACATCAAGCCAGACTTTTTTTCACACATTCTTCCTCTTGCAGGAAACTACTACAGCATTTAATAGAGTAATAATCTTCTGTTGTAATTTTAAATCAGTCTTGGAGTTCTGTAGTAGAAATATAGCGCTCCATTAAATTCTAAATGTTTTGGAGTGATTTCAGCAACACACTACGGTATTTTCTAGAAACCTGCTCCAGATTTAATGTTTAAATTATCTGTAGGGTTCAACTGTCAGGAGCATAATGCAGGACATAAAACTTGGACAGGAGAAAAAAAAAAAAAGGCTTCTTGGGATTTGATGCAGAACATTTAGTTAAAGGGCAATACCTGTGTCTTTTACCTGGCTTGATATGAAAAAATCCAACCAAACAACAACTTTGTTATCCTGTTTACACTCTGAATCTTTTGTGGAATAAAGAGATTAGCCAAAGGAAGGTGCAAATGAAAGGACACCTATTCCATCTGTTGTTCTGGAGAAGCCAGCAACATCCTGCCAGCATTGTCTCTAAAAAAAATTGTCTCTACTCAAAAGCTGACACCTCTTCCACCTTGGGGCACCAGTACTGAGTAACTGGAGATACCTGACTGAACGGATGACCTCAGGAAGTGGTTTATTCCTTTTAAGTTGAAAGAGGTTGTGATCACATTTAACAAGTCTCCTAATGGTCCTGATGGTATTGGAACAATTTTCAAAGTAATTGCCTGTCAGTTATAATTAGGTATTGGCAAGCACCTGTTCTGTGAAAACTAAATAAAAGAGACCGACTTGTGAGAGTTGGCATGAACTTGGGTCTGTGGGATCGTTTCAGTTCAGTGGTTTCCGTTTTTCGTCTGCTAATCCAGTCTAGATTGATTCATAAAATAAAAAATTTGACAAAACATCCCAACTGTCTTTTAGTATCTTTATCTGCTAATGTATATTTATTCATGTAAACATCTGTACCCACAAGATACTATGTAAAGCATCCTGACAGGAGCATGTCTTCGGGATGCAGCAAAGTGTGGTGAGGACAGAGGCCTAGGAAAGAAGCTGCAGGAGGGCACAGGTCTCTGAGGAAGAAAGGTAACTAAAACGCTGATAAACAGGAAGGGCTAGGAGAGAATTTGTGTTGTCTTTTAAGTGAGTAATCATTTTTCCATGCCTTCTCATGAGTCTGGTAACAGCACTACATTTTGAATAATTCTGCTAAGAATTGTACCGATACAGAGCTCTTTGGGCAGGGCATGAAGAGAATCTGTTTTCTGTATGTGAGTGGATCTTGCTATCTTTAAATTAGTGTGTAGCTTGAAAATAAACCTATTATTTTGTTCTCACAGCAATGAGAATACTAGTTCATATGTAATAGTCCAGGTTGATGGTAGTGTCTCCTCAGAGCTGCTTGCACAGGTGCTCTGGCAGTACTGATACGCAGAGGGAAGCATTCTGGAGCCCCATAGCACAACTATCCCGTATGCCTACATGAGATAATCAGTGTCATTATTTACATTGCTATAGCTTTAAGAATAATATTGGAGAAGTATAAATTAACAGTATATTGAAATAGAAATGGTATAATGCTGCTCAGTGAAGACAGATGCCATGTAACAAGTTGGTCGTAATTCTCTGGGGCTTTTCCTCAGAAGAAATAAGAATCTGGTGGTTGTAAGTAAGGTCTAATTTGTTCCCCTGCTAAACAGTAAATTCTATGGTTCTATAAAGATAGACTCCTTTTTAAGTCAATGCATTTGATTTATTATGGGAGCAAGATACTAAAATTAATTTGTCTAGTGAGTGATGCAAGTAAAAATAGGCTGGTTTTGTTCTCAGAGGTAGTCACAGCTGACGTTCAGGATCTACATGTGATTAATTTAGATAGTTTTCCCATTTATATGTATATTCTGGCTCTCAGTAATGTTAATCATATGCCAGTCTCAGCAGTCTGTCATGGTGGGGTTTCTTTATTATGATAGAATTTCAGAACATGACACTGAGAAAGGGAAACTGAAGGTGATGGAGATCTGGACTCAACATGCCTAACTTCATAACCAACACTGGATCAGCTATCCTTATATAATTAATGACACGTTTGTCATATCTATTAGAGGTTTAAGAACAGTGCAGACTCCTGCACAGTGCTTCTCAAGTGGCTGTTCCAGAATGTCCTTAACCTTTTCAATAGGATGTTGTGCTTAGTGCCTTATTTGAGGGTGGATTTTTTTTTTAATTTATTTTTCCCTTCAATTTCAGTCTCCTGTTTTCAGTCCAGTACACTATAGACTTAGAGACCAGATTTTACTCCCTTTTTAGCAGTACACTTGTAGTATTTTGAATGTTTCCAGGGATGGGGCATCTACCACCTCTCTGGGCATCCTGTTTCAGTGTTTCATCACCCTTATTGTAAAACATGTCTCCCTTATATCTAGCCTGAATTTACCTTATTTTAGTTTAAAACCATTACCCTGTGTCCTATTGCTACAGACTGTACTAAAAAGTCTGTCCCGAACTTGATTACCATTTCCCTGATAAGCCATCACTTGGTAGATAGTAAAAGATCATTTCACCTGATCTTTCTTTTTTCAGTTCTGTTTTCTTTCCTAATAATTCTCCCTATTCTCCTCTGAACTCTTTTCAAGCTTTTATTAAAGATGAGAAGTAACTATGAAGAATTACAAAAGGATTTTACGGGACTTCATGCTTGAGCAATAAAATGGCAGATGAAAATGAGTGTAGATAACTCTGAAGTGATGCACATGGGGGAAAAAACAAGCCCTGTTCACATTCAAAATAATTTACTGCAAGCTTGCCATTACATCTCATGTTCAAGACCTCAGGATATGATAGAAAACATCAGCTCAGTTCTCAGTAGCTATCAATAAAGCAAATCAGAAGTTATAATGGTTTAGGCAAGGACAGACGACAAAGTAGAAATCATGCTGTCATGACCCTTCATTTTGAACTATCTGATGTTCTGATTCCTTCCATAAGGGTATAACATAATGGAAAAGGTTCAGAGAGGGTCAGAAAAAAATGATCAGTGGTTGGGAATGGTTTATAGACAGGGCAGACAGTATAATCTAGGATTGTTCAGCTTGAGTGAAGAAAGATGTGACAGAGGGCTAAAGAACATGTGGCATGGATGGGGGGGACCACTGTTCTCACCAGTGCAGATCTAAAGGCATTGGTTCTTGACACAACAAGCTTGTATCCAAAATATGGATCTCCTTCCACAAGGAGGTTAGTGATGTGAATTATTTATGGGCTCAAGATGAGATGAGAAAGAAAAGAATCACTGAAATTGATTAAAAACATTGTGCTGAACAGAGGAGGTATCAAATAACTAATGACTGAATTCTGGAAGAGTTTCTGGGGAAGGACATGTTTGTTCTGGCCTGTAGTCATATGACTTTTGCAACTGTCGGAGAGAAGCTTACTGAGCTAGATATGAAGCTAGTAAAATCACTTCTATATTCTGCCTTCAGTTTTTTAGGTAGTCTAGGAGGTTTTTTTCTATCTTTACCACTGTTTTTTTTTTTTTTCCTAAAGAAATGTAAGGACCCAGTATTTTTTGTGCATGAGTTGATTTACATAAACTCTGAGAACCTACCTGTGTGTAACCAGCCAGCTTTTTTTGTCTTTTGTTTGATTGAGCCCATAACAGTGAACTAATACCTTGTTAATTACCTGGGTACCAGATTTCAGTCAAACGAAAGGTCTAGTCTTATTCTACATATTGCATCAATGATGATGCGTCATTAGCTCCCATTGCAGCTCGGTTTGGAATGTAAATTTGTCTTTGATGTTTCACACCAATCTAAGATCTCACTGTAAGAATTCTGAGATTATATACTTTTGTTCTCTGTTATTTTGTCCTTAATTTAGGTAGTACAGAAAGAGAAATAAAGGGAGAGTCATTATGTATTATAGACAGAACAAGTAGTTTCCATCTCCTTTAAAACGTTAGAAAACATAGAGACTGTAAATCTACAGATAAGTTTTTTTATTGCTACTTTACATTAATAAAACTGCAATTTAAAACCCATACCTCATCATTTAAAAACAAACTTTACTAAGTTCTTTCTTATGTCTGAGTTAGTTTGGAGAAGAGTTGGCATTTTTTACTGTCATGGTATATGAACATTGTGTGTGTTTTGTCAGCTTCCTCCTTACTGGGTGAGTCAGTGAGACAAAAGTACTTTCATTATTGTTTCTCAAGGGATCAATTGTGTTACAGAGAGACCTGTTTTTCCAGTTGACCCTGCTTTAATCAGGGATGTTGGACTAAATCTCAGGAGGTCCTTCCAACCTATTTTTTTTTGTGTGTGTGTGATTCTGTGATGATAAAGGAAGATCAGGACCTGTATTTTTCTAATCCTAATTTAGTGCCTCAATTTAGGACATTGTTTCTAGATTTAACTAGAAAGCTATTAATAGGAAATAATTTGTAATATTCGTTCAGAAGTTCATAGTGACTTTTTCTAAAACTAGAAGATTTTCTAGAACTAAAAGAAGTTCAAAAGTGACATTTCTGAAAAGAACTTTGTTATCCATGCCTTCTACAAAGAATGATGACAAAAATTAAACATATTGAAACAAGATTTGGATTGTTTTAAAACCTTAAATGTTACTTTTTTATGAAGTCTTTTGTGTTAGTAAGATATATATATCTGCATTTATTTAATGACAAGTGGAAAGATTTTGTCTCTTTCCTGCATAGTTCTCTAAGTTAAGAATTAATGTAGTGATTTTACTTCTTCCTCACCTTAGAAGAGGACAGTTATTTTGGGGCATGGAGCATATGTATTAATTAATTATAATCAACAATTAGGTTAATCTAGAAAGCTCATAAAACTTTCTAACTTGTGTTGGAATAAATGAAGCAAAATTGTTTTTCTTTTACAGGGTGCAAGAGTACAAAACACTGCCAAGAATTTAGGAGTGAGGGATCGAACGCCACAGTCTGTGCCAAGGTAACTGATTTTTTGTGTCCTAGACCATGATTTTTTCTCGTTTGTACCAAATTCTGTCCTAGATGCTCAAAAGCTAATAGTAAATATTGACTGTAATGTGCACTAACTGCTGTGCTTGGGCTTTTAATGTCCATAAAAACAACTGCATTTTAAACCATACAGTTTTGGTTAAAGTAATTAGTTGCAGAAGTTCAGGCTATGTAGCACTTCAAAACGTCCATTTTTGAAAAATGAAGCCTAATTCATGTTAATTATGAAAACACTGGAGTGAGTCCTTAGTCAATTGTGATATTTAGTGTTTGGGGGAAATATTTGTAACTAAATCTATAACTCCATTTTAGTGAAGTACTGTACTGCAGTATATCAGCAAAATCATATTCTCGTTGCTTCTAGAGATGTTGTAGTCTTTCTTTGTCTCTTTCTGAAATACCCATTAGAATGAAAAATGTGACTGTTCTATATTTGTACAGCCTTGTAATGCTGTGATGGATTGCAGGTATCTGAAATCTATCTTAAAAAGCACAATACTTATAAATGAAAATAACCAAACAACAGTGTTCTTAATTTTATCTTAAAGTGGCTTTATTAATCCAGTTCTAGCTTAAACCTCTTTTTAACCAATTTAAAACATAATATTTTTTGTTGAATAATGAAAGTACATTGAATGAGCTGAACAGATATACGCAATACATAACAGACTATGGTGTTTAAATTTCAGTAAGGAAACAGGGAATTAGTAATACCTGATAGAGGTAACCATGTGAATCAACACGTATGTTATCCATAGCCTTCACAGAAAGACTGTCTTCTGGGTTCTGACCACTAACAATCAGGAACTTTTTCTTATGCAGTTTGCTCCACGTTTCTTAGGTGTCCCAGTTTCTCCCAGCAGGGATCAGGCTACTGCTCATAATTTGTTGTAACAAATCACTGCACATTCTTCTGTGCCTGTGCTTGATCTGATTCTAGAAGAGGAGTGTACCTTAAGTGTAAAAGTTATGAGAAAACCTGAGTAGCAGCTGCTGTTCAGGTGCTGAGTAGCAGCGTTTGTTGGAGCGTGTATGCATCTTGCCTGCCCTGTAAAGGAGATTAAATAAGATCTAACAAAAGTACTGATTCTAGAGTAAGTCCATCAGCAATAAAGTCGTTGCCCTTACCAGCAAATGAGGGCATCCCTTCTCACAGTAATGACTACCTTAGGGGTAATCCAGGACCAAAACTGACTGACCAACTGTCTTGCATTGTGGGAGCCTAAGGCAGTAAAATAACTTTTTGTTACAGTAAAAGTTATGAGAAGCCTTTCCATATTTTGAATGGTACAGTTTTGGCCTTAAATGGACTCCTCCTTCATTACATAATTCTGGGGGCAGCCAAAGAATTGTTGCAAACCGAACTTTTCCCTCCTCTAAATGACAGAGCATGTGTTTAGATTTAGAGCTTCTGTGATAAGGGAAAAATCTAAGTTCTTAAAAAGAAAAACTTAGCCGTGAGACATTTTTTGGCTTTGCATCAGTTGAGGAAAGATCACCTCTTTCCCATTGAAACTACCTCTAGATAGCAATAAGAAACTGAAGAAAAATTATGAGACCTCCTAGAACACAGGCTAGACAGATGCATACAGCATGCCTGCCAGTTGGCAGCAACTTTCTTCGTTGCTGCGACGACGTCACGGTAATATCTCATTGACCTCAGCGCTTGGGGCATGTGCTGTCCCATTAGACAGATAAGTCACGTAAGTCAGAATAGTCACCAGCAGGAGTGTTACCTTTGATGTATAGGTAAACGATACTGTGGGCTGCCAATTCGTTGCCTTGAAAAGGATTTTACCGTTACATTTGGTTCCATTCAGTGTCACTTAACAGTGTTCTCAGTTGTCTGCAGTTGCCACTGTTTTCTGTCTTTCTTCAGCTGATCTCTTTCTACCATCTCAAATAGTTGTTCTGTATATAGAGAGCCAGAAAAGGCTGTTTCTGCTCTGCACTGTCTTCAGCAACTGTAGCTCCTTGGGGATTTATGCAGCCTTGTTGGTTTGTTTCAGAATTCTCCTAGAATTCCAGTCACTTTCTCTGAAGACAAGTAATCTTAATGATTACCATTTTAACCTCAAGAATACAGACCTTGGTACTTGGGGCTGAGCTTCTCTGCATATTGTTCCATAGAAATCAGATTTTGCTAAAACATTGTCAAGAACTAACCCCACTGCAATTACTTACCTGAGATTCTGACAGTAATTTTGTCTGTCTTCTGCCAGGTTAGAATATTACTGCTTTATTACAGCAGCAGAATCAAATAACTCAAATAACCCCTGTTTGTTTTTCTCTGCATACTTTGTGTAAAGATAAGGCCATCTTATTATCTCATTGGTATACAATATGAGATATATGCATATTGTTTTATATATGGTCGCTAACAGATACTTTGGTACCTGCACAATGTGACCTTAAATGATCACATTACTGAATTGCCAGATGACAATGTGGAAGAGCCCAATGATCTTCAGAACGCATCGTGGTGGAGGCTTGAAAGCAGGTTTTCGACTGCTGTTTGGGTGACAGAGCTGATGCTCCCAGTTTTTACCATCCAGAAACAATACTGCTGGATACTCACTTCCAGGAAGATTCAGAGAAAAATTATTTAGCCCGTGGCCATTGTGTGTTGTCAGTGTCTCATGGGTTTTAACTCCTGAGGGAACTGAAAGCAGAGAACAGCAGCTATCCTGCCCTGCTCTTGAGTAGCCATAGGGTGCTTTTTCTGACAGGGTCTGCCTAGATGTTGGAAGAGGCTTTTAGTGCTGATGGAGGCAGCCATACGTGCTGTGCCTCACGTAATCTCAGTAGCAGAGTGTCATGCCAAGAAGGCACCAGCCTACTGATGTTGAATTGTTTGTGGAACCCAGCCACATGTACAGATTATTGTTTTCTGTGTTGATTTATAATTAGATTTATAATTAGTTAAAATGTAGTTGTATATATTAATGTGATGTTTAGCAGGCAAATTTGCAAAATATTCTTGGAAATCTCAGACACCCTGCACATCTTAAATATCCCTAGCCCCCAAGCCACTGGATGATTCACCACCTCACCTGTAGCCAGATCTACCAAACCTTCTATTTCTATTGCTTTGGAATTTCAATATCAAAGATTCTTCATGTTAAATATTAATGCACATGCTGTGCTATTGTCTCTTTAGTTTTGGCTTCTGATGCTTTTTCTCCTTCCCATGCCATACTTGGTCTCTTCTTTTTGCTGTTCATTCAATGACACACTTTCCCTGAGGAAAATACGTGATCTCCAAATGAGATCATGTCTATTGCTGGTTCTAATTGCTGTGGTTGCAGAGGAGATGCTGTATGCTGGACAGAGCCTGAGGTCAGAACAACTGCCATTTATTTTCAGTATTCCTAACATTAGGTTAAAGTTTCAAACACTTCCTAATAACCAAGTCCATGCAAAAGGGCTTAATAGAAGTTCAAAAGCCTTCATAAATGAAGGAGTGGCTATTTCAGTCTGTACTGAGGTAGTGATTTGATCCAAATCTTACTGGCCTTGACTTCATACATGTAGAAGCAGGCGGGAAAGAATTTAAAATCTTCGTGCAGGTGTGTCACATGTCCCTTAGGTTCTTCAAACAGTATCAGTTTTATAGGAAACTCTGTTAGAGTGAGGTCTGACTGTGGCAGAACAAAACAAAAATGGAGGCAATTGCATTCACCAAGCAGCTTTTCCAATTTAGAAATTCAAAGCAACAACTGGTAATTGGGTTACTGGAGATGCAGCTTTCTCCAGAATAGGGTCTTCAGTGCAGAAATACAAATACTGGACTAAACCAGAATGTCTTTGTAAGATTGCTTATAGCTATGTGTTTGTAATTACAGCACTTCCAGTGTAAACATTCATGCTCATGAATAAGATTTTACTGGTCTTATGTCAATGTTATTAACCTAAATTCAGCACTTCTTGTTTTGCGATGCAGGAAGACTTAATTTAGTTTGTGTTCCTTAAATTTACTCATTTTAATAATAACCAAGCTCTCAGAATAACAATTGCTTTGTTTTTTGTCATTGTCAGATTATACAAGCTATGCCAGCCACCACCACCTGTTGGAGAAGAATGAGGAGGACTACTCCAGAAAATAATCCAATAATGGTCTTTAGGATACAGGGACTATATGACAAAAATCTGACTGCCCTACAGCAGTATGTGCCTGGGGTTTTGATGAATAAAAAAACTCTTTACTCAGGACAAAGAAAGAAATACCCTAAATATTCTCTATCGGCATGGGAAAAGTCCTTCCAATCTGTGCACTCCAACCTTACACTAGTAGAACAGGAATATTCCCTGGGAATTTTACACTGGAATCAGGTTCATTTGATGTGTCTTGTTCAGTCACATGATAAGTACAGCCAGCAGATTGAAAACAAATGTCCTGTTCGGAGAGAATAACTTCACTTGTACTATACAGAACGCTTACTTGTGGAAGGAGTAAAAGCCTGAATAAACCAGGCTTGATAATGAGGATGCACTTCATGCGGGGCCCTTTGCACTGATGATCCCTTTTTTTCCAGTTGCCATCATAATTTTTCAGAACGATGACATTACTATTTCAAGGATATAATGGAAGTGAGGTTTAAAGATGGAAAACTCGTCTCAGAATTGTGTTTAAGGGCTGCAGGCAGACTGCTGCTATGAACATGTGCTTGTAATAAGTAAACTTGGCCATGTCTTCAGTGGTCATTGTCGTACAGCTCTAGAAGGCGTACCTATACAACATAGGAGGTGAAGTTTTGCCCTTTTTCAGTTGCCATTGCAATGAAGAAGAAGGGTAAGCCTGATCTTCATCCATAGTTAGACTGAATTTCAGACTCTGCCTAATGGATGATTTACATCATTGCGCCTCTGTGTTTCAGGGTTTTCCGGAGTTGTGTATATTCTTGTGTAGCACTATACCAGCAGATCTGCATAAGGCAAGAATAAGGCAGTATTGTTATGTTTACCTGGAAGTGTCTGTGGTTTAAGTTGAAGCATAGTTTGGGGGGTTGATGTCTTACGCTACCACTTCCCCTATTTTGTCAGTATTGTTTTCTATAGCATTTCAGTTCTTTGGAGTGTAATTGTGATAGATTTATTTTGAAATTGTACTGAGTATTTGGAGGGCCCAGGGAAAATATATCTGTGTTTGGCTGTTCGTTTGGCCAAAGAATATTCAGAGAAAATGCCCCAAATGAAGTTTTATATGTGACACATTAAAACAAAACCTATATTCTGAAGTAGTTCAACTTGTAGCAGTAGATACCCATTCTACCAGAGCAGGACGTACACTGAATAAAATTTACTTTTTGTACAACAGCAGCCTATAGTTACGCTGTAGCAATCAAACCTCCAACATAACTGTTGCATATTATCTAATTATTTATAAAATCTTCAACAAATATATTAATCCACAATGAAATAAGTGAGAATTCAAAATAAGCTGTACTCTTGCACAGTGTTTTTTATATAGGGTATCTAGGGGACTTGTTACTTTTCTCCAAAGGAGGAATTAGAGCTCCAACCTTTTTTCAGTATTCTTAATGTTTTTACAGACTTTAACTTTGCTAAGAAAATAAATATTTTTATATATCCACAGGTATATATGTCTGCGCATATATGTGAGTTTCAATATGTATATATTTATGTATCTTTAAGGTTCCTTCCAACCGAAACCACTCTATGATTCTATGTAGTTACGTCAGTTACTAGTCCAACCTTAAATACAGAATGTTTGCCTTAAACTGTGACAAATACACACAATAATGAACATTTCAGTAATGATTTCACCTTTGTGCTTTGAAGTTTACTCTGTTTTCATAGTTGCTGGAAGCTGTGGACTCTAATCTTTTTGATTAAAAACAAAAACCCAGAAAACAAAGTTTTACTCTTTAGAAACTTACATGTTTTATGTAGGATGACCTAATGCTTGTACATAAGAAAGAGTCACGATTTCTGTAGTTGCTATTCTAGTCAGGATCTCATACTGTTGGATGTGTTTTATTCAGAGAGGTAGTGTTGGCTAGGGTAATTCATGCCTCAGGCAGAAGCACCAAAAATATTTCAGTTTCTGCTTGTTCAGGAGTGCAGACAGTCCATAACCAATTCGTGCCAAGGATGGTGCCGGTTTCAGCCCTGGCTGCGAGCTCGCATCTTCCTGTGAGATTTCCCCACGTAGCCTTTGCGTTTTTCCTATGAGGCAAGTCAGCTGCATGGAGCTGCTAATCCTGTATAATACAAAATATCCTAGAGGACAAAATCTGTTGCATGCACACAGTTTTTGTAACTGGTCATTGCTTTTCTCTATTGCGCTGAAAATGGTAGGAGTGCAAATATGCCAAAATAATCTCCCTGTATAATATGGTCGTTGTCTAATTTGTTTTGTTATTGAAAGCATGGAGTAATAGACATTTGTAAATACCAAGGTACAAACAGTGATGAGCCAGTCACTAACCGAATTCTTGAGCTATTGTTTCATGACTGTGGAAAAGAAATCTTGACCTCTTGTTTTTGTGTCTTATGTTTTGGTTCTTTATTCTTTTTTTTCCCCCTCTAGAGGTAGTTCTCAAAAACTTACTCAGCACTGGGAGCTTCATTAGCAACCCATACTGCAAAATAAAATAGCTATTCAGCCTGGTATCAGAGGGGCTGAGAAAATTAAACTCTGGTTTTCTAGGGTTACAGGTAGCATGTAAAGACAGGATTTCCAGAGGAAATTTGACATAAATGTCCCACTGACTGTCTGTGGAAAGTGGGCACCTAATTTCTCAAAATTTCCTTCAAAAGCCAGTGTTTGCTTGAAACATAGTGCAGCTTTTCTTGTCCCTCTGTTTTCAGAGCACACCACGCATTCTAACACATCTGGCTTCTAATAATGTTAAATGGACCCTTAAGAAGCCCATTCTTAAATTATGCTTTTACACATGTTCATTATTAAAGCTATTTATCTTATTTGGTATATAGAAAGGATGTATTTGTTCCTTATGCAAGGTGCACTTGCAGAGTGAAAGAAGTCTGTTCTCATCAGGGTATGTTTATCCTCTCATAAATTTTTAGACTTACAGATGACAAGAAGAGATGACCAAGAGTGATGATTTACAATAACACCCATAGCTTGTTAAATCTTTGCTTCTACAGCAACAGATTATGCAGCCTATTTTTGTGACAATGTGTTATACTGCTTTAAGGAAAGCATTCTGTATGTAATTTTTACTTTTCCATCTGAGACAAGCGTAATTCTTCTGGGAATAAATTCAAGGATCTAGAGACATACGTTACTAGATACTGACTACCACGATTCAGTGGTAAGTCTGTGGGGGATGTATAGGAGATTTAACAGCTGGGAAGGGAGGGTTAGGGGCCAAGGAACAGCTAAGTTGCCATAGCGTTCATGCTTGGAGAAAACATAGGTGTTGATTTTAAGGCAGAGCTGATGCTGTTTGGCCTCTCTTTGCAACCATCATCTATGAATAATAGGATGCTAAACAGTTTTAATCTATGAAATGAGCATTGATTCAGTCTAGTTCCCTAAATTAGGTATTTCGTATCACTTACTTTCCTTGTAGATTGTGAATGTAAATGAATAAAAAAATGTATATATTCCAGTTTCTCAGTATCAAACATTTTTGTGATCCACTTTAAAGTAGATATTCCTGCTGTCAGCTGAACCAACCAACCAATTTTATGTCCACTGAGAGAGCTGCAGTCTTGAGTGGCTTTTTAGATAGTTTTCACTGGGTTTTAGCAAAAACGTCAGGTTTTCAGTGTTTTTTACTTCTTTGTTTTAATGCACTCAGTAGTGGTCAGAACGGCTCTTCTAGTGTTTTAGAGGCAAAATGATTAAACTGAAATTGATGAGGATTTATAGTAATCATACTTAATTTCATTTGTTGGAATCCCCTAATGGAAAAAAATGAATGAGTTTTATTGATCTGTTTCTAGCCAGAGAAATTCACAAGCAAACAGCAGCAATTTTTTTGTTTTATTAATTCACTGTCAGATGTAGTGTGTGTATATATAAATATATATAAAAGACAATTGCTTGAATGTGAGTGTACACATCATGGTTAAGCATGATAATCAAAAAAGGAAAGTATCTTCCATTTATTTTCATTTAAATTGTGAAATAAGTAACTGTAGTATATATACATATCATTCTGTACTCTTTACAGCTACTTCATGGATATGTCTGCCAGCATTTTACGCATATTTTGCACTGATTTTGTTTAACATTATGAGAAGAGGAGAGTTTCTCAAGCTAATGCATTGCCTTATGTATTTTATCTCTGTACTTGTTCGTAAGTGCAGGTAGCGCTCTTCTAATTGTACTCCAGCAGTACACTGGCATTGATAAATTAGATGCACAGTACATACCTGTCTCAGGATATCTGGATTTTTCATCATTAGGTTTTAAAGTATAAAAAGATACTGAACTCATATTTTTGTATGCTGACAACTGTGTAGTTGGTTTTTTTTTTTTGTATACTTTATATATCAGTCAGATTTTCCTAATGAAAATGTATTATTAGGAATGTTTCCCTTTTCCTCCTAGAAGACATGGGTTTGTTTTCTTGTTATGTATGTGTAAATGAATACACAGCGTGCACAGTCATTCAGATGTTAACACCGGTGAGAAATTTCAGATTGTCCAGAGGCCAATCAAGTAGTCATTTCTTATGTTCTTCTCCAGAAATAACATCTCCATGCTAGACATCCTTTATGGCTAGAGTGGAACTACTTTAGAAAGAACTTCAGCTTCGGTTTGAAAGTCCAATGGAGTGTTCAAAGTAGCTGGGACATATCTGCAAGTACTTAGATTTGGACTTTTCTGGGAATATCCACATCTTTTGTGGCTGTGGGTGTCCTGCCTGTACCATATGCCAGATTTAAAAGACTAAGCAGCCTTATTAACTTTTTAACACCCTGTATATAGTGTATGTATTCAGTAATACTTGTGTTACACTTTAAAAATGAACTTAATTTCTGCATTGAGTATTGCACACATTTTTCAAATGAAGAATATATTGTTTGTAACATCTCATTAAGCACAAGAGAGCATTACTGCTTTCAAGTATAATGTATAAGTACAGCCATACACGAATCTCTCGGTAAGCTTTTGTTTTAAAACAGTGGGTAGCAGAGTTTGTTGGAAGTAACCTTTGGAATTTGATGTTAAATATCCTTGAAACATGAATTTAAATTACTTTTTACTTTTCTATAAAGTGCCTGTGTAGCATACTTTGAATCAGTTGCTATATTGATTATGGGTTAAACTAATACTTTTAGATCTATGGTATTTTTTGTTTAGTCTACATATTAAAGACTGGAATGATAACAATGTATTACAAAATGTCAGACAGCAATAAAACCATTCATAATATGGCCACTGCAAATCTCTTTATTTGTAAGCAAGAAATAATTGTTGTCTTTCCTTGTGGAAGCACAGCAGCCTCTAAGAGTTGGAGGAAATTGTACTGGATATATTCTGGGGGCATAAACAAATAAAAGGAACACAGTAAGTTTTGATTCTGCTTTCATTTAAACGAATAACCAAATTTTCATTGACTACAGAGGATGAATCCATAATACTGGGACTATTATGCCAGAACCGGACTAGCTTGCATGCTTGTCAATGCATTTAGTTCACCTAATTAATGAAACAAGTAATGTCTCCAAGACACAAAGCTTGACTGGAAATGAGAGGCAGACCACATGTAATCGATGGGGTTTTGTCACAACCATCCATGCAGTAGGTCTAATTAAACCAATACAGGGCAAGACTGCAAGCAAATGAAGAGCAGTACTGCATTAACTAGTCAGTGCATCGTTGCAAAAATGAATGACAAAGTATCACGCAGATTGAGACAGAAATAATGTCTGATCCGCATCAGTGCTGCCTGTGCTCATACATTTCAAAATATGTTGAGTAACAGTTGAATTCAAATTCAAGACAAAGTGAAGCTTGACTGAATGTTTAGCAATATATTAGATGCTGTTCTGAAATAGAAAAATACGTAAAGCTTTTATATATTAAGAAGTCAGGTAGGTGTTTGGAATTTTGACAGCACACCCTGGAAAATCGGTAGCTTGGGAAACATATGGAAATAATTATAATCATGTGCCAATTTTAAAGGACATTTGTGGGCCTCATACAGACAGAAGGTTTTCATTTCTGGACTAATTCCCACGACTTTGAGAGAAAGCATTAATATTTGATATTTAGTGTGGGACCGAACGACATTGTCTGGATACTCATCACATAGCAGTCATGAGGAGAAAGAGAATCTCTTTCAGTCTTAATCCTTATCTTGAAAGAAACACAAATTCCCAATCTAATCATAGCTCCTATTTTCATTTCTAATGTGAGAAATAATCAGTGCCTACTGCCCTCAGTAACAAAACAATGTGTTAAATGGCATTTTAAGACTTTTTCCTCTTCCCCCTGCCCCCCCCCTCGCTTTCATTTAATGAACTCATTAATTCATGCCAGGTTAGATGCCTTTCAGGGGAACAACAGAAAGTTAAGATTCCAGTCACATCAATATGTTCAAGGCCTGTTGTACCTTCAACACCTGCCTCTCTTGAAGGCCACAGTCTGGAGCTTCCTGCAGGAGCGCGTGTCCTGCTGGTGAGCAGTCAAGCTAAGAGAAGACTCTGAAGATGGAGGAGTGACCAAAGTGCTTTCTGTGAAGATTGTGGTAAAGCAGCACCCTGTTTCCTTTGGTGTTTAGCTATAATCTAAATGATCTTATAAGAAAAAAGACAGTTCAGTGTAGTGAAAGTTGAATATGAGCCTTACTGATGGCCTTCTATGTATCTGACTGCTAGAAAAACAGGAAACAGATATTCTGTACCAGTTAGAATAAAATGGGACAACTATAACATGTTTTAGAATGGTAATAAAGTTTGAGTTAGAAGGGCAGAAAAAACAGTGGACATTCCTACTTTGCTACTAGGAATCCTTAATATTTAAAATTGCTTTAGGCCATATTAGATCAAAAGAATGAGGATGTATCCCTCATTATAATTAGGATTTCAATAAAATTCAAAGCAGTTCAAAATTTTCTCCGAAGAAGTAGAAAATTTGATAGAAACTGAGGAACTCATTCTACTGCTCTTCTACCCACCAAGTCCTATTTTGCTGTTTCCAAACACTAATAATCCATGTAAACATTCCTTGGAGCAGGCTCAGTGGGGCGGCCAAAAGAATAAACCAGCATGGAAAACGGGCTCTGCTCATACTCAAAGGAAAGAAAAATCACAGGTGCTGAAGGCTTTTCAAACGTGCTGAGCCACAATAATTTTCTATTTCATTCAGCACTGGTCTGAAGTATGTCACTGAGCAGGGCTGTTGGTGTGCTGCAGAAACCCAAGCTCTGCCAGATTATTGCAAAATTGTGATACATGGAAGTAGGTCTGCTTTGAATAAGGTGGGGTGAAAGGGAGGCATGTGATTCCCCTTCTTGCAAGATTTGCTCTGTGGATCGCATACAGGAGTGTTCAAACACGCTGCTGCAGGAAATAAGACTTTGTCAACCTGGATGGTAACAGCCAGTCTACTGAAAAATAATCTGCCGTCTGCATCCTGAAGTGAGAGTTGTGCAGGGTTTCAGCTACCGATAGCACAAAGATGTGGGAGGACAGACCAGAGATGATGCCTAGGTTCCTCTGCCTTGCACTCTTGTTAGACCAGTGTGTCTTGTGTAGCTTCAGCAGCAGAGAGAAAGAATTGCTCCTCTTCCAGAGGAGAGCCAGGCACTGGTGTGCAGTCCTGGGAAAAGCATGTTCAACCGTTTTCAGGTAGAGGACAGTGTATGATGTTTAGTTTGGACTAAAACCTTTCGATTGGCAGGCCACAGACTCTGAGGTGATTTTTGCACCCTTTCACCATGTGGCCCAGTCTGGTGTGTGTTAGATGTTACAAATGTATGTGCTTTGTTTCCAGATCCTGAAGGCAGCTGGATGAGACAGGCTCCGAGCTACTTGCCTGCGAGCCCTGGGCACAACCAGAGCAGAGCTACAGTCGCTCAAAGGATTTCTCAGCCAGGAGGAAGGCATCTGGGGAGTTCAGGCAAACACACAAACTGTTCTGAGTAATGTCTTTGGACTTAATGATTGACATCCTGGTATAGGTACTGAAGTTGTAGTTATCTGAAAGTAAAATCAGAAATTATGTCATATTTTTCAAAGTGACTTAGGGCTGGGTTATCAGCCTGATATATATATATATATGTGTGTGTGTGTGTGTGTGTATTGATATATGATATATATATATATATATACATTCAGCTAATGTTAAGATACGAATCAAAGGAATTAATTCAGCTTTGAACTTGGGTTCTGATGTGCAACCTGGCTTCTATTCATTTAGTCACCAGTGCCAACAAAGTGTCTAGGTATATCAGTCATTTCTGAGAATGGAACTGATGCTCCTGTTCCATTAGCCAGCTCTGATAACTTTACAATTAACACCCAAGTTCTTCTGACTTACGGCAAGAAAAGTCTTCAATCCCTTCTGTGAGACATTTGTATTTGGATTACCTAATCATGAAGACAATCACTTCTTAAGATGTCTAAAGCTTTGTACAAGTTATTTCCATGATAGTTACACATCAAAATGCTTTTGAAGATCCCACCAGGGCATCTGCACCATTTGTAAAGAGGTAGCTTTGAAAGTCTCATCTAGATGCACATAAAATGGTGAAGGAGGTAATATTCATGGCGTCATAAACTTCCTTCGGAACAGAAGTGAAATAGCATTTCTTATAAACAAACTTGATCTTTCATTTATGATTTTTCAGCTGTAAGAGCAGTGCACATTTTCTCATACTCACATGAGGTTCCAGTATTTAATATTGTCAAAGCAACAGCCTTTCACTTGTAGTTCTGTTCGCTGTGTGTTTGTCTAGGTTGGCTTGAGTCATGGCTGTAGAGATCTTTCCCCAGAATTGCCAGTGCCAGTGTGTGGCAAGTTATATTTAAACTCTTACTGGCAAATGATCAGTTATTCAGAGATCCTGGTTTATATTCAGCGCTTTGTCTTCTCTAACCTCCTTTCCAAAGGTCCTTGAATATATAAATGTCTCGGCTTAATGACAGGCTGTCTGGCTGGCTCCTACCCACTGTGAACTGTATTACTCAAGTTGTAATTGTACCACCACAGCTTCCTAGACATCTCAACTATCCAAAGATTTTTTAAAAAATTGTGTATAATCTGGAAGGTCAGAACTCCGGTCAGTCAGTGTTTCTGTTGAAACAGCAAGAACTAGTCCCCAGCAAGTATTCCCTGAGGAAAATGCAAGGCACCATAATAATCTTAAAGCATTGTACACTCATCATACTCATGCTGTTGTTCAGTCTTCTAGATACCCCACTGTTCTTAGATCCATGTGGAAATGTTATATATAGTCTCCCTGTCCTATTGCAGGATTGTAACTAAGTTAGGAAAGGAGGATAGTTCGTGACCATGGCAAGGAATTAAGAAATCTCTCATCAGTTTCCAAACGCCAACATGTGCTTAAGTACTTTATAGTAAATGCATGGAAGCTTTTCTGCTTCAACATCTGTGGGGCATGAATACGATTCCTTCCACCTTTAAGGGCTTGCTGTTTCTGTTCTCTTTCTCTGTTTAAAGGCATGCAAACGCTGCTTACAAGCATCTGCGTCCAAGTTTTTAATACTCTCAGCCAGCTTTCAAAAGTCATGATATTTGCACCAGTAAAATTCCATAGTGAACTGCCTTCCTTCCTGCCTGCTTTGGGGCATCCCCAAAATTATGCAAGTCTCTGTTGCTGTCTAGTAAATGATTTAACCTCTTTGGAAACCAAAAAAAAAAAACCATTCTCCTGTGTATTTCACTAGCAGGAGTTTTCTTAGAACACAAGTATCAGATCACAGCTCTCACACAACCTTGAGAGTGAGGTGGTATCGCCAGGTCATCCTCCAGCAGATAGGGAGTGCAGCCACCTGTGTTCATTGATTTTGCTAGCAGTGCAGTACTACAGGTAGTTACATGAAAGTGGGAGAGGAAGATCTGCGTCTCCTGGACTTTCTGGAGAATTGATAACTTTTCAAGAAGCACCAACTGAGAGAGGGGGTGCACTACTGAATCATGCAGCTCTGCTGGCAGAGGCCAGAATTAATTATTTCACCACGTAACTCCAGATTATTCCCATACAAAGGGTTTACGTAGTCCAGACATGCCAAATCAGGTTCCTGTCGATACTCTTCAGGCTAACGGTTAGGATGGTATTTATTCTGAAGCTATCAAAAGAGAAACTGTGCAATTTGCTGAGCCTATAATTCTGTTCATGATAATTAGCTCTGTTTTGCCCTAAATGTTCTAACAAATGGGTCATTTGCAACAAAATACATTCAGAGGTATTTCTGTACTCTGTCTACATAGTAAGGTAAAGTTTTACATCAGTGGATTAATTATTTTGTATGTTATCATCCTCTAAACATACAGTCTGTTTTTTTTCTCGAGTGCCTCCAAGTTACAGAAGTTGGTGAGGAAGAAGAGAGCAGCCGAGGAGGAGGGGGAGATAAGGTGGCTAAGCTCTTTTGATAGAGGCTGTGCTCAAACCCCAGGATCTTTAACAGCAAAACCTCTTTTGGCCTGAAGGAGCCTTCGCTTGATTTAGAAGATGGGAGAAAGCTCACTTGCTCCTACAGATGAAAATAAAAGAACGATCAGAATGGCAGCATAAAACATTTCAAAGTGGAGTTCTTGCGTTATGTGGGGGTTGGAAGCTGGGCAAGTACACAGCACGTTGTATATTCAGGAAAAATATAGACTCTATTCTATGATGTACATTACTACATGGAGGAAAAACAACTATGGAAGAATTAGAGCAACAGATTCATGTTTCATATAGCCATGGATTTGAAAAGGTTTTGGATTGCATTCAGGGTGATTTTTTTTCTTCACAAAATTTGCTCAGATAATGACATAACTTCGTAGTCTTATTATGACTTGGACTAGTAAGCTGTATAAATTGTAATTTTGTAATTCTGTAAAGAAAACTATGGAGGCTTTAACCATTGATACTGCTCAAAAGCTACACTAAACATACATAGGTGATTGCCATAGTGTTGTTAATGCTGAAGAGGTTTCTGGAAACAGGATCACACCTACAATCATCAAAGAAGAAAATGTGTTTCAGAATATCTGCCATTTTTTGTTGGTGGCAAGTATTTTGAAGCACCCTTGAGGATGCTTAATGTGCAGAAGCATCTTCCTGGCGCAGGTGGCCAAAATGACAGTGGTTTAAATTTAGATTTTACTGAACTTTAAAGTGTGTGATTGCTTTAATTTGGTTTGGGAAAAAAAGTCTCTAGGATGTGTACCTGGAACAAAATATTCTTTCTACTTTTTATTTATTTCTTTAGATGCACACACTGTGTGTCTGTATAATTGTGAAACGGAAAAAAAATAATCAAATTGCATCCCAAAGAAAGATTATTCAGGATAGGAATCAGTAAAAGGACTATATTGCCAATAAGCATTTGCTTTTATGTCACTGCACAACACTTAATGCATTAGTTACCTCTTAAATCACCAAAACGAATTTAAAATAATCCAGAGACTGCAAATGTGGTGTTCTTAGCACTGTTTAACTTCATTCTTCCTGAAATTTCCTTGACATCTCTTTGGTATCCAAAGAAAGAACAACCTGGCAACTAATTTTCAACAGTTCTCCTGAACTTACAATGAGAAAAGTGAGGTAAAAGGACATGTGCAAGAGGAAACAATATATTTGTAAAATATAAACAAAAACACCCCAAGCCCTCTCCCCACAACACTTGGGTAGAAAATTCTTCATGGTTGCATTACAGTATGCAAAAGAAAATGAAGCACCAAAGAAATGTGAAGAATAGGGAGCTTCTGTGTACTGAATGAAACTGTAATTCCAGGAGGCGGTTGGGGGTGGTGGTGTCTGCTTTGCTTATACAATTTCTTTTCATTTTTTTCCCCGCTGGAATTTATGCAACGCTGAATAGCTTTATGTGCTACAGAAAAAAGAACTTGTTTGTTTGTTTTGCTGTCATAGAGAAGATATTAAGGATCTCCTTAGGAGAACAGGACTACTGACTACTGAAAAACTTGGAATTACCAAGTACCTGGGACTGAATTCACTAAAACTGCATGCAGGACTGGTATTGATCATTTTGAATTAATTCCTGTATTTTTAGTAAAGCATTTAAAATATGAGAAGTCACCCACACCCCCACACCCCTGGAAAAAAATTAAAGATGGTTTTTTATTGTTGCACAGTATTTTAAAAATTGTCAGATATCTCTGCTCCTACAAAGATTATACTGTCTGAAGGATGTTTCAGGGTCAAACTTCAAGCTTAAATCAAAACAAACACAGGGATAGAAATCTCCTTCTTACCATTTTTCATTTCAACTGTTGCAAAAGGAACTCATTCTAATGGAAGCAGCTCAGCTGTCATATCTCCTTATCCCTAGAGTGCAGAGGAGCCATGTTCAAGTAACTGGCACTAGCTTAAATTTCTTGCTACCTATCTCAGAAACAACTCAGGGCTGGCATTTCATAAGCAGTGAAAAGGTTGAAAAATCATCGTGACTTGTCAGTTGAGAAGACCTGCTAAGCAATTTCATAAAACTGTAAGATGGATCATCAATTGTCCCAGTTTTTCAGACTCCACTAGGGAGCATGTCGGTTAATGAAAACTAGAGCTTTGTTCTTTGCAGCAGACAGCTATGTACATCTGAATTACATTGGTGTTACTGGCTTTGGAAAGGAGAAGAAAAGAGTGCATTTGGAGCCTCAGTAGACTAGAAATTTGCTGGTCCAGTGGTTCCAGAGGCAAAAAAATCATCCCTATATGGATGTGCCTCTTGTGCTCTTTGCAGCGGGTTAGCAAAGATCTTCCTTCTTGGCTGCATTGAAACGGAGGAGAAAGGGGTAGTTACTAGGTGTGCTTGGCTCGGACTGGCTCGCTAATGCCTGAAGTAACTCCAATTTTATTCTGCCTTTTTGTACTACCAGTGATGGGACCTATCCAGAATGTCAAGATGTTTCTTTTGGATGGAAGTTAGGATACAGAACTGAATCTGGATTTTAGCATGGTCCATGGCCTCTTGCTGGATGTGTAAGTACTACGTGTGGTTTTGCATGTCTAAATCGATCAGTGGATCAAAAGCTGCATAAGCCTTAAGTGGAAGCCTGAATGCCTAAGTTATTTTTGAAAACAGGACCGAGTTGGTGAGTCTCTGCAGGGCTGTGTTTTGAGAAGTCCAGATTATTTTACTGTAAACCTTCATGTTTAGGCCTGTAGCAAAAAAAACTTCTATGGAAAGGCTTTATGTAGTGTGACGGCCATGAATATAAAACTAAATTACAACTATTTCTACAAGATTTTCCTGGTAAAATGAGGCACTGTCAATATCACATCTTGCACCGGTGTTCTGCTATGCATAATGTAAAAATTAATTTTGAACACTCTTACTGCAAAGGCTTTTTTGCCAGACAGGTAGAACTTTCTTTGGTACTTTGATACTTAGATTTGTGACGTTGAGAAGACAGAGAAGATTTATATTTTTTTACTTAAGCAAATTCTGCTGTCATTTGGAAGTTTCCTTTTCTAAAAAGTATTCTATTTCTAAAAAAAAATAATATATATTTCTGCAGTTTTATCATGGGTGACACTTTTTTTCTGGAGCAACTCCATAGATTCGAAAGGTCTTACATGAGAACTGCACATGCTCATTGTGACCAGATTTTCTGTAGTACTGAAAACCATAATTTCCATTGATTTCATCAAGATCCCTGTGTGTTCACTGAAGCAGGAAGTTCCATCTTGGTGAAACACTGAACATGAAAAAATAAGGCTTACTGGCTCATTGAGAGACTTCAAAATTCAATTGGTACAGGAAGAAATTTTCTAAAAGTAATGCAATTAAACCATTTAAAAAAATAAAGAAGTACAATAGATGAATAAATCCAAATAATGAAGCCTGCTATCAAGCAATCACAGATAATCATCCTCTCCCCCAAAATAAGTTTTTTCTATAAGAAGCCTCAATAAGCTGTTATTGTATTGATTTCTATAAAGAACAGCTTTACAGTGTATCATGTAAAAAATTAGATCTACTGTTTTTTTAAAATATTGCCAAACTTAATTCCAGGTCTTCTACAAACCTTTCATGAAACAAACTGCCACCTTATGTGTTTGAGTTCAGCGATGGGATGGAATCAAACTAGCATGAAAGTTGGCTCTATCAAGCTTAAAAACGATTAAAACTTCTGTGAAGTTTTTTGCTTTGTTTTAGATTTTTTTGTTGTTGTTTCTAAATACCTTGGCATTTTCAAACTTTGCCTGACTTCATATGATAGTTAAGTTCAGATAAGGCTCTGAAAACGTGTATTTTAAGTTCCATACGCTAAGGCTTTGGTGCAGGTTGTATCTTCCAAGGAATGAGTTCACCCCAGCCATGCTCATAACAGTTGCAAAACTAGCACACTGGTTTCTTAAGCAGCTGGTACATGCAGCTGTATAGAATACTGTGCATTCCCAGAAATTAGAAAGAATGTGCATTCTTCATATCTTTACTTTGCAAGAATAAATGGACAAAAGAAGACTTCAGCTCCAGACAAAACAAACATCAGGCCCAGAATTGTGAAATTCAGGTTGTCCAAGCAGTGGGTGCTGGAGATCATCCTGGAGCAAATCCACAGTCAGAATCAATGCACAACAACTGGCCACTGGACAGTGGCTACCAGAGGAGGTCTGTAAGGAACATGAGAGAAAGAGGTGAAGGATATTAGAACAAGTCTAACAATGCTTCTTGGAGCTTATTAGGTTTCCTCTCATACCTGACCATCATGCTATCATGGTAGTCTTCCTTTTGGAGGCAGCACCCCCCTCACACCTCACCTTGCTTACTTAGGTTTGACACTGGGGCCAATGCTGTCTGACAGAGTCATTGCTGGGATGGCATGTACCTTCACAGCCCGGCTGTGGATGGCACCAAAATGTGGGGAGCAGTACATGCACTGGAGGATAGGATGCCATTGTCAGGGGCCTTGATAAGCTGGAGGAAGGGTCCCATGGCAATCTCACAGCGTTCAGTGGTGGCAAATGCAACCTCCTTTATGTGGAACAGCAGTGCAAGCTGGGGTAACTCATCATCTAGGTGACAAGTCTGGAACCAAGGGCCCAGGGACTGTAGTGACGAAGCTGGTTGTAAGTCAGCAGCTGCAATTAAAGCTAACGACATAGTGGGCTCTCTTAAGAGTGTAAACAGCAGATCAAGTGAGTTATCCCGTCTACTTGGTACTCAGGAGACCACAGCTGGAGTACTCTGCCCAGTTTCAAACCCTCCTGCCACCCCAGTACAAGAGATGTCTATGAAAGGCAGGGAGGGCAGCAGAGGGAAGACAGGGCTGGAGCACATGGCACACAAGGTGAGGCTGAAGGATTTGAGGTTGCTCAACCAGGAGAGAAGGGGTTGCAGAAACAAAACCAGATTCTTCTGAGAAGTGCAGAGCTGAAGCACAAGGTGTGATGGTCATAAGACAAAATGTGGGAAATGCAGAATGACCAGTGTTAAGGGAAAGAATGTTTGTCACCTTAAGCACTGACCCACTTTGCCCTAGACAGGTTGTGAAATCCATCATCATCCTTGCAGATTTTCAACATTCAGCTGGAAAACAGCCTAGGCAATCTGACCTAAGAAGTTAGCATGGCTTTCATGTCCCCTCTGACCTCAATTACTCTGGGTGCTGAATCAGTTGCCAGTAGATGAAGGCCTCAGCCACCAGCACGTTCCTTCTAGACATGCTGACCCCAGACTGGTTGCCAGCTGGCTGGTACAAGCTAAGGGCAGTAGGCTCCACAGGCTTCCTGAAGGTGCTAGATGTGGTGAGCCACATTCTCAAATATGGCTGTCTGCCTCTGAAAATTCTCCACAGGCTTCCTGGTCGTGCCAGGAGTGTTGAACCATGTGTCTTCAACAAGTGGCGTCGGTTTTCTGGATTCAAACTTCCACTTTGTGATGGGGAGCCTGGCTAGAATGGTGTCAAATGGTCCATTGGTCAGAGACCTGCACCGCTGATGGAAATGTCTCCTTCCGTGCACCGCCAGTTTTCAAACGCCAGCTCTTGCAGACAGCTGGCTACCTGCATAGCAATGGCTTGTGTTACGCACTGCAGCGACTAGGGAAAGATGGCGTAGACTCTTGAGCAAGGAGAAGCAAGAGGGGCAACAGCAACTACTACTGCACTGAAGTTGGTAGCTGTGGGTATCTCAGGTTGTGCCTACTACTGATGTTTCACAAGGTGTCACACAACAGGCCTCCGTGCAGGTGTGAAGAGATGCAAGGCCAGTGGTGTGTGAAGCTGCACTGCAGCTACTCGGCATGTGGATGAATCAGCGTGCTCAAGAAAGCACTGGTCTTGAACTTGACCTTGCCATAAGTAGTTGGCCTCTTCGTCCTTTTATGGATCTCAGAGATAATGGGGACACATATTTATGGTTCTTTAGATTCCAAGAATATTACATACCACTTGCCAAGTTATTGCTATTGACTTCAAACGTGTGGTGGATGTGTCAGCAATTTCATTAGACTATTAAATGAAGGCAAAGAATGATAAGGATTAAATGTTCCGTCACTTCTGGATAAAACTATTTAACAACAAAATACAGTAGAAAGGTGAATGCCACTTTGAAACTAAACCCACGTTTTCAGTGCTTCTCAAATAGCCCTGGACACCTGCATTGAAATTAAGAGATTTCACTTTCTGTAGTAAAGGAACTTAGAAAAAGCATAAAAAAAGAGCAAAAGTAGGAGGAGCAGGAAGTCCCAGGCTGCTAAAGACAGTCAGGTGCCATCAAACAGTTGCCTGCAGTAGTTACCTGAACTGTGAATATAACATGACTTTTTGACTAAGAAGTCAGAACTTCTGTACTATAATGAAAGGTTTCCATCCAAGAAAAGAAAAGGGTTTCAACTCATCTAAGTTTTAGTGCCTGGGTGTAAGACGGAGAACAGAATCCTAAAATAAAGCTTTAAAACAAGGTAAGGTATGCAAATAGATACACAAAGGAGAAATATTTGAATACTGAGTTTTCTTTGCCACCAATAAAAACAGTGAATGAGATTCCTCAGGGGAATGCGGAGATAGAAAGCTGGCTAAAATACAGACTCCCCATGAAGTCTGGAATACTCTGCTTCCTCCCTTCGTTTCTGGAATGGTCTTGGTTACCTATTGAAAAATTAATAACAGAACACAGAGATAGTGATAAGAAAGTACACATGCTTTCATCCCTACAGTGTAGCAACCAGTGACAGCACAATGATTCAGTAATTAGAGATCCAAGAATCATTAGAGGAAAAGCAAAGACTAAAAGTGCATTCCTACAACAAAACACTGTTTTCCTAGCTGTCTGAATATTCTATTGAAAATTGTACTTAAAAAAAAAATGCTGGTTTACTCTAAGTAAACTTTTTCTGTTAAATCTTTTTTTTTTTTTTTTTTTAAACTAGAACTGATTTTTACGTATACAGAATGCTGCTGCAATGAGGGTGGGGTTTTTTTTCCCTCCATGTCTTTTGTGTGAGAAATCTCAAACAGCAGAGGAAAAAAAAAAGTGTAAATTAGGAAATGCTTGCTATCATAGCGTGAAAAGCTGGAATAGGAAATGCGTGCACTCTCTCACACTGCGGTTCTTAAGGAATGCATTGACAAACATGTTTCAAGTGATACAGATGTAGCCGATTTTGCCTTTGACAAAAGAATGACATAAAGGACATCTCAAAACCTTTCTACCCCTGATTTTCAATGTTTTTGTGACATTCTAATATGAATCTAACCTTGCCCTGACCCACAGTCTGATAATGAAACACAGTCAGTGTTAATTTTGTGTCACATTCATAGTTTTGCACATCTGATAGCATAAATAGAAAAAAGCTCTTTCCTTACTTTGAATGTTCAAAGTCTCATTTTGGAACTGATGGTATCTGGTCATTTAGAACAAACACGGAACTACTTCAAAGCAACCATTAACATAAAATTTCTATTTTAGACATGAGCAAAGTTATTGTGTTTTATTTTGTGTTAATGTTATGTAAAATAGAAGTTAAGCATGAAGATACCTACTTTCAGCTGCTATAAATAAGAATGGGTATTATTAAAATCAATTAAACCATTTCTGCCTGTTCCAAAAAGCTATCTGATCATAAGCATTTTGCTACACAATTGTGTGTGCACTGCAGAAGTAAAAATTATCAGCTGCCGCTGCTTTTGGGAAGATTCTTGTTATCTTACCTACCAGGATTTTTAATAAATTGAGTAGCATAAAAGATGTGAATCCAGCAAAATGTAGATTAGAACAAAAGTATGGCAGGTCTACCTGTGCAAAAGCTGGAACTGGAACCAAAATAAACTGGAAAGGGTATTCTGCAGTCTGTAGCAAACTTTAATAATAGTTGGCCTGGCCTGTGGAATATGGAGACTTTTCAAACAAACTGTGTTTAGGTGTTATTTTTTCAAGGCAATTATAACTAGACATATAATCTTGTACTTCTTTATTTCTTCTTCTTAATTCCTTGGGTATTATGTGGACATGCATATATATACATATATATGTACAGATATACACACATACATAACTGTATGTACATACACGTGTGTGTATGTATACATGCACATATTAAAAAATGTTCTTTTCTTTTTGCATTTGCCCAGGTTTGGTTTTTTTTATACTATTTGTCCTATCTGCCTCTGTGGACTGGTTTCGTATTTCCCAAGATGCAGACCACTCTGCTCCTGTTGACTCTGTGCTCATGAAGCTATTACGATCTGTAAAGTTAAGCATGTGTACAAATCCTTTCAGGAACAAGGTCTCAGGTGTCTCAAGACGCCTAAATTTAAACATCTGGATATTGCTTCTCTTTGATCTTATAGTCTCTATGACTTCTATTACAACAAGGCTAACCTAATTGCCTATGTGTTCCTACTGGCCCTGGCTCCCTTATTAGATATTTGCAATACTTACACATTACCTTTTTCAGTCTTTGTGGATTTTTCACTGGATTTTGGTAAGCAATTTGTCTGTGTGCCTTACTGTTTTGACTTGTCCCTCTTTGTCTATGAGTTTCTAACAATGCCAAATTCTGCAGTGAATCTTTTTCTGATCAAGAAAATTTGTCCCATTTGTCATCACATTTTAATTACTGAGTTTTCCCTCTCATTTGCATATGTGTTCAGGTTTTTAATATGTTCTGTGATGTTGGGTTTTTTTTCTAAGTATCACTTGCTCTCCAGATGCAGCACTTGTCTGGTTTTGCTATATAACCAACACACCAACCCAAAATCTAACTGCCACTAAAAGCATTAGTTCTGTTGAAATATGTCTTGTATATAACTATATATTGATTTTAGTAATATAATGCTTTTCTTGCATAGAGAGCACTTATCTCAAATGATTTTAAAGATTTTTAAATTAACCTCTATACACATTAAGAGAAATGTGCAAATGCCCAATGAAGTTAAAGAATAAAGTAATTATGATTTTTGTCCATATTATCTGTTGAAATAATTTCACAAATGAGACACTGAAACTATTTAGTAAAGTGCTAGTTTTGATCCCACTTAATTGAAAGGCCTTTTTAATTTATCTTCTGATTCTCCTTCCTAGTTCTGATAATTTATGAATAACCTTCCACCAGATTTCATAAGCTAGTCATTGTTTTGCTGCTAAGTTTATACTGTATTCTCTGCCACACTCCTCAAATTCCTACCATAATAGCAATCACATCTTTTTAACTATGTTTACCCAATGTTTACCCAATCTGTAGACCTGTATGTCCATCTACAATTGCATCTATAATGCAATTCCATTATAAATGTACTGGTTTCTTATCGTTATGTTATGTTCATTCAATGTATCATTACCATTTTGCGGCACTACTGCAGTGAGTAGCTGATACTACGTTTGTGGACCTGTTTCCTAAAGAAATTATAATCTTTTCTTTAGAAAACAAACAAAACCCTGACTCTTTCCCACAGGAAACCCCTCTACTTTCTAAGACTAGTTTTGAAAAGTTGGTAAAAAAATTGCAAGGTAACACAAAGGCAGAAAACCAGCAAAGGTCCAGAGATTCATTTAGAAAACTTTCTGAAGTGGACTGGAGCATTTGGGTCATTATAGGAATAGATAGGGGAAATGAAGATTTGGGAAAAGGTGGGTCTCCTACTTCCTCCTCTTCCCTTGGTTTTTAATTCCTGGAATTGATTTTCACATGCAGAGAGCAGACTTGAGGGGTTCTTGTTCAGTCAGTACTTGAGTCTGCAATGCAAGGCAAGATGAAGCCCTTTGGAGAGTTCTGTGTACCTCTTAGCCACTATCCATTTAGATAATTATAAGGAAGATGCCAATAAATCTTTGGAACAAATTCTGATACCTTATTCATCTCAGATAGCATCGTTGTCTATGAGTATTCTTGATATATGTGTGAGTGGAAAGTTTAATTATACAGGTTAATGGTAATAATATTACTTCAAATCCTTCTGAAGAAGGAAGTCAAATTTGGTCAGGAGCTGGAATGCACTCTACCTCACAAACAATTCCTGAGTAAAGCGGCGCCTTCTAGCTCATTTGGCGTTAAATCACACCAGATTAATTCTCAAGCTGCAAATCACTAATTCAATCTACTCAAGTCCCTTTATGTGTTTTGGAAGAGCATCCAAACCTGGTGTCGCCTGACCTAAATGAGTTTGTATAAGCTGATGAGATCACAGAACAATGAGAACTACTGTTCATTTCTGCCATCATTAAAAAAAAAAAAAAAAAAAAAAAAGAAAAAGGGGCGTGAATACAATGGCCATATTACACAAAGGAGAGCCATAAAGACTTGCTAATTACATTAATTAAATATTAACATATGCATAACAGCATCTAAATAGCTAAAGGTTGCAAAACCAAATACTCATTCGAAGTAGAAAGCTATGACAAATTGTTGGTATAGCTATTCACTGTGAGGCTGAAAGTTCCTGCTGATTGCCAGCTGGAGGAAAGAGAAGAGGGAGATGTAGGGCTGAGAGTATTCCCCCCACCCCCCAGTAATTACCACTTTACTACCTACTCGCTAGCTTTTGTGGAATAAGCATAGAAATGTCCTCTTGTCCTCATGCATAGACAATAAAGGGTTATTGTTAAAAGTACTGAATGAAAACTCTCGGATTTTTAGGCTTTCTTTATTGAATCTCTAAGGTTTTTTTGCATATGTCTATTAATGTATGTTTCCATTGCAGAACAGGATAAGACCAGGCTAATCCAAGGAAACTCAAACCAAACATATTTACCTTTGCCTAGTCTACATAGTTGTATCTATGTTCACTCTATATTAATTTATAAGGGCTAAAACTTTGGGGGATGTGGAAGGATCGCAAACCTCTGTGTAATGTATTAAGCCGTACCATTCCACATCTTTTTGTATAAGAAAATATGTGTATACCAAAGATCTTTATTACCCCTCAGTGCATTATATTTTATTGGAAGATTTCTATTTTGCCCACCTGCTAGAAATTCTGAACTGGAAAAAAGGAATGCCTTTTTCAACTGCTGGTAGAAAGTAATGTGTTTATATGGAAAAGCTCTTTATTTTTACCTAGTAACTTAAAGACTTCATTCCTGGCAGTCTTGTGGCCTCGTCTAACACAAAACAGGAAAATTGTTCTTTCTAGAATCCTGACCCAATAAATTTGAAATTTCTTAGAACTGAAAGGCTTCCCTACATTATGCAGGAGGAAAGTTCAGGTAAACATAAGAAAAGTGCTGATAGAAAATGCAGCACCACAGGAGTGTCTTTGTAACAAGTAACAGTTGGGTTTTTTTCACCTGGATTACACTTTTGAAAGGTTTTCCAAATGTTTTAAATGTGATTCTGCTGTGGCTGTCACCTTGTCAAACTGCTGGGTAGCATTTTAAGAATCTTTTGGGTGGTATATTAATTACAAACTGCAAATTATCATCACAGTCCAGTTGCTTTAGGAAAACTTAATGGAACAGAATGTACATGAAACCTATTTGATTCCTAGTCTGCCACTAGAGAAATTTGTATCTTTATGTCCCAATTTCTCATTCTTACTTTATCCAAAGTGACACTACTTTTGTCATTAAGATGGATCAACCACTGCAATTTATATCTTCCCAAACCCCAATTCCAGTCCACTTCTTAAAATCACCCTACCTCTTCTTGCAGCATGCATTTTGCACACACCTCATATCTGATTTTATTGTAATCACTCATTTCCTAATATACCTTCAGCTCATATCTTTTTTGCTCTGCTTGGCATGGTCCTTGGACTATATCCAAAATGGTCTCTGATCTTATTGTTCAGTAGGCTGAGAAAAACACAGCTGATCTTATCCCACAGCTCATCACCACCATTGTGTTCCACATACATTTTTTTAGTCATGATAGATTTTTATTGCACTTCCTCTACACATCTAATGGAAATGCTGTAGGACTTATGAACTAATCCTTTGACAGGGGATGTTAACGTTCAAGCACACCTACAAACATTGCTCTTCTTGCTCTCAGGGATCAGTATCAGTTTTCTGTTAAATACATAGTGGCAAATCTTATTCTCTGTAATTGTTGAGCACTACGAAAACAGCCTTATTTTTGTGTCTCCGAATCAGCTGGGAGATATCTTGCCCCTTGGCAACGTCAACCTACAGTCAGGCTTGACACTGAAGTCTACGTGTGTCCTAATCCTCCTTACTTTCATTCTGTGTGGGTGTAGGGGCGGGCTGATCTGAAGCCTGTAAAAAGAAAGGGTGTGTTTTGGGGCCCAAGCAGTTCCTTCATCCCATGTTCTTGTGTTGCTTCATTTTGAAATGACACTGATTCCTTCCTTGCACCTCCTCTGAATTTTGCTGGTGATACAACTTTCTCTAGTGCCCCGTGGGTCCCTTAATGCCATTACCACAGTCTCTGCCACTTTACCCTTTGCCTCAGAGTCTGAGGGCAGAATTTCATGTAAAGAGCATTATGTCTTAATCTAGTAATTTTGATGTATATAAACATCAACAGTCTTGCAGTTCTATTACATTCTCATAAAATAAACTACAATTACAGTCAATTTCCTTATTTAGCTACTACCTTGGCCAACTGCATTATATTTGTCTTCAGAAATACTGTATACATTTAATTTCTGAAACATTGTTTTTCAAGTTTCTTGAATGTAAATAGAAACTGAATTACACTGTTCTGTACTTGTAAGAAAAATGTCTTCTTGTAATATTTCCATTTCTTTCCTTTGTCCATGCAATGCTTTCTGTGAACATTTAAAACTACTTTAAAAAGACACTTAAGATATGTTTAACATGTTTCAAAAATAATTTTCAGGTTGCAGCTTCTCTCCTGCTCTTCTTGGGTAATATCCTTATAGGAGGTAGGAGTGATTTCAACCTCATTCAGAAATCAGAACCAGATAATTTTGAAATACTATGTATTTTTTTAATATATTGAATGAAAATTTGAGAAGTGTGTCCATAGGCTATCCAGCTTTTCATGGGAATGTACTGGTTTAAGGTGTGGGTTATAGTGGAATATGGATTCATATTTGAAATACCAGTTTATTCAGATGGCAAGAAACACTAACTAAAAAAGGTTAATATTTCTTACTGCTAACCTACTTTTAAACTAAGAAGAACATTTTGTTTACATAACAGTTAATTTTGTCATGAAGAGACTTGTAACTTAACTCATTGTCATGGTTTAACCCCAGCTGGCAGCTAAGCACCATGCAGCCGCTCACTCACTCCCCTGGCTGGGATGAGGGAAAGAATCACAAGAGAAAAAGTGAGAAAACTCACTTAAAGATAGTTTAATAGGTAAAGCACAAGCAACATGTGCAAGAAAAGCAGAGCAAAGCAAGGAATCCATTCACCATCTCCCACTGGCAGGCAGGTGTTCAGCCATCCCCAGGAAAGCAGCTCCATCGTATGTCATGGGTACTTGGGAAGACAAACGCCATCACTCCAAATGTTCCCCCC
>JAVJGJ010000037.1:41075901-41086883 GCA_035590215.1 Microhierax caerulescens | reverse complement strand
AAAGCTTTTCAGAGCTCCTCCTAAGTGTGCCCTGGTTCAGATAATGCCAGTAGATAATAATGCCTGTAGTCTAATGCCAAGGGTAAGATAAGATAGTGAAGCTGTTTGGAGGCTTCCCAATATGTAGCAAAGAAGGGATACACAAGGAGAAGACTAAATTGCTAGAGTAACAGATTTAATCTTGATTTCTTATCCTGTAAAGGAGGAATACTCAAAATAAAAAGCAGGGAAGAAAAAGGAACAAAGGTAAATAAGAATGCAAGAAAATTGGTTTTGTTCTGTGTTTCCCTATGATAATAGAAAAACGTTTAGAAGAATGAAGTTTTTAAAAATGAAGAGCTGCTTAACATTTACTTAAACACTGAAAAATAAGTTAAGAAGTCATGAGAGAAAATAAAATACACAGTAGTTACGGTACTGAAATGGTAGCCAGTTATCTGGCTGCTGTTCCTACTGCTGCTACTGCTGTCCCACTGCATTATCACATACTAGTCTGTACTTGAGTTTCCCGTTCCTTTGGCTGTCTTGTTTGTCTGCACAGAGACTGCAAACCCCTCTGGCTCTTGCAGTTTTCACATGGTATAGGAATTTTCCCAGCAAGTCCCTGAGCTCATTATGGCCCTTCTGCTTCCTCATCTTTGTTTGTGCTGCCTCAGTGCCTGGTAGTGCTATTAATCCCATTAATTGGTGCCACACATTCAAAAAAATTGATTTCTCCTCCCTTCTCCCCTGCTTAGTGTGGCAGTTCAGAGCATTGACAAGTCTCAAGGCTGCAGTGCAGTCCATGTGAGCACATCATGTTCCTACAGGGAGCCCTGCTGCAGTGGGTGAGTCCTGTGATTTATAAGAGGAAGGCCTTCACTTGTAACCAGGCAGATTTAGTCTAACATTAAATTAATAACAATCAAATCATCGTGAAGCTTTAATTGGACAATCACTGTCAGGGTTGGGAAGTTACTTTGCTGTGTCAGAAACAGAAATGTACGCCAGTGATTTGCAGGCATTATTTTCTAAATGAAAAACACTAGAAAATAAGATGAGTGATGCTTTGGCTGTTATTAAAAATAGCTGTAGAACCCCAAACCCTATCACATACTCTAAAATTAACCAAATCTCTGCTTCTAGAAATGATTTTTAGTTGCCTAAGCCATTGCAATCTTGATGGTAGAAGTGTCTGGTGAGAAATTATGTCCCTAATTACAGTTCTATGTACAATTCAATTATCTGTCCTTAAAAATTACTATTGCTACCCATTTGAAGTTTTTAATTATTAGTACAGTAGTACTTACTGAAATAAACACTGAAGGCTCTAGCCTTCTTGTCAAATATACTCTTTTAGTCCTTTGTTTGAAAACCTAAGCCAGAGGACAGCTTGTGGATGTTGCAGGTTATGTCTTGGGTAAGTTAGTGAAGCTGACTAGATCCATGGTGACAGTGTACATGGAGGAGATAGTTGAAGTGCAAGTGACAGTTTTTAGAATACACCGGTTTTGTGTATGTGTTGAAGTTTCCTTATTTGGGCTAGAAAATGTTTTTAATAAGTAGACCCATATGATGTAATTACTAGAACTCAGTAGTTTTTTTATGACTCCTTTTAAAGCTATTTTTCTTGCTTTTTCTTCTCTTGGAAAAAATATTTATTAATTAGCTTTTATTTTTGTTATACAGAAACCAGTATTAATATTTTTTCTTATTTCATACCTATGCTTTGCATAATGTAAAAATAGCTTTAATACTGCAATCAATTACATAGCTAATCTATAACTTATAGAGTGGAAAGTGTATCCTGCTTATGTAAGCTGATACTTATTTAGCTGTCCCCATTATCTCAGCCTTACTTTATTTGTGGGCATGATATGATAAGTGTCAGCCTTAAGGCAGTGCAACCAATGCACTTGTCCTCCCAGAGGCCAAACAGAAGTGTCCAACAGCCTCTCATTTCAGAGAGTTTTCCAGCTTGGTATTGACACAGTTCTCAGTTTTCAACGGCTCTTTAAAGCTAGTGTGAAGGAGGTTTTCCACATGACTTAGGTGAAGATTCTGTTTGGAGTTGGGCATGCAAGTAACTTTATAGTGGAAAAAAATGGGTAATCCCTGTGACTAATCGTGAAGGTAAACTATATGCGTGCTTCAGCTTTTTCCAGGTATTTTTCAGGTATAACGCTGAGAGGTACAAAGAAAGAGATCCAGAAAGTTGATTGACAGTAGTTGGGTCACTTATACTTTATCTTAAGTCTTCATATATAATATTTTGTATTTGTCCTCAGGATGCACGATATGCTACTTAAATTCCTTTATAATGATACATTGATGAGCAGATGTGAGTAGGTCTGAGAATGTAAAATTTATAGCCAGCATTTCTGGAAGACAGGGATTGACAGCAATGTACAACTTAGGGCTGTGTAGAAGTATTTTATTCTTTATTTATTGCTGTAAAACACAGCTCCTTTAAACCTTTAAGTCAGATGAAATGTTTTGTTAAAGCAACCTGTAGTGGTTTTGTGATGAGTTGACTTTGATCTGAACTTCCTCATTTGGCTGAATTGCTTGATGGAAATTATAGTTTGGATGTCTCTTAAGCTCCTACAAGCTCTCTCCGTGGCTTGACTGTGCTGAGAACAAACTGCTAAATCCTGTGTGGACAACATATGCCTTAAATATCAATGACATATCCTTCCTCTTCATGGTTCTCTTTCACATTGATCAGTAGTGATCAAAAATATAAGCTATCCACATAGAACTAAACCACTATACAGGAATGCAGAAGTAGGGTGTGTACTTTGGGTTGGTGTTTTGTTTTCCAGAAGTAATTCAGAAAAGTCTATTGCTGACGGATGAAAACGTGAGCATTAGTATTTAGGTAAAGCTAGATTACTGCTTTAAATCTGAAAAAGAAGCCCATGAGAATAGACAGTTATGCCTGTGATGGTGTTTCTTTCTGGAGATGGACTATTTAAGTTAAATGGGTATTCTCAGAACCTTCAGAAGGGTCTTTGGTGAGATTTTTGGACTGGGGATAGTTAGGCATTTACTCACTGGAAAAATATTGCTGTATCTTATGTCACATTAATGTTTGTGTTCTACTGTAATTAAAACCTAGGTATTTTGAGGGGTTTTCCAATTTTAAAAAATTTGAAATAATTGGATGCATTTGAAAATGCAAATAATTTGCATTTGATGGATGCAAATAATAGCTGCTATACTGCAAAAGTTTTGTCTAATATTTGAGCATATGAAAATTTACCATAATATTACACAAAATGGGATCTCACCATTCTTGTAAGTCCTTATAATACAGTTACCATTGTAATAATCAAGAAATCTTTATCATAGCATCTTTTTGCCCTGCATTCAGTGGAACATTGAATTAATTTATTCTGGTTTTCTGTGATATCAAAAGTTTTTGTGAGCCTGATTTATATCAATAATACAATATATATGTATATATACTTGTGGGAAAAGGGAATGCTTTCAGTGCTTCCCACCAGCTGGATGATTTTTGCATTTGATCCAATACTTGAGCATTATTTTACATTTTATACGAAACCTGTTCAAGTAGTGATATCCAAGTTGAAAGTCAAACTGAACAAGTGTTACAGAAAGTTTTTTTAAAGGTCTGTGTGATTACTGTGATGTATATATAAGTGAACCACAGTAAGTTTGTATGAGCAATTACAAACCTTTCAAGTGTTTGTGGTATGGTTTTGTTGTTTGGGGTTTTTTTTTTCTGTTTGTTTGGTTGTTTTTTTTTACTTTGAAGCATACTTTTGTTTTAACATAGTAAGTAAGATTTGAAAAACAAACATGAAATTTACCTGAATCAAAAGTGAAGAAGGCAAAACCCAGTTATGTGCTCTTACAGTCAGGGTCAGTTACAGCTGAAGTGGGGTCTGCAGAATTCATGCAGCTGTAGTGTGGAGTGTTTAGAAATACACATTGAGCGGGCATTGGACCATCTCTTGTTAAACATGTCCTGGCTGTAATCCATTGTATCCAGTATCTGTCGTAGATTGTTAATAAAGTATGATATTTCCTTTGTAGACTACAACAGACATACTGTTCTTTCATTTCAGCTAATTAGTTGTCTTTTGCTGTAAAGTCATTTTCAGGGGCGCCCTTTTCTAGGCAAGATTGTAGGACATCCAGCCTTTGACAGGGAAGTGTCTTGTCTGAAGTGAGTTTTCCAGTGACTGTGCAAAAGTTGTATGGGGATCTGTTCTTCCTCAAGGTGCTCGAGAGGAAGTGACATGCTTTGCTATACACCGAGCCTGGAAGGTATGGAAGTGGGGTGAGAGGCTTCTGTCTCTTCTGATTGTGATCAGATCTCTCTCTGATTTGTTACATCACCTGTTGAAATGCATTTGTATACTGCTTAAAGGTATTTTTTTTGGCTCTGTAATACCAGTAGCCAACCTGGGTGAAAAAAAGTCTTTCAAGTTACAGTTCCATATGAGATGATGTAGCTGTGTTTCAGCATAGATAATTGATGTTTGGATGTGGAAATAACTTGATTAATGCAGGAATGTCCTGAAACAAGTGTTTAGATTGACTCTTTGACACTACATCCTCCAGGATTAAAATTAACCACAGTATTTCTTAAATAAACAAAGCTAAATGTTACTTAGATATTAGTGCTGTTCTTAATAGGACTACCACCTTATGTCTGCAATTTTCTGGCTTTCCATGCTTTTCAGGTAATACAGTGGTGTCTTTTTTTTTTTTTTTCTGGGTTTACTTCAAGATGTGCAAAAGGAATGTTATAGGTTATCCTTTCTTATACATAGTTAAATCAATTATCTGCTAAAAAACTCCACTATCTTTATATTGCGTTTTCATCTGCTGGCTGCAACAAGGAAAAGATACCCTATTGTGGTGGTAGAAATTGTCCAGACGTATTGCAAATGAGAACTTCTGATGAATAGATTGTAAGTGTTATTTCAAGGCAGCACAAATTCAGTAGGTTAGGTAAGAAAGTAAATGTGTGAAGGGGATCTTGGAGGAATGGTAGTTATGAGCATACGTTTTTGGAAAGTAAACTTGGTGCCTGCTTTCCAAGTATAGGTGTTGCTTTGTAGGAGCATTCAGTTAGGCAGCTTGTTACTCATCTTCAGTAGGCTCTGTGTTCTCCTGGATTCAGACACCTCAGCCTTGCCAGGTCTGTATGTATTCAAACCTTGACACTGAAGGGCCTGCTTTTCCAAAGAATCCTGTATGGCAGCCTGGGGGTTCTTTCACAGGCCTGGGGCATATTTAGACAGAGACAGGGGCAATGACTGCACCTTCTCAGGGCTCTGGTGAAACATTGAACCTGGTAGTGCCAGCATGAAACAGTTTAGGAGCCCCGGATGGTGGCTGGAGACATGTAGACCAGCACTTTGAGCAGCAGAAGTATCTATTTCGATTTGTCTTGAAATAAAGATATTATCAATGAAGGCAAAGTATGTTAGAAATCTGACAGACCTTTGAAAACAATATTAAGAAAAAAGGTATCATTAAAGCAGTTTCTCTGTCATCTTGCTTGCTGGTGGGGAAAATCATACAAGTAATTTTGGCTTAACTGATGGATGAAACAAATGCATATGGAAGCAATCACAGATGGATTTTACTTCCAGCTGAACTGCAGTTATTAATGTGTCTTCCCAATTGGGGCTGAAGATAAATTGAGGTACACTGATACCCAACAGAAATAAAGTAGTTGCCAGTATCATGTCATCACATGTAGCAGATAGTAGTACACAAAATGCTTAAAGATCCCCTAGAGTATAGAAAAAAAATTGGTCACTGTTTTTGGGGGTATTAGTTAACATAGTTATTTAGCTACATATTATAAGATTATTAATTCATGCATTCATAATAAAAAAAATATTATTCTCTCTGTGGGCTGATGGCTTCTGCATAGCAAAAGATTCCTGTATTCTTGCATTTAAGGAGACCAGTTCTTTTATTTCTGATTTCATTGTGAATTTTGCATTTTTTTTAATTGGCAAAGTTCAAGTGTATAGATAATTAAGAAAAAAAAATCATCTACCTCTAAATGAATACAGGTTAAAAAAACCAGTAATATAAAAGTGTTATCTGTAATAGTAAACAAGGAGATTTTTAGCATTTCCACTTGCAGTTAGAAAAGCACCGAGTATGAGCTGTGTTGAACCAAACTGAATGTTACTGTGTGTTCTCAAAGGCATTTAAGAGCTATTAGGTCTCTGCTTGCAGATAGTCTGCAGTGGCTTTGGCGATTATTCAGACATGATACTGTGCATCTTGTGTTACTGGTGAAAGGCAAATCAGTATGACCTTTCCTGTGGGGGGAGAAAAACGGTACAAGTAGCTTTAAGTAAATCCACTGCTTATATGTGAAATAACCTTCTGTCTTCTTAAAATTCTCTATAAAACCCGCTCATTAGTCTTATTTAAAGAGTTCCAGCCACATTTGCTGTACAAAAATTCTGCAGATATAAAAGAAACCTTTGTATTTTGCTGTGGTGAAAATGAGTTTCCAGACTTTTCTATGGCAACAAATTCTGACCTTTCCAGTTCAGAAACCTCTGTTGTATTGGTGCATATTAAACATTTAGTTCTATTTAAAAAGCTGATTACAATGTTGGTATGAAGTCTTATGAGACCAAGTCAATCTCTCACAGGTAAATAAAAGGAAATTAAGATGCATATCTGAATAGCTATTAATCTATTCCAAGTGTATGAATAAAACTTGTAATTAGACTATTACCAACAATTGTTTAGCTGCTGTATTGAAGGAATATCTTCAAATGACATGATTTAAATAAATTCTAACAAACAGGGAGCATCTGTTAACTTCATTGGTATTAGTTTAGTGATCATTACTTGAGCAAATTTAGGGTTAATTTGTGTAGGCAGCTAAAGTCAGGATAATTAAATCTGTGTTAGGACTTCTCTACCCTGGTAGGGAAACTGGTAACTCACATTCTCAGTTTCATGCCACTGTAACTGCTGGTTATTGTTTGAACTTCTGTGTGAATAATTTAAAATTCTTGGTCAAAATTAAAAAAAAAAAAAAAAATTATTTCAATGCTTAGAATTTATACAGAATATTTAATAACTTTGGCTACACAATCTGGACACCAGAACTCTTAAAAACAGTCTCATATTTTTCTTTCTGCTTAACTTGAGTAAATGTAATGCTGTAGTGACACATTAGTTGTATCCCTTTTCCACAGCAGAAGTAATATTGATTTGCCTTTTACAGATAATGCAAGAGCTACAGTGCCTTGTTCCAAAAGCTGTCAGAGCAGAGTGTCTGCTAGTGGACACCAGACAGCTGGGAGTTTTAATTTTTGTGCCAACATGGGCTTGACTGTCTGCAGCTTCATCATGCCTGTTATCCTGTGGTTTGTATGTTATGTTAGTTGCATGCACTAGTGGAACCAGTGGAAGACATTTGAGTGGTGGTTTCCAGAGGCAAACTTCAAATTGTGGAATGGTCACTGAGCCAAAGCTCCATTGAAAATAAGACTTTGATATCTTGAATGGGATTTTGTTGTGTAAAAGTGATGTTAACTTAAAGGGGTTCCCTAATGTTCATACTGCTGTGATGGCAGTTATAGGATTTCTCAAGACCTCCTTTTTTTAAAGAAGGCGAACAAAGCAAAAATCATTGAGGGTGTGATCCAAGGAAAGATGTACATTTAGTTGCAAGCCAAATGCTAAAATTTCCATGAAGAAATTCCAGGATTTGTTAGTGGCATTTCTACATTTGAACACTAGCTGGGTAGTAGTATGTTTCTCAATATGATGATCCAGAAACCCCACGTAACTAAGCAAGAGCTCACCCACAACACTAAATGCCAAACCGCTAAGCAATGCCTGAAACATTAGCCAAATCTAGAGTGTCAAGCTGGAGTTGAAAGCAGGTGTTTCTGTGCAGTGTTTCAAGAAATAACAGTTGCCCATTTTCTCTTCAAATGTGGCTAGAAGTGAAGCAGTTCTCCACAATGTTAAAGGACTGCATCTGTATTTTATCTAAATGTTGTTTAATACTAGCCACTGGACTGTCAAATCATGCTCCCTTTCATGTCACCGCCTGAATTATCTATCTGCCTACCTATCTTATTGTGCAGTAGCACAGGTGTGGGAAGCAGCTTAGAAAGTTTCTTTCCACTGATAGAGCATAACCTTGAGTTTAAGACAGTATCCTGTTCAAAACCTGTGGGTTGGAATTTCCTCAGACTGATGGTAGCCTTGTGTTGTATCTAGGTTCCAGTATCCTGAATGAGAACCAGAGCTCATATGCAGCTAGCAAGTAGTCATGTGTTAGGCATGGTCAGAGAACAGCAACGCCATCAGACCTCTTGGGAATCTTAGGTGCCAGGCTGTCTAGTCTTCATTGGGTTTTGCAGGGTCTGAAAGACTTGTTGATGGAACAGTTCTGTGATTTTCATAGGAATCTCTTGTAGATCCTGTTATCTTCTCTAGCACCTGAGTTACTAAACTTAACAACTGTTTATATCCCAAGACTCAATGACATGGACAGATGATCCCATAGTGGCCTTATAAAACCAATATTGTAAATTATTTTTTTTGTGTGTCATTACATCTTTAAAAGTGAAATGTCAACGTGGTAAATGTATTTTGTAAATCTTGAAAAATTAGAATCTTTTATGCTGGACAGATCTCTGAATAATCTATATTAATCCAATCCTATTCAGAAACGTGAAAGCAAATGCTATTATCACCTCTCTCTTCCTATAGCCAAGGCTACATGCCATGACTTTGTATGCCACAGAGGTAATGGACTTTGTTCATGTTAACCTAATGTTCATTGGTACTTCCCACCTGCAGTCTCATGTAGTCCAGCTGTGCCTGTTTACAGTCGTTATTTTTGTTATACTTCATAGCATATTGCCCCAAGTATTTGCATGTGAAAGCACATTCTATTTGCATGTGAAAACACCACCCAAAAACAAAGCCTTAATCAAGAAGGCAGACCCTATTTATTCAGGTTGTTTGATGGGGTATTTTTTTGTTTGTTGGGGTTTTTTTTTTGTGCACCCGGTCCACTCTAGAGCATTGAGGTCTGTTGTCTTTCTAAAAAGCACTGGTCAAGGCTTGCATCTTGAACTTAAAATGTGGTCTAAAGAGATGGTCACAGAATCCCTCTTCTATTCACTTGCTCAGAGACTGTGAGATCCTATTTTCAGTATCCTGTTCAGCCTGCAGGGGTTAGACTCTCATCTGTCACCTCCTTGCAGGTGAGGATCAGGTGAGGCTGTAGCATAGCTATTCAGGCAAGCTACCATGGAAAAGTACTCACATTGTGGTCACTTCCTCATGATTACCTTTGAGCCTGAAGTTTTTGGATAAAATACACATGTCCTTTAGGTACATCAGATCACAAAGGTTCACTTATCATTTATGTACCTGGAGTGTTTTCAAGTCAAAGTAGTGGTATCAATACTACAGAGATTGTCAAGATACAATTTTAGTTAGGGATAACTTCCATAACGCAGTTTAGATACTGAAATCTTTTACTGGCCTGTAGTGTTCCTAGTACAGTCACATGTAACCCCACCATCCTTGAAATTGTTATTTGAAATCTGGTAATAAAAACTTGCTATCCTTTGTAATAAGCCATACTTTAAAAAAAAAAAATTCCATTAGATTAAAATCATCCATTAGATTGTGCTCATACTTCAGAAATCTATGTATTATAAGGGAACTCATTAAAGAAAGTGGATATTTAAGTGGACAGAAACATTATTTCTAATTCTAAATTTTTGGCCAGTGTCCAATTCTAGTATCTTTGGTGAATGGGTAATTTGAAAACTGTTTGTACAGTAAAACTACTACCTAAGTAGCACTATGCAAGTAATAAGATTTGAACTTCAGTCCAAGGCCTGAATTGGGTGAAAGCCTCAAAATGGCCCAGAAGCCCTGATGTGGTATGCTGAAATCTGTCCTGTGGACATTCAATAAAACTAGAATTTCCAGAACTGCAGATTACTTAATTACTCAAAATCTCTGCGTGTATATGTATACATACACACCTATGAGAGATCACTGGCTGGATTTGATGTTTTAAAGCCTTAGGTCTGTAACCTTGGAGTATAGGTTTTTTTACTTGCACTTCCAATCTTTGTGTTTATGTTAATATGCTTATGCTAAATACATTATTGCCGGTTTGACTTTCTTGTCTGCTTCATTCATGTGTGAGAACAGCCTCAGAAGTCTTCTTCATACCTGCTGGTAGACAAACCTGTGGATAAATGAGCATTTGGTGGCTGATATGCTGAAACCAGCAAGCAGGCAAAGCTGTGTGACTGACTTGAGTGAAGGATCTAAACGTGTGTCTACACACAGAAACATGTGCTTACAGCTCACCTGAGAATCCTGAGTGAGCTTTTCTTTCCTTCTCTCCTGCTGCGTGGGTGATGCATGAATGACTGCTGAGCAGTTACCAGTGGGAAGTTCCTGTAGCAGTCTGCGCTGTTAAATGACTCGCAGTGACTTCTTCCAGCAGTTGCTGCATGGAAGAGCTCTGCTACTTGCTGGTGCTCTGCGTTGGGTGCCATGGTTTTGCATGTAGTCAGTAGCTTTGAAAATTGAAGTGTAAAAAACCAAAAAAAAACCCCACCTTGTAAAAAAAAAAATTTTTTTTTTTAATGTCAACTGTTGACATGTATATGTCATATTATCATTTTGTATCCACTCCAATACTACTATCCACAGAGGAAGTTGTCAGAGTACACTATTAGGCCTTGTAATGTGACTCTCGCTGCCAGTTTTTGTTACACAGCTTAGGAAAGTTTTGACAGGATTTTGAAAGGATGAAATATAAGTGGAGAAAAATTATATATTTAATTTTGAATATCAATATTTCATGTATATGAAGAGCTGTTTTGGTTTTGTGCTTGTTTTTGCTGGGGTAGAGTTAAATTTCCTCACAGTAGCCGGTATGGGGCTGTGTGTTGGATTTGTGCTGGGAACAGCGTTGGTCACGCAGGGAT
>JAVJGJ010000037.1:41041006-41075843 GCA_035590215.1 Microhierax caerulescens | reverse complement strand
CCACCACCAGCGAGCAGGCTGGGGGGGCACAAGAAACTGGGAGGGGACACATCCAGGACAGCTGTCCCCAACTGACCAGAGGTGTATCCCAGACAGTGTGATGCCATGCTCATGATTTAAAACTGGGGGAAGAAGAAGAAGGGGGGGGAACATTTGGAGTGATGGCGTTTGTCTTCCCAAGTAACTATTACGCGTGATGGAGCTGCTTTCCTGGGGATGGCTGAACACCTGCCTGCTGGTGGGAAGTGGTGAATGGATTCCTTGCTTTGCTTGTTTGTGTTGCTTTTGCTTTACCTATTAAACTGTCTTTATCTCAATGCATGAGTTTTCTCACTTTTCCTCTTCTGATTCTCTGCCTCATCCCAGTGGGGGGAGTGGGTGAGTGGCTGTGAGGCTGAAGTTAAACCATGACAGCGATATAAATTTGAATGGCTCACATGAACAATTTGTGGACTATGTGTATTTCTGACTTGTAAGATATATCGCTGCCTGTAATATCAGATTTATAGTATTGTAATTTTACAGCAAATACATGTCTTTTACAAGCAGAAGGAATTACTGCTTTTATGTTTTAGGCAGATTTTTGCATTGCATATTATGAATACTTTAATGAATATGCGAATTACAAAGTACCTCAGCTGTCCAGTTATTACAATGATAATTATGTATTCTGTTGAATGTATGCTAAACAGGATTTTTTTTCTTGTTTGCATATATACTCATAATAATAAAAAAATAGTTGAATATACTCAGTATTTTCAGCTATACATGTTTTGTCCCCATATGTCTGTATTTTTTTCTGCATGAGACCAGAAATCCTGTTCCTAGAAGGAATTCAAGTTACTGTATTTAAGCCCTATTTTTACATTATCTATGTCAGATTGCTTTGAAATATTTTGCTGACCTTTTTCTGAGTTAGCCTGATACTTTCATATTAGTAAGATTCAATGCTGTGAAATTCAGCAGTGCTGAAACTCTTGTGTTAGGAAATAATCTTTACTTACACTATGAATTTATTTGGGGTGTGGCTGAGCCCTGAGGTTTTTCAAAGCTGACTTTTTCTCTTCCAATTGCTTGTGCTCCTAGCAGTGTTTTAGCATCTGACCTAAACTAGAAGTTCGTGGGAGCAATTGAAGGCAGTGACTCTCTGGTGCAAACTTATTACATTCATGCTACCACTAGGTACAACATATTGCAGTTATCTACAAAAATGTAGTCTTACTATTCACTTGAATATGCTTTATGTGTGCAATAGAAGAGTAGTAGTAAGCCATGTGAAATAGGGGAGAGAGGAGCATAGCACCAGGGTATCAGGTATTTTTTTTATAGAGTTTGCTGTAAAAATTGATTTGACAGGACTTTCTTTGAGGCCATGCCACTGTTGGTGCACTGAACCCCAGTGCACAGCTTCGTAGCTACCAGTGCAGTGAAGTAATCAGGGGGATTAGGGGATGTTGCTTCTGTACTATAGCCAGGACAATTCTTTCCTGGTTATAACATGGTTTCAGGCAGTGAGTAGGACAGGTGTGCACCTTGCTCCTGAGTTTAAGTAGGACTAGGACTTTAACCAGCTTTGCACTAAGTCATCACTTGTGGCCCGACTCCAGATTTAGGTCCTTCTGTCTTCTGTTGGAAAAATTAAGAGTAACTGTATGGAAGTCTGGGATTTTAAGTAGTAAGAAATTGGGACTCTTAATTCCTAGACCAATTTATCAATGTCATACTACTGGTATTGTGCTTTTAGATATTATAATATGGGGGTTGGGGGGGGGTGGGGGAGAAAAAGAAAATGTAAAATGTCTTGCATAGTAAGTTTCTTTAAGCACTGACAAATCAATCAGTTTAATTCCCTTAAACTGTGAGGACAGGTACTAGAAAAAAACCATGAGAAATGATAAATATGCAACAGGTATTGCTGGTAAGTTTTTATTCTGGTAATATATCAGTAGTGTATCTAATGTGTGATCTAATTTGGAAACATGTATTTATATTTTTTAACTTTACTGGGATAAGTGATCGGGGGTGAGAGGTGTGTGGTGGTGGTGAAAGAGCATCTGACAGGTGTGGGTTGGTTGCTGAACACATCTTGAAAATGTGTATTGTCCAAATTTTCCATGGGATGCAATTGAAGGGATTTCCATGAAACTTCATTTGCGTAGTTAGATTCTAAAAAAGACTTTTTTTTTTTTTTTTTTGGGGGGGGGGTAGGCTCCTGGAAGGAAGGAAATGCTGCAATTCTGCAGTCACAGGGCAGCAATCTATTTCATCAAGGCATTTTAAGCATGCACCTGGCTTTATAATTATTTACTTTTCATGCATAAAACCCACTTAAGTGCTTTGCTGAGTCAATCCCTTAATACACCAGTTGTTTTTTTTTCATGTACAGCCTTCTCCTTCTGATTGCCACTCATAGACCCTTAATAACCATTATTATAGAGTGGTACTGTACAGAGTCTGGGTGGGATGCAGTTGGTTTTCTTCATAGCAGCCCATATGGCGCTGTGTTTCATATTTGTGACTAAAACAGTGTTGATGCATCAGTCTTTTGGCCATTGCTTGGCATTGCACAGGGTCAAGGCCTTCTCTGTTCGTCACTTTGCCTACTAGCAAGCAGGCTGAGGCGGGGCAGCTGTGAGGGGACACAGCTGGGACAACTGACTCAACATAAGAAAAAAGATATTCCTTGCCATATAATGTCATGCTTGGCAATAAAAGCTGGGGGGTAAATTTTTGAAAGTAGCTGTTGCTTGGGGGCTGGCAGTGGGAGGTGATGAGTGATTGCCTCAGCATCACTTTGTTTGTTTGTTTTCCTCTTCCCTTTAGTTATTAAACTGTCTTTATCTTGAACCATGAGTTTTGCTTGGTTTTGCTCTTTCCATCCACTTCTTGACTCCTCACGGGGTGGGAGTGAGTGAACAGCTGGTGGGTGTTTAGCTGCTGGCTGTGGTCAACCCGCCAGAGGTAGCCACAAAAATACCTGCTGCTTTAGTTCCTAGTATACCCCCCCTTCAAAAAAAAAAAAAAAAAAAAAAAAAAAAAGTTTGTGCCAGGTAGGTAGAAGATAAGTCAGTGAAGTTTGAACTAGAAATATGATGCGATTATTTAAACAGTTGCAATAATGAATCATTGAACACAGAGGAACAAGTGGCTTCACCTTAGACCTTGAAATTGGAGAAAGATTACTTCAGCTGATAGAGAAAAATCAGCTCTAACTTGTTGAGTTAGCATTTAGGGAAGGCAGTGATGTGCGGTCAGTGTTGGTTGATGGATGCAATTTAAGGAAATCAGTCCAGGTTGTAATAGTCTTTCCTAGCCTTTATCTATTAGTATTTCTTTCAATATAAATCCTACTGACCTTTTAGAAAACCAGTAGTTTTAATTTTCTCTTGGTTGAACTGTGAAGTGCCTCGCCTTCAGGGTAGAATTTCCGCTGGTTGATAGAGTGGGTGGAAACTGAGGAAGATTTCTGAATTACACTTTAGGGAAACCTTACAGTGTTTCTGCTATAACGTGAACTACCCTTGTTTGATAAACCCTGAGTTCAGATAATGATGTATTAGGCATAATTCCACAAGTGTGAGATGGTTATGCAGAGATACAGGATTGCTGAAAGAAGTGTTAGCTATTGTAGAAGTCTTTGTGATTTGAAAACCATGGGAGAAAACATAACTGTTGACATGCTTGGCATATCTGAGAGCATGTCTTTAACCTTTTGTTCTTTTATTGAGAAATAGTTAATGTTTTAGAGTAACTTACTATCAGTGACCCCCCTTTTGACAGCATTCTTGTCTGAAATGATAGAATGGGAGAGAGAAAATCTTTCAGTAATAAAGCCAAAGAGCAAAGGTGTTTGAAGCTATTTTGTGAATGCAGAAGTGATATAATACATTTGGGACAATGATATTTGAAATATCAAGAATAAGATAAATAGAAAAAACCCTCAAAGGATACGTAAGTGAGAAAATACAGCAAGAGGTTCAGATAGATATTGCATGTTATGATGTGCATGGTGGAGTCTGATAAACTGTCAGAGCTCTCTCAGTGAAACTTTGCAGTTGTCCATCAAACATCTGTGCAAAAGCTTTTTCATCTGTGCAAAAGCTTTTTTTTTTTTTTTTTTTCCCCCTGGATCCCTAAGTAAGATCAATGATACATGTTTTATCAATTATTATATAGATGAGTTGGATTTATATCAGATAGGGCTAGTTCATCCAACTCGGGAACTGATTATATGGTTTGCAACGGGTTTGTAGTGGAAAGAATACGTTATTTCCATTCTGCTCTCCAGAGTCTCTCATGGTTAGTAACATAGCCCCTAAAATTGGTCTTCTGTTACTGAATTGGTACAGATACTTAACAGATGAACATTTAAAGGAGGACTGTTAGCTATCTAATGATGTTTGTTTTCAGACTCCCTCTTATTATTCTCATTGTGTGACCCAAAAGTTTACCACTTCTGTGTATCAGCATTATCACCCTGATTTGAGATGTGAAAAAAAACAGTTTGAGGCTTTGAACAGTAGCTGAGTCTGAAAACGTTACCTGTGCCACTGCTCCCATATTGTAGCTTTCCTGACCAGTGCCGCCTTTAGGGGAGTTTTGTTTGCACCATACCATAGTATCAGGGCCATCATACCAGCTTTGTACTTTCTCTTTTAGTTGTATGTTCAGAGTAATGTCTTTGCAGGCTGTGTTTGACACTGTGTACTGCAGTTTGTGATACTAAATTTAGCTGTGCAGCTAGCTGAAGAGGCAGGAGTATGCAGTGTTGAGGCTTTGAAGAAAGAGAGTTGGTTGCAAGTTTTTCATTCAATTTCAGGTAAAAGCCTGAGTACTTTCACAAACAAGCTGAATAGGACTACTGATCCTACAGAGCAGGGGTCCTCAAACTTTTTAACCAGGGGGCCAGCACACGGATGAAGTGGCAGGCAGTCATCTGCGGCTGCTTGGTTTGCCCCCGCAACCCCCGGCAGAGGGGTGGCGGAGTTCTGTAAATACCAGGGGGCCAGATTGAGGACCCTGGGGGGCTGTATCTGGCCCGCGGGCTGTAGTTCGAGGACCCCTGCTATAGGGGTTTGCTCTCAACTGTTTTTCTACCTTGGTTAGTTTGAAACAACTACTATGGTATAGGCATGCATGTTGTTTTTATGTGGAAATTTGCTTTGTGTTGAATCATTGATTTCATAGGGAGACACGGCGATAATTTCATAAATGCTTAAAATATGTTGAAGTCCATTTTGATTATAGTCTGGGTTGGTTTTTTTTTTTCATTTAGTCCTAAATGGCTCAAGAAGATTTAAAGCCTAGCTATTTTCCAAAAGAAGGATGCTGGTATTTTTCCTTTACTTACATAGAAAATAATCTTTTGTGGTAGAAGCAGTGGTGTTTACCTTTCTGGTCTCATTTAAGAATTGCAGACTTCTATTTTAGCCAGTAAGAATAATGTTGAAATGTATTATTTATTTATTTTCCTGCTTTGTTACTGCAGAAATCAGAAAGGAATTCTAAAGAAAAATAATGTGTCAATCACTAAAAAAATTACTGAACTTACTTTCCTTCTGCAGGTTTTCACTCCATTTTGTATCTTCTTTGTGCCCTTTACAGGCTATATGGAAGTGATTAGCAAACCTGGATTTAGGTGACTACCTGTTTTCTCTAAGTGCCCAAGCTCCATTGTAGTCAATGGATATATAGCCAATACAGTCAGTGGAGCCTGGAGAGCAATTCTCCCTATCCTAAGTGGACATACACCAGCGAGGCAGCTGGGAGCTCCGTAGACTTCCTTGGCCTCTTCATTGACAAAATCACCATTGACGATGTGAAGACTGCTGTATTGAATTGTCTTAATTTGGAACTGTATCCCATCAAAACCTTGTAGCTTAAGCTAAACCACCTAGTCTCTTTGGTCAGGAGAGACAGATAGGTATCTGAGGGCAACCCACTCTACCTAATTGAAACATCTAATTTAAAACATGAAATGAGAGCATAATAAGCCAAAATCTGTGCATGCTCTGCCGTAGTTAAAAACAAAACCGGGGGTTGTTGTGTAGTTCCTGTTATCAGTCATAGGGCAAGATAGAATGTCTCTTAATTAACTTAATAACCTGATAGGTATGTTTAGACATAGCTAATTAGAGCTTTCTTGTAATTGGACCTATGATTAATAGAGTGTGAAGACTGTTTCATCTGTATTAAATGCATGGACAGGCACTAGGAAATTAAAATTTGTGCCTGCATTGAATAACTAATAGAGGACTTCAGGACAGCACAACAGTGAAAGATTATTCTTTTTATAAAGAATTTATATATTTATTTGTTTAGACCTGGGTTTTTTTTCAACATCTTTTGCAGCCTTTATCAATGTGTTCGTGAATCTCTGTTGCAAACGTCCACAGATCAACTTTTGCAAGTTTCTTTTAAAACAGTCTGTCTTACATATTTTAATAAAACTAATGAATGTAAAAGCATATGAAGATACTGTTACAGAAGAGAGCAGAAATAGCTGGTACCATTTCTGGTTTGCACAGTGCAAGGTTAAATCCTTGGAGGAGTTAGCTGCCAGTTTTTCTGGAGCTTATATCATCTTTCAGCCTGTTCTTTTCTATTCTAGTCGGGGCAGAACCTACTTTGGGTCAATACAGTGTGGAAGCTGCAGAAACGACTGTATTCACCCTAGTGCTCTAGTTTGTAGCAATCGTGGAGGTTCCCTTTCACCCTTTGTCTGTGCTGCAGTGCCTCTCATGGGTGCGCAGGGAATTAATTAGCTACTGGCATCTGAACAGGCTTCTTCGCTTGTTAGACAGCTGGAAGGTAGACACTGAGAGGAGTCCCAGTGACAGAAGAGACAAAATGACGTGCAGTGAAAGGAAGACATAGCAGTGTAAAAAAGGTAGGAGGAGAGAGATTATGGGTAGTGAACAGCTCACCTGGCAGCATGGAGACCTGACCTGCCATGACTTTTTATTTGTTGTTACAAGGCATACTGTACACAGAAGAACATGCTATAAAGGTAGACGAAACTTTTTATTTTTCTGATTTGAATTAGGTGAAATTGAGAACGAGTAGAAAACTTAGACATTTGAGATAAAAAGGCAAAAAGTACAGTTAATATTTTTAAGAGCTATGTCAGTGTCTTGCATTTCTGTTTTCATGCATACTTGAAACTAATCTGTTGAATCTCAGTTTCAATGATCTTGTGCCGTTTTTATTCTGCTGTTAGCGCAGAGACAGCTTCATTGAGACTAGTTGGGCTTTTTCCTTTTCCTTTTCTTGTGAAACCTTGCCTCCTTAGCACATTGTGAGTCAGATCAGACTGCTGGTAACCAGAAAGGAATTTTATTTTTGTAACTTGTCGTACACTTTCATTTTTCTTATTTAATACCTTCACTTTTATCATCTATTTTTGAAACTTATCAAACTTACAAGAGTGTATTTAGAGTACCATGCAGTATGCTACTCCTGCTATCTATTAAGATGTCATCCAAGCAACAGATGAGAGCAACAAATAAACTTTGGGTAATTTCATCAGAAGTTTAAGACAGTTTTACTAGGAAATAGTGCTGAGAATACCCCTAATAGACATCCCTAATCTTTAATGTCTCTTTGCCTTCAGTGAAGCATATGTTTTTACTTAAAAAAATGAGCTGGATGCTTACTAAGTACAGTTAGTACCTGTGATTTGTTCGTTTGGGGTTTTTTGTTTGTCTTGCCCCTCCCACCACTCCATCCCATGGCATAGCTGAGCAGCCGAACACAGGCAGGTAACATATTTCCTTGTAATTGCCAGTTAGTGACATGGGTCTCAAATGGGGGTGACAAGAGTCTCAAAGGAAACATGAGCTTGAAGAGCATGGGCTGGGGGCTGAATGGATGGAGTTAGGTCCCTTGATGGATGGGTTGGCAGAATTTGGTAGGAGGGCAAAGGCAGTGAGAATCGTGGAATTGTGATACTACTGATACTACTTCTGAGATTTCTGACAGCACGTGTAGCAGGAAGATATGAAAGGAGATAACAACTCCTGCAGGCGAATGTGGATTTACACAGAGCATGTATCTGAAGCTACTATCACTGCTGTTGTTATCGCTGGTTTGGGTGGTGTTCTTTTCACATTCTGCAGAGTTCAGAAACCCAGCTGCAGTAAGTTGGAGACCACTTTGACACCTTGCTTGGCCCTAACAGATTCTTTGCTCCCCTTTTGCAACAGAATGCTCATAGGGAAGAGCTATGATTTCCTTAAGTGGCAGCCTTCATAATTTGAGTCAGCTTTGTGTTGACTTGAAGTTGTATTTACTTTTAATGACATCTCTGAAAGTGCCCGAGGCAGATCAGTTTGAGGCTTATTACATGGATAAGTAGTATTTTTTTTAACTGCATACTATTTTCAGTTTATGAGGATTCCAGCAATGTTTTGGTTTTTTTTTTGCTTTAGGTGTACAGGATTGGTACAACTTATTTGTTACTCCAGATAGATAACAGTAGCCTTTCTCTACAAGTTTTTTAACTTCTCTAATTGTTGTCACAGGCTAGAACTGATGATTATGCTTTGGGACAGCACAGGTCTCTGTATCACTCAGGTCTTATGTGAACAGTAGATAAAAAAGTGGTCCTTTTGAATAGGAGTTAATTTCACATCACCTCGGAATATAACTTTTTTTTTTTGTAATTTGTGAAATTATGTTCTTTAGTTTTATTGCTACATCTCAGAATAATCTCAGAATACATCTCAGAATAAAGTAAAGAATACCATAATTGAGTTTATTTTATTAGGTCTCTTTCTGTTAACATAATTTCTTCCTGTGATAAGCAAGTCAGTGATGCCAGTGATCAAGTAGTGTTTGTCTTACACTGACACATAGGCATTCTAAAATTTTTCATCTCCATATTACCTTTTTTAATGCTACATTAATTCTGTAATGTATTATTAATAGATTATCACCCATGCATGTTTTTTAAAAAATGATAGTGACAATGCAAGTATCTCAGTTCTCATCATCTTGTTAATCTAAGACAGAAAAATATTTTCAAATCATGATTCTGAGAAATTATTTAAATTACAAGTCAGATATTACACTTTTCCTTTGGTAAATGGAATCCTCTGCAATGGAATTCCTACATCTGTTGTGGTCCATTACAAGCACAAGATTACATCTTTCCACTTGTCACTAATTCTGCATTTTGGCAGGGAAAAAAAGAAAAATTTGCTGTTAAGAGTGTTGCCAAGCAACTAAAATATGAATTACTCCAATTTCTGGATTTTTTCTTACATGATACAGATCAGAGTGTTTCTCCTACCTTGACAAGAGACAGTCTAAATGAAGTTACTTGCTGCTCAGAAGAGCTGTTTGTTCAGAATGGTTAAATGAACAGTGTTCAGATTGTTTTGGGTAAATTTGAGCAGGTAGCAGGGATTGGGTTGTTCAGGGTAAATTCCAGTGGATGGGTGACTGTACAGGCTAAGAGCACTCAGACATGAATACTTCATAGGGCAAAGCTAGCAGTACTTTGAGGAGATGGGTGTTTCCAGCTGTTTTCTTCAAAGTTGAAGACAGGCTTTTCCTTTACAAGCCCTCCTTTACTTTTTTGGTAAATACAAGATTAGTTTAGGTGCTACATCCCACTAATTTTTTGTTTTGTTTTAATTTTCTAAAGGAGTTGATGACCAAGCTGATAACAGAGACACCTGACCAGCCCATCCCATTTCTAATTGATCATCTTCAGTCCAAACAGGGGAACCGCAGTCAGCTTCAGAGAACGTTGTCTGGCTCTGCTGCCCTTTGGGCAGAGAGTGAAACATCAGGTATGTTCTGTATGCTGGAAAGGGCTAGTCTCCAGTATAATCTTCCCATACTTCTGTTCATGATTTCCTGGGTGCACGTGTACCTACTGAACAGGTACTACTATGTGATTTTGAGCATGCACAGTAAATCCTGTTTGTCCAATAGATACTGAGTTTAATACTATTGTTGGCTGTCAGCTCAACCTGATCATGTCAGCATGGATCAGAGTTACAGGGTGGAAACAATCCCAGTCTCTATGAGAAAGAAGGTGCATAATAAGATCCCTTGATTCGCCTGCTGTCCTTTTTGCTTTCCCTCTCTCTTTGCTTTGTTTTCCTTTTCTCTCCCGTGGTGTTTTTGTGTCTGAGATTAGCCTCTATTGAGGTATTTTCTTTAATACACGCTTTTAAATACTCATCATTCCAACACTTAATGAGAAGATGCTATTACTACTTTATGAATTCCGGTGTGACTAATTTATGATTGTAGATGTTCAGAAGCATAAAAAAATTCTGAAATATTTGCTCTGATTCTAAAGTAGAAATTGTAGGTTTGATGTTGTGGTACAAGCTATTATTAGAATGCTGGGTTTGTATTTAAAAATTCACTGATGATCTGTTTCAGACTATAATAGGTAGTCAAAATATTAGTTGCCTGACAAATCAAGTTTTTATTTATGTAAAATTTTAAGCATAGGCAGTCAAACATGTAAGACAATAAATGGAGGTTAAGGACTTTTTCATAATTAAAAATAAGATATGTTTTTAATGAAAAATGATAGTAATACATTTCTAAATTTTGATGTTTAGGAAATGGAAGAAATACATGACATTTAGCAAAAAATCAGAAATAGCAGAACAAAAAGAGCTGACCCTGGTTTAGACTGATAGGTCTCGGTTTTTCTGGATTAATGTTTTTTTAAGTGTTTGAAAAATGACCCTCCAAATGTTGTAACTGCCTGATTTGATTCTTTTAACAGAAAATAAAGGAACAAGGAGGGATTTTAGAAGTTACGATAAACCTTGGCAGGTAAATGCAAAAAAGCCTAAAAAGTCAAAGAGCGACCTTGCCGTGTCCAACATTTCTCCACCGTCACCGGAGTCCAAGTCATGTAAGAAAGCTTCACTACATTATTAATTCGTTCATACCTCCAAACCCAGAGTATATTTTTCTGTTGAATTAGGGCTAAAATCAAATACAAACTATGAGCAGTTGAAATGGATGAATATATATGTTAGAAGAGTTTGGTTCTTGCTTTACTTTCACTTGAGTTATGAATATTTAATAATACCCTATGTTGTCATCAATAGATAGAATAGAATTCTAGGTAGATGAAAAAAGAGAAGAATATCTGGGTGTCATGCAGAATTTTATGTTCACGTACCAATTATGATTTGATGTTTTAGCTTGCATTGCCATTTTGCATGTGTAAAATATGTTCTGCTGTTACTGGTCCTAGTAATAGATTATTTGCAGTGGGCCAGGCAAGGCAAAACTAGAAATTATAACTAGATACTATTCAAGATACAGGGGCAGTGGTAGCAGAACAGGTGTACTGCTCTGAGAGTTGTTGAAGGAATCTAAATGTACACTGAACGAAAAGGCAGAATAGAAATAGAGTGACTGAAGGGAATATTGTCAATGACCCGTAAAATAGAAGTAGTAAAAATAGAGGCAGCAAGCCTTAATGAAATACAGAGCTTCCTGTGTGCTGGCTATTGAAAAGATTTAAGCTTGATTTTGAATAGATTGTTTTACGCTAGTAAATATATCTACAATATACATACATATGTATGTATAGATACACACAGACACACAAGTGTGTATACAAGATTTTTTTCTCCAAAATAAATTGCAGATTCTTCTGGTGACTGTCGTAGCTTTTTGAAATTTTTGTAAAGGCAAGTCTTTTTAATAACTTGGAGTGTGATTAGGTGGACCAGATGGGAACAGAGATGTAGCATGCTGCAATAGAAGGCTTGCTGTTTTTCCTCTAAAAGCGAGGTGGGGTAGTTCAAACTTCAGTGTACTCAAATCTCCCAGTGGCCTCAGTAGGTCAGAGTGTTGCACAGCAATGGGTAAAGTAAGTCATGATAGATTTATGCAGTAGACACACTGTGCTTTTAGGTAATTGGCACTCCCATATGGTTATAGAGAATAAATAACTGTAAGTGAAAGATAGCTGTACAGATAGCTGTGTCCCATAGCACAACTTTTCTCAGGACTGTATTGTTCTGGCAAGATCTATGGATTATTTTAAGTCATTCCAAAAGGAGCATGTGGATTTTAATTCACTTTCAAGAGTAAATAGGGATATTCAGAGGAGTGCTCATAATCACTCATAATCTGAGTCTAACCTAACAGTCTTTGCTGGAAGATAGCAATTTATGGAGATACACTGTTGGAGACAGTGGCCAAGGGTGTTGTGAGAGCTGTTCCTGTCACCATGCTGGGCTATTCTCCCTTGCATTTCAGACTCTGTGATGTGCATCAAGTAACTTCCACGCCATCTCCTAAAGACCCAGAATTCTCAGTCTTTATCCCAGGTAGTGGAGTGACATCATGTCACTCCCTTAATTTGTGTGCCTGCCCCAAGTTTCATGCTTGCTGGTCCTTAGATTGTCCCAGGAGAGGGACAAAGAGGAGGCTGGGCACTCTAAACTTCCAGGTCACATGTCGAGCAAGGAAGTAATTTATACATCCATAATAAGACTGGACTCAAGGATCTGTCCTTGTGTACTGAAAGGCATCTAATAATGCTTTTCAGTTGGTAAGGCTTACTTTCAAGCTACCCATGTTCCTAAGCTGCAGAGTTTGTGAGAGTGTAGCTTTACCCACAACAGAAGAACGTAGTCTTGGGGTGTGCTAAAGGCAATTGGATCCACATAAATACATGGCGCTACATGGGATTAATTCTGAGCATTCTGAGGGAGGAGACTAATATCATTGCAAGGCCACTCTTATCAGCACTGAAAGCTCATGATGATTGTGGGAGGTTCCTGATGACTAGAAAAAGGCAACCATCACATTGATTTTGAGGGAGGGCAAGAAGACTTTGGGGACTGCAAGCTGATCAGCCTAACCTCACTCTCTGGGAGGATTATTCAGCAAATTTTCCTAGAAGGTGATCCCAGCCGCAGTAGGGAGGCAATGTGATTGGGAACAGGAAGCATGGATTTATGAGATCATACATGCCTGATTAAATCAACCTGTTTGCCCCCTTAGATGAAATAACTGGCCTTGAAATCAAAGAAAGAGCAGTGGACATTTAATACCTTGACTTTAGTAAAACCTTTGTCAGTCTTCCATAGTATCCTTATAACTTGGTGACATATGGACTGGATAAGTGAACAACAAGATGTGTGGGAAGTTGGCTTCACTATTGGATTCAAGGGATTGTGACTGGCAATGCAAAGTTCAGTTGGAAAGCTGATCACTAGCAGTATTCTTACGGGACTGGTACTGAGACCAACGCCATAAAAAAAGTTTCCTAATGTCCTGGTTGATGAGGTAGAATGTTCTTTTAGGTTTGCAGCTGAGACCAAATTGTGGGAAGTGATTGGTATTCTGGGTAGCAGGATTGCTGTTAAGAGAGACCACAACAGGCTTAAGGAATGGGCTGAGAGGAACCTCATGACCTTCAACAGAGGCAAATGCAAAATCCTATGTCTTGGGTGGTATAATCCTAAGCAATAGTATGAACTGTGGTCTGAATGGTGTACCGAGCAGGTTCAGTGGAAGTCCACCAAGATGATGAAAGGGCTGGAGCACATGATGGACAGGGAAAAGCTGAAGGAAATCGGTTTGTTTATCCTGAAGGAGTGAAAGCTAAGGGGAGATTTCACTGTCGCCATCAACTGTTACACTGGAGGGTGGTAGAGACGACATAACCAGATTCTTCTGGAAGGTGTGTAGTGAAAGGACAAGAGGCAACAAAAATTGTATTGCAAGGGTAGTAAAACACTGGAACAGGTTTTCCAGAGAGGCTGTTACCTCCATCCTGGGAGGTAACTCAAAACTCAACTGGATAGTCTGAGCAGCCGGCCTCATTGGACCAGTTTTGAGCAGCAGGTTGGACTGTAAGGTTTTCAGAGGTTCTTTCTGTCCTAATTATCCCCTGATTCCATGCTTTCCTCCTGTTCATGCCCTTTCCTATTTTTTTTGTCCTTACCACTGTTTTAAACCTTGATTCCTGCTATTATTTTCATGACTTAACCATCCCTGCAAATATTTATCTCTGCAACTTTTTCAAAAGAATTTATGTATTTGAACTATATTTTTTTATTTGCTATCACAGAGGCTGGTTTCAGTCATATGCCTTTTTGCCATATCTTGCTTCTCTTATTTTCTGCCAACAACCAAATCAATAATGAATTTTTTCACCTTTTTTTTTGCTGGGTTTATACCAAAATCAGTGGGTATGCTATGCCCCTTCAACTACTTGGAACAGCAGGAATCAACATGTTCAGAAGCCATTTATTATTCTGTCCATATGTGCACAGTGTATTCCATTTTTTTTTTTTTTTTTTGTGCCTTCAGCTTGTATGTCTTTGGGTGTCATGGTACATTTTTTTCTAAAGCCTCTCCAAAGAGGTAGTAAGGACGCTGATCTTACTTAAAAAGATCTGAGAAACAAAATGTTTTAGGCCTGCTGAGACCTCAAGATTTACCCTCAGATTTGTGCTTAAACCAAACAAACCTAACAACCTAAAAACCCCCCCAAAACTGCCAAAACAAACCCAAAATTTAATAAGAGTCCATCAGCTGTAATATGTTCTGTTGCAGAGCTTTTGTCTTATGACTATTTTGTTCAAATTACCCTGAACTTGTAAGTGTATTCAGAACTGAGAATTGTAATTTGATAGGAATCTTTGGAAACATCAGGAGAATTTATTTAATTAGGAAATACTTTTTTCCTTCAGCAGAGCTGATGTTCACTGCAGTTTGCATTGCACACTGCACAGATCACTGCACAGATTTCTCTTCCTTAGGCTTTCAATTTTTTTACTGGAAAGATTCCTCCAGTTCCTTCTCCTGCCTGTTGCAATCTCAGTTGCACCTGAAACAAACACAAACCCAAGAAACCCTGGTATCTAAATGATCTGACCACTTGTTTGATGTGTACAAAACCAGAGTTAAGCAGAAGCTGCTGCTATTGTCTGGCAAGGAAGAGAATTGGAGTTGGGGCTCCTTGTGTGCGTGTGTGTAAGCGTGTTTGTGTATATATAAATATATTTAATGGAACGTTTAAATGATTGCGTTCTGTATTTGAAGAAAAAAAAGTTTGGAAGTTTCTAAATAGTTTGTGAAACAGACTCAGTCATCTACTTCTAAGCCAAGTAAATTGACCTCTTCACCACCTCCATATTAAATCAGATCACAGATCATCCTTCCACTCTGCTTCAGTTCACCATTCTCACCATATTCCACTTAAAATAACAATGTTGTGTACTTCTGATTGCCCTTGGACAGTCTCGACTGTAGGCCATCGTTCTCTTAGCCTTTTAATATATGGGTACTGCGTAAACCAGTTTGTTTAATCTGAATTCTAAGTTTAATCTAATTCAGAAAACTCTAATCTGAATGCTATTGCAAGGTTTAAGTACGTAATTTTAGGCTCAGTAACAACAGGCATTTTTGTTCTTTTGAGATATAAGATGGTCATACAATGTATTAATGAAATATGTGAGATTTATTGAGCAACTGGTCTGACTGTGCAAATCGTGTCTTGAAAAGACATGTATATGTAGATAAAAACAATACTGATCTTGTACCATCATCCATTAGGAAATAAAGGTCTACTGATTTGTGACAGAATTCATAACACATCTGCAAATGAATCTGATGTGCATTTGTTGGGGGAACATGCTGCCAGAAAATCACAAATACTGGAAAGCATGTCTCTACAGTCTTCTAAGATGAGATGGGGAAATCTCTGCTCTATAAAAGGAAAACCTAAATATTTATATACAAATGCTATGATGTAGATGTAATAAATCTTCGCAACTGTAAGCACAGAATTTCAAGAGAAAGTGTTATATAAATCTCTCAAACAACAGAGATGAGGTTGAGGCAGGTAATGTGATGAGGGGTTTTAGATTACTGATACAATGATCTTGAGGAATGAGTGAATGTAATAAGGAGGAAAGTCAGAATATTATGAAAGGATTTTACTAAGTGTGTAGTGATACATGCATGGAAATGATATATGATGGAGCTCATACATACAGAATAGTGTCACGTATTTCAAAAGATCTCAAGAAAGGGTCATATATTTCTGCATGCTTCACACAAAGCTATCCATTTGAAAGTAACCAGTGCTTTTGATCCTGTAGTTGGGAGGATACAAGTTTCTATTTTAAAAACATGTGTAAGCAAGCAGAAGATGAACATTGAAAGGACAGACACATGCCACGTGATGTAATGAAGTAGATTTGACTTTTAGTATCTGTTCATTAGTTGGAAGAGTAGGTCAGTAAGAACTATGTCCTCTCTAGAAGTAATAAAAATTTCAGTCAGTTCTGTTTAACTTTGTCCTCAGTTTTCATTCAATAGAATGAGCCAAACCCATTGTTGAAACAAAATCTATCGAAACACAGAAATGTTCCATGACAGTATGTCTGTATTAATACTTTTTCACTGAAATACAAAATGGTTCACTGAAACACAGACTGTAATACACAAGTATGCAGAGCGAATTTCCACTGTGGTTTTGGTTGGTTTCCTACCATCCGTCTAGTGAGATGCAGTCCAAGCTTCTTGTGTTTGTGGGACATTTCTCTGAAACTGGGGACCAGACCATTGTCTCTTGAGAAAATTTATCTTCTTTCCAAGGATAGAGCCTTGATACTTAGATTTTCCTGATGCAGGTTGGTCCATGTACTCAGGAGTTGCTGATCCTGGAAGCTCCACAGCTGTTGAGTAGAACTTATGTTCATTCATTTGGCTTCTGTCCCATAACAAATTTTATTTCAAGATTGTATGCTTTCTTAAAAATTCTGTCCTTTGGTGTTTTGAAAATTGTGGTTAGTTTCAAATTAACATGGTATCTAATTCCAGCTTGTGGGAAATTTCTGCAACCTGGAAGCTCTAAGGTTTGGTCACCTTTGTACATGGCTTTACTATTATAAATTATTGCCTGTTTGTATTTTGATGGTACTCTGACATTTCTTTGGTGTGGTAAGTTCAGTACCTGGAGAGAAAAGTCTTGTCAAACTGCTAATAGGCAGAGTGATGCTGCACAANNNGTGTTGGTACACTGAAGGGAGAAGATGAGATGGCTGAAAAAGGAGGCAGTAAAGGAGCATGTGATCTCAATACAAAACAAAGGTGAGCAATAATAGAGACCTCATTGCACAATTTCTTTTCTAGTTTACTAAAGATTTGTATTTACAATTAGTAAAAGTTGAGAAAAAAATACTAGGTGGAACATTATGTTTTCTGTGAATAAGAAAACGGATGAGAAATACTGAAGTTGGGCTATATAATGTAAGTTAATTATGCTAGGGTCTATGAATGGACGTGATACTTGGTCACACAAAAATTTAGATAACTTTTAATGAACATAGTGGTTCCTAAACTGGGGAATTGGAAATGAAATGATTGGCATTTGAAAGTATCAACAAAAATTAAAAGCTGCCATTTGAGTAGAGGCTAGACATATCCTAATACCTTAAGGCCTGTATGTATTTGCTAGGAATCATCACAGCTCATTATTTCCATTGTCCTCAGAAGGAAATACATGACTTGTCTTTTGAACACAAAGCAGAACTGGACTCTGACATGCCAACTTGCCTCTCTCTTCCCTTCTCCTTACTGAGGCTTCCAGTGTCTCTTTCCTCCTACTCTTATCTCTGTAGGTCTTTTTCAATGCCTCCTTTGTCTTCTGTCTTTGAGAATGTGTAATTGAAGTCTAATGTAATAATGTCCCTGATAGTTACCCATGTTCCTGGGTGTTACAGATCAGAATATACTCTGTGTTGTTAGGCTGTGTAGATGTCTAGTTTGAAGATGGTTTGGTTTATGTCTACAAGAGATGGAATCACATTCTCTTCGACAGAATGACTTAAACATTCCATTCTCCAATTTCTTTACCTGGAAGAGATGGCTATTGACTTCAGCTTTCCCTTGTGGAGTTGATCCACAGTGGAGGAGATTCTATATTCACACAGAAGGCAGTGAGCAGTAAGGGACATTTCAAAAGTTATTTAACACATTTTGTAATTTAAAAGTTATTTAACACATTTTGTAATAGCTACCAGAAACTGAAGTCTGAGCATAATTTCCCCATACCATCGTAAATGCACTCTGAAATTCCAAATGATCATAAGATACTACTTTTTTTTTTTTTTTTGCACGATCTGTAGGAGTCTGCAAGCTTCTTTCTTAGCACGTAATAGAAATGAAATTTGTAAGCATAAATTAGTTGACAGCTGTCAAAATAGTAAATAAAAATTTTAAAGCTGGCCAGGATATATTGGATGTTACAGGCTTTGATTTTGAAGTTTTTTTAAAGTGGTTAGTTAGCAACCATTGATTAATGCAACTGGTCCTTTCTGTTGGGAATGTGGAGTAGGCATAGTCATGTTCACAACAGCGTGTGCAGTTCTCAGCACAGTAATGCTGTGTTTGGAGTCAACGCAGCGGTTGTATTTGGTGGGGAAGGCCGCAGATCACTTACTTAAGAACACTGGCAAAAAGAACATGTTAAACTGCAGTTCCAGAGACAGCATTGTTTTGTTTCCATTTCTACAAAATATTCAAAATGTTCACATTGGTTAATGCAGGTCTGTGCATTGTGGGATCCTACATATCTCAGAAATTCCTTCTGTTCTTCCTTGCCATTGTAGGTAAAATGAGCTCAGCAGTTGAGAAAACTGTTAATAGAAAATTAAACCAAAGGTTTCGGAAATAGATAATGACTGTAAGCTCAGGAGTATGCTTGCCAAAGATAGTTTGTTTAAGTATCAGAATATAGATGATAGGGTGGGACATATTTTGTTTCACTGTTTTTATGAACTGTGTTATATACACTTTATGATATATTTTTTAAAAAATAACATTATATATACTTCTTTTTGAGAAAATAACTAACAAAGCCAAATGTACCAGTTACTCATTTTCATTTTGACATTTTTTCTTACTGGCCCCTGGGACACACAGTTCTGTTTTGATACAAATTAAGTAACTTCATATGCAATATTTTTATTACATTTTTCATTATTGCATTATTTTTAATATTTTAATTGTTAATGTTAATCATTCCTTTTGCCAGTTAATTCTGTCACAAGAATCATCCCAAGTATGCATTTGTCCGTAGATGTTCTCATTTTACTTCACATTGATGAAAGAAAGTATTTCCAGCCGTTAAAACAGAATAGTTAAGTAATTTCCACTCAAGGTACTTGAGCTTGTAAACTCACTGTGCAGCTTTTTTTCTGCTGTAGAAGCCTGAATGACCAAATCTAAACTTCATCTATATATCTGTGTATATTTAGTGCCAAGGTCAATAGAACATCCTAAATGGGATTGGAGGACAAAACCGGAGAACCATGATTTTGATGAACTAAATCATATTCTTCAAGAGAGCAAAAAACTTGGAAAAGCCCTTGAGAATCTGTCTCGCAGTAAGTTAATTGATTTTAGTTTTTTAATGTAACCATGCAGCCTGAATTGTAATTGGAAGTATATATCAAGAAGGTGGTCTTCTATTCAATTAAGACCAAGTTCATTGACAGCGGCAGTTACACTCCTGTTGCTGAGGTTTACAGAGTGTCTGAGATAATTTAGCAGCTTTCCCGCTGACAGAAACTACTTCCTTTGCACCTCTTTTTTTTTTTTTTTTTTTTTTTTTTTACATTAGTTTTCTGCCAGTTTAGTGAGCTGAATTAGCTCATAAAGATGTTGACACAAGAGGCTGGTTTAGTGAAAATGGTGGGAACATGCAGCAGTGAAACTGCTCCTTTGGGTGGTAGCATTTAGATTGGATTAACCTTCATGAAAACTTAACCTCAGTGATGGAGATCAGACCTGTCACCGAAAAACAAGAAGGTATTCTGTGTCCTTGACCCCAGTTAGTTGATTCCAGTTTTCAAAAGCAGTTTAAATATTTTTTATAAAGCATCTCAAATACTCAAAAACATGGTAGCTGATTATTTCATAACAAAACAAAAGTGTTATCCGTTAGAAGACACAGTCAAACAGGAGCAATGTTTAAAAATAGCATGCTGGTGTACATTGGTGGGAGCAAACACTACTAAAATATCAACGTATGAAAAATACTCTGCCATGGTATATGAAAACTAGTATGGTGTGGTCTGGGAGATATTTGAATGAGAAATATTTTCTTTCTCCTCTCATTAAATTTTATCCATGGCACTTCTTGATTCACTGCAGAAATTGTAAATGGTGAGGTCAGAAACAGACATGAACGAAGAATGGAAGATCTGTTTTGTGGAGAATTGAGATTTAGCATTTTTCCAAATTGTGTCAAATACCCATAACTATTTTGTCCGAATTCCCTCTCTCTGTAATGTTTTAGGTTGTTCATGACAATTACATTTTGAGCAATTTTCATATTTATATTAATTATAGTAGTACATTTACAGGGTTCTTTTCAAATGCATTTCTGGTGAATTGGTCTATCTGCCTCTAAGGAGCTAAACCACCTCCAATCAGGGTGTCTGATTTGCAGCCCCATTATTGCCTGACTGTGTTACTGTTATGGGTAGGAGTGTAATTTTCAAGCTTTTCTTCTTTAGAAACTTGTAACCAAGCTTAACACAGATACAGAAACAATTTTTTTTTTTTTTTTCAATTTCAGAAGGGCTTACTTATCCACTGTCTGGAGATTCAGACCAATAAGATGTGAGAGTTCAATAATAAAGGACTAAATCCACTCTTTAATCCTACATCTTTGTCTTTCTTTGTCAATGTTGTGTAGGTTCCATTGAGTTTTGGCTTCCTCATACATAAAGTAACAGTTTGCAGCATTCTGTAGCTCTTTGCCACAGAGTTTTCTACCTGGAGTGCAGAACACTGCAGCTCTTCTGGGTCCTACACTTGGACGGGAGGTGAAGGTGCCTGGTCATTGTTGTTGGAGTCAGGTTTTTATAGTTATTTCACAAATGAAACATTCTTCACTATTTATTTTTAGTACTTGATGTTTTCTGATGATTTATCAAGATAATATGGAATTTTAATCCTATCCCCCACAGCACTTTAAATCCCTTGCAGCCTGACCCTAAGTTCATTTTCATGAATGTGCTCTCTATTTCTTCATCCAGATCTTTAACGGAAATATTGTCAGACCTCTTCATGATTCCATTTCAGATCTGACAACCAGCCCTTGAAAACTACTCAGTAAGTGCATTTTTTCCCACCAGATGTTTATCTACCTTGCAGTGATTTCACCTAGAATGTAATTTCCTAATTTGTTTACTGGAGTATCATCTAGGACAGTAAACAGTGTCTTACTATAGCTGAAGTATTTTGCATCTACTTCCTCCTCTTATCCACTAGGCAAGTTTCCCAGTTGAGAAAGCAATTAGACTGATTCGATGTGATTCATTCTTGATAAATTCATGTCAGCTGGTTCTTATCACCTTTCCTATCCATTAGATGTTGATAAATTGTTTATTTAAACATTTCATCAAATACTCTTGCTGTTGTCAGATTCAGGCTTTCTGGTTAGAGGTTCCCATCTTCCCTTTTTCCTTTCCGAGGAAAGGTACAGTATTTGCCCTTTTCTGTCCTTTCCATTCCTGAAAGAGAGTTGCTAACAGATTAGAGATTTCTTCACCTAGTTAGTTAAGTGCTCTACAGTGAATTTCACAAGGTTCTGTCAACTTGGATGTGTCTAAATCATCAGAATATCTTTCAGCGTTCCATCATCTGGCTTGCAGTTTTTCCTCTTAAAGTCACTAGCGTTAAGCATCTGGCTACAATTTAATATTTTTGTAGACTGAAGCAGTGGAAGTACTGAATACTGGGATTTCTTTGTATCATCTGTTATTTGCTTTCCTTCTCTTCGGTGTAATAGTTTTGTATTTTACTTTGTCCTCCTTTCCTAGTGTATTTATAGTATCTTTTCTTGTGGCGTTTTTTGTTCTTTGATAGTCGTTACTCATTTTGCACTTTAGCCTTTTTGGTTATATCATCGAAACTCTTGCATCAGATCAATGCTAAGTTGCATGTCCTTGCTTCCAGTTTTTGTACTCCTGATTTTTACATCTTTTCAGGAAATAAATCAGTTTTGTGTTGTGATTTCTTATGTGTTAGGATGATAATTAACACTCAAAATGAAGAAATGTGAAAACTTTGGAGAATCAGAAAAGGTAAAGTTTTGAAAGGAAATGTGGTTTTATTGTTCTCCAAAGGGAGAATACAGATTGCACATAAAAAATATCTTAGAGGGTTTCAATCAATAGACGTGGCTAGAGCTTTAAAGCCATGACAGCTGAAATTCTGTGCTGTACCCAAACAAGTATCCCATGTGGTCAACTTTACAAAAGCCATAACAAGGTCTTGTAGCTACTTTCTCCAGTGTTAGTGCTTGTTTTGTGCAGTGCTTTTGATTCAAGCTTAGCCATGAAATCTTTGAGTCTAATGCTACCTTTAATACTAATCTTGTTTTGAAGCAATATGGGACAAGGACGGGGCTCAATAGTCAGTATGCAGATGATCACAATGTGCTGTCAAATAGCTATTTTCAGCATCCTCTAATTTCATTCTTCAGTATTTTAATAGGGGAGAGTGCCACATAGAGCCAGATATTTGAAGTTAAATGAATTTTCCATCAAGTCCTAGAATTAATTTACATTTTTAAAGATAAGCTTTGGATCTTGTAGTGAGTTTCCAGTACTTCATTGCCTGCTATGCAGCTGACACAGCCTGTGAATTGAACTCTCATTTCTATTGCTTCATTCATTATGCGGTCTAGGTATCAAACCTGTGCCCTTCAAACAAAATTAGAACTGCATGAAAACTTTCGAAGGTGAGGCTCAGGCATGTGGATATCTGTGTCTCTCCTACGTTCAGTTGTCCTCACGATTAAAATTGAACTTCCTTATATTTGGAGCTTGCCTCCCAAGCCCCATCAAGACAATGTGTGAGTAATTCTGTGCTGCAGTAGATCTGAGAAACCAAAAGTGACTTCATACTCAGTGTTAAAAGTATCTTAAGAGCTTTGAGAGGCTGGAGAAGAATACTGCCATAATTATGGTCTAAGTGCATTGGAGCTTAGTGATTTATAGCATTGTCTGGAGGCCTTCCCACATGGGAAAGCTCGATTTCGTTTGCTTCTCCAATCAGCTGTGTGTCATTGAAGTGGATTTCAAACTAGCAGATCAACTATTTAGGGGAGATTTTGGTTTATGAAGCCACATACAGGCATATACTGCATTTCCTTTGTTCATGATTTGTTTTCTTTGATTGCAAGGTCTCTCATCTTTATTGCTGTCATCCTTCTTGCTCAGCTGATCATAAGTAGGAAAAGTTCTACGCTGTTTCAGATGTATGCTCATGTATTTCCCCTTCTGGCCTTTTAAAGAGAGTTAAAATGTCCTGTATAGCTAAGGATCTCATGAATATACCTGTCTTCACCCCCCATCTTCTGAGGGTGGAAAAACAGATAACAAGAGATGGAAAACAGTGATTTATAAGTGTTTTGAGTGGAAAAAGCGAGCACTGTATCAGCAAGAGCTTGCTGCAAAGTTGGTGTGAAGTCTGCCTGTTCTGCGAACAGCTTTACATCTTTTATGTGAAAGTTAAGGATTAGAGTGCATATTGGAAATGTGTGCATATTTGAGGTTTCACTTTACACATAGTAACGGCGTTTGATGACACTTAATGTGTTCTACTGTGAGATAGGTACTTCTTAATAATTACACATAGCCTTTCATCAGAGATAACCATTTTGTTAGTAATGTTTGAATCCTTGTTAGGGCTGTGTGTATGCTACAAATCAGAGGGGAAGAAACAAATGTATCGTGCTTTGAATTCAATTGGTATTCTATGGTCAGAAAACTGATAGTAAATGGAAGTAAGTTAACATGAAGCAAAGCTATTCGGTAACCAATCCAAGTCAGTTGCTGGGATTCCCAGAAAAGATAGTATCTAGCTAGCGATAGGAAAAAAAGTACTCTCTTGTTTCTTAATTTGAGAAGTGAGTAATCAGTAAATACATAATCAGTAAATAAGAAAGCCATCTGCAATCTGGTATTGCTGCAAAACATAAAGGATCACAGAATGGCTGAGACTGGACGGGGCCTCTGGAGGTCATCTGGTCCAACCCCCCTGCTCAAGCAAGGCCACCTAGAGCCAGTTGTCCAGGGTCATATCCGTGGCTCTTGGATATCTCCAAGAATGAAAGATCTTCGGGTCCCTTCAGAATATCTCAAATGGTTATTTCTTATAATGTTAGAATCAGTTGAAGATGTTTATGCATAGTTTAAGACAAGCATGGTCTTACCCCTTCAAGAAAAAGATAAAATAGTGGAACATAAAAAGCCTGTGTTCTGTTAATCTTTTATGGGGAAGAAGATAAGCAACAAGAATAAAAGTCTCATAACAATAAGGGTGAAATTAGTTCGAAAAAAGATAAGAATATGTCAACAAACCACTAAAATAATGTCCTTGGTTTTATGGATGAACCTGTGAGTATGTGGGATGTGAGAATTTTAATATATACATAAATAACTACTTCAATGCATTTAGCAGTCTCTGAAACACATGAGAAAGGGGTTTCATTTAGAAGCTTCTACAGTATAGGAAAGTATTAAAGTATTAATGAATTATATTGTGGTTATGGAAGATGTACTTGAATAGAATGCCACTAGCAATTATCAGAGACCTCTGAATTTTCCCATTGAAACCAGGCATTTCTGATGATGATTGTGTAACTGTGAATGCACACCTGCATGACACTAGATTTTTTTATCAACCACCTCATGGAGCGCTTTGTTTTAAGACATAATAGGTTAATATTTTTGTCAGTCATACACAGTTGTTGATCTGAAATAGACTTTACTCTGTAAAAATGACTTATCCATGATCAGTTGAGCATCTAGCCCCAAATGTGTTCTGCTAATTGAACCACAAAGCTAGTCATCAGTATTCTGTAGAGGATTTTTCCTTTCTTCTCCAGGCTGAACTTTAAAATTGTGTTATTCTTATGTGAGATCAATGTTTGTGATTTATTTTGAGATTGACATTTTTAGATAAGCTCAATCAAACCTTTAAGAAAGATAATTTTATCTCAGTACTGCAGCTGTTATCTGATACTGCCTTTGCTCATAAAATCCATTTGCTTTTAGTGTGATGTATGAGTAATAATACAAAATAATGATATTTTCTGAGATTGAAATGGGAAGAATGTGAACATAATTAATGCTATTCAATTATAAAGTGGCGCTTATATGGCTGGGAGATCACTGTTACTTCAGTTATAGGTGTCTTTTTCCTACAGATGTTAAAATATGAATTACCTTTGAGGGAGTATTCGCTGTTCTGATCTAGCCTACTCTGTAAGTTTCAGGGCTAGAGTCTCTTTTTGAGTTATAGTGTCCTTTTCTGGAATAGTATTTGGCTTGTTAAAAGTTTCCCTAATGCTATTGCAGAGCTGGGGTTTGTGCAACTGTCATCTCAGATATGGTACTTTCCAGGTCTTAGAAGTAGTGAGTTGGCATTCAGAGGGGTAGTAGAAGGGTGCTGGCCGTTGTAGACTACACACCTAAACCAATCTACTGCAGTGTACACCTTTCCCTAAAATCAAGAGGTCTGAGAGATTCTGCAGTGTTGATAATCCTCTTCTGAAATGGCCTTGGCCTAGGAGAGTGTCTGGGACATAATATTTGGTGGGTGCTTTGCATGTAGTTTCTCTCTCTTTGCCTAACTCATTACTCACCACAGCTAATCCTGAAATCTGTATTGTTTATTGGAGCCACTCAGAAATTTGGATATAGAAGTGCTACAAGTCTAAAGAACAGATTATTTGGGGAATAATTATTTTCTTTTTTTTTTTTTTTTTTAAGCAAGCATGGGGAGGAGAGGCTAAATCCCTATTTCCTAGATAGTGACTATACTGATGTATGGTGTTCCAGTATCTTGTTGTATGTGTAGTGCCTTGTTGATGCTGTTTCCCTTGTTCTTATATGGCTAGGTGTTGGGTGGAATATTCAAGATGGATACCACCACAGAAACGTGATATGCAGTTGTTTAATAATGTAAGGACATACGCCTCTCATTGGCAAGAACTCTTGAGATTTCAATTCAGTATGCCTTCACAGAAAATCTCTTCGTTTCTACTGGAGGAAATATGTCTAATTTTGGAAGTTGTAATATGACTCAGTGTAAGTAAAGGAAATACAAGAACATCTATCATGACAGTCAATTGCAAATCTATTAATAATAGAGTTCCTATATAGAAATGATTGAGCTGGTTTGGTTCTTGTATACGTATTTTCTCGGGGAAATTGTTGGTGCAACCAGAGCAACCACTTTATGTCCTTTATAACCTAAGGATGGTGTGAAATAAATAATTTCAGTTTACCTTGTGTTTAATGGTGCAAACAGACACAGGGGCTAGTACTTACTACGCTGCCAGCAGCAGTATGGCATGAGGTTTTGCTATGGAAAATGCAAGTACATCTGAGATGGCCTCTCCCACCAGTGAGGGAACATACACATCTCCTGATTTACAGTGGATAGGAGAGCACTGGGACAGGTAACTGCTGGCAGTTAATACATGATGCCATGCTCCTGTGTTCATGTTCAAAATTGCGATATTAATAATGGTAGAATGATACAGCTGTTTCTGTCCTGGAGGTTGTTACAGAACCTGTGATGTACTGGGGCTGACAGTTCAGCCATTCACAAGTTCCCTGACACAGTCTGGTCCTGAGTATTAATTTTGTCAAGTTAGTTACAGGTGCATTGGGTTTGTCTTAGTATGTCAAAACCTGTATGTCAAATCCAGAAGGCTTTGTTTGGCAAGTAACAAAACTGGCTGTTGGGGGTTCTGTGGCCATCTTCTGGATGTCTAGGAAAATGCATAAGCTATTTGCTCCCATTGAGCTGAATAATGGTAGTCTGGCATACATTGAAGTAGTATTTTCTTATGACTGGGTACTCATTAAAGTTGTCAGATGTATGTTGTACATTTAGAAAAATGTAGGTCTTAAAAAAAATCTCAACTAATCTTTATTTTGTATTATCTCTTACTATGAGTAAGCAAGGACCACACATAAAAGCAAAAATAGTAGATGTGTCTGAAGTTACACAACTTTCATTCTTAACAAAACACATGTTCTTTGATTTTGGGTGTGTATAGCATATGAAGATATTGCAATTTTTTAAGGTACTGTAAAGCTGATCAGGAATAGTGCAGCAGGCAAGGATTTTATGACTTGCCATTTCAAAAAGACCTGAACTTGTGTGGTGCCTACTGTTTTTAAAATTAATTTTATGCTGTTGAATTGAGAGCATCTAAGTCTAAAAATCACTCTTCAAAGAGGAATGATACCACTGAGTGGAGAGGCATTAGGTACTTGATTAGTTGTATTTGTTGCCGCTGCAACAAATAAAACTTTTCTGCTAGAAACTGCATATGAAAGAGCTAGGCACTTTTAAGACTCATGGAATTGTTATTAACAGTGCTCATGTTTCTTGTGAAAGGGATTTCATTTCCTGGTAAGCTAGAAGTTAAGCAGAATATTCTAAGCAGAAAGTCTTTACTGTGGAAGATATTAATTCTAGACTAAGAAGGGATTTTATTTCGTTAAAACAGGTTGCAGATACATTTTGGGAGGTGGCTTTTTCATCAAAGAAGGTGCTATAATGATAATCATCTTTATTTCTTCATTCTTATAATTGTGCTTTTGCGGATTGCCATAAGGATAAAAGATTGGGAACAGAAGTAGTAAGATGTGTAAAGAATAGTTTTAATAATTCATGCTAATTTTAAAAAAAGGCATGACAAACAACTGTCCTAATATTTTAGGTATGGAAAAGCTGTAAGGTACATGGCTAATACAGTGACATACACTTTTGGGCAATCTGCCTAATGTAGGTATGATATTTAGGAATTAAAATATAATAATTATTAATAAGTTGCGTAGTTATTACATAGTATGGTAGTCATGTTTCATTTAAACCTAGCGTGCCAGACCTTTCTTGCGATCAGAGTGTACCATGTTGTTCCAGTTCTCTTCAAAAACCAAGCTATTGACAGGATGAAAGTGTTCCAGTTGAGAGAGGCTGTGCTAGCCACAACAGCCCCACTCCAGATTTGTTGCTGATTAGAGATGGCAGTAGTTGTGGCTGTGGAGCATTTCCGAAGGACTGTGGAAGCATGTTCAGACCCATTACTTTATTGTTCCAACACCCCCACAGCAGAGAGGGTCATTACACTCAAAAGCAGAAACAATTGCCCTGAATCTGTGTAATTCACCAGGCAGCTGAGTGGGCTGGGTACTTGTGATGCCTGATCAAAATCCAGCACCCTTAATTACTTGGAAAAGGGAGGGTTTTTAAAGACATGACTAATTCCCACTGTAAACCTTGTCTGTAAGCCTTAGCTGATGGTGGCAAGCAAACCTCTCACCTTGTTAGTCAGAACACTGCACTTTCTTATTGCAAAAAAGCAAGAATGATAGGACTACTTTAGAGTTGTGAATCATAGTATGATATAAAACTATAGCCAATGTCTGTGAGAAACAGCTGCTATGAGAGAAAGACTAAAGTGTGCTCCTTTATTTCAGAAGGAAATACCCTTGGTATTTGGTGTCAGAGGGCCTTCTGCAGCAAAGGCAGGATAACTTTTTCAGCAGTCCCCTTCTTATCCACTGCTCAGTGACTTGAGGCAGAATGTGATGGAGCAGCCCTAAAACTTCCATTCTTTATGTTCACCATCACGCAGAGTCAGGCTTCAAATGCTCTAAGCTGAGGGAAATCAGTAGCAGTTATTCCTGGTAACTTATATTCTAACAAAGCCGTTGGATTTGAGGTTGAACAAACTAGCTATGTCAGTTTTTCTCGTGTTCTGATAAAAAAAAGGCTACAGTTTGAGGAAGTCACTAAATTGTTAGGTAGAAAAGTTTTTCGTAGATGGACATTTTGGCTACGCCCATGGATGTTTTGCCTAAACCTGAAACACAGCTATTTCCATTTAGAGTGCTTATGTGTAACTTAATCAGGAAAGTCAGTAGAGCTTTTTGTGAGAGGCATAAAGTTGTATGTACAATTTTTCCTATTTTCTATTTGATACTTTCAGTGATTAGCAACATAAGCAGTTGAATAGTAAAAGCATTTGGCATTTTTTAGAATGGAGTCTTGGAAATGGCAGGGTTTATTTTTTTACTACCTTTTGTAGTTTCTTTTGCCATACTTGAAAATAAATATTTTTAATAAGTAAGTCAGCACAGGGAAAAATCACTCTTGCGTCCTCTCCCAGGTTTTGAAGACCCATTCACTGGGCGTCTCTGAAAGCAGAAGAAAAGTGAACTAACCTCCAGTTTGAGGAAATAAACCTGCATCAAATCAAAATGAACCATCCTAACAGTATGGGAAATTGCTGAGTAAAGATAGTTTGTCTGTTTATTGAGAACATTTATGGTTTAAAATGTATTTACCTTGGTTATGCAAAATACATCCAATATGATGGAGAGCTGGTTGATAGTTGATGGAAATGAGGTTTTAAAACCTTAAATTAGGTTTTAACTACCATCAAGAGTGCAGTTATCCTCTCCAGTAAATGCCTGTTGGACATTGAAGAAATTCATAACACATTAGTCCTGTTGGATGATTCAGGTTGGTGCAAACTGCTGATTAGATTGTATGGACATTAGTGTCTGAGCTAAATAAAAGTCTGAAGTTATCAAAATGGATTATTTGGTGTAAAGAATAGAAGGGCTAGGCAAAATGCATCTTTTTCAGTATGATCTACTTTAAAACTCTTGAATGACTGAAAATATTCTGTTATATCCTGGCATATTTCTTATGTGTTGATGAAGTCTTAAAATTATAATGGCAGTTCTAGCACTTCACTGTTTTTAAAACAAAAATTGATATAAAGAAGTCATCTAAACTGAAAATTAGCCATATAGAGTTAATGATTAAAAGTACAGTAAAAAAAACCTGAAGAATTCACGTAGTTATGGTATACCAAGTAGTAAGAAATAAAAGTGTCATGGAAATAAGCTTATAGTGGTACAGTCTTCAGTGTGATTTTGGAAAGAACAAGTCTCCACTCAGCTGATGCTACATATTTTGCAATATCATCTCTTTCATTCCTTGGAAGAAGTTGGGTTAATAATGTGATGTGAATTAGAAAACAACTTTCAAGTGTGTTTTCTTCTTACACATGGGTACTTTTCCACTTTATTTTCGCCACCAGGAGATGCTTGTCTTTGGTTTCTAAATTGAAGTTCTAAGCTGGAAATGTTTCTTATAAAATCTGGAAGGAACATGGGAAATGCTTTGCTTTCAATATATCAGAATTTTTAACATGATAGCATTAAATGTATGATTGCTTTATCTCTCCATGTGATATGACTGAGGTGTCTAGATGCATTGAACATTCTGAGACCAGTTGTGCATATTTAATATGCTACAGGATAATTGTGATTAAAAGAGTTAAGATGATAACAATGGAAGCAAGCATAGGAAAGCTTCAGGCAGACATCAGCGGAAGGGACAACAGCAAATAAGTTCTTATCCAGAGGATTTAGAAAAACAGTTTTGCATTCTATTGTGGAATTTTACATTGAGATTTTCTTCTCTTTAAATTCCATCTGTTTTCATAGAATCTTTTCTATATTGAACTATGGAGAAAGAGACGAGAGTCATGTCCATGTTGCCCTGTAATTGCAGCATGATGTTATGCATGCTGGTCCAGGTGAGATTTGCATAATGATGTGTCCGTATGTGTAAGTATCATGTGACTGGTTTAATTCTACAAAGCAGGTAGAAGTATACTTAAGCTTTAAGGTTTTAGTTTCCATAGTTTTTTGCAAACTCATTTTGATAATATTACAGCTGGGGAAAGTTAAGAGTATCGAGTTTCCAGACAATTTCACTAAAGGAACAAACCTTACAAGCGTTGTATGGTACAGCAGTGTGCAGAGAACAGTATGTGAACTTTTCAGAGTAAAGCTTACTTTTACTTATTGTAGTAAATTACATTTATAGAAAGAATGTTTCTAAACATTTTTTTTTTTTTTTTTAAAATCTGTTTTGTTTTCAGGCATTGCTATTTCTGATGAACTTGATAAGGTAAGGTTTGCTGTATGCCTAATGAATAGTAGAAAAAAAGATGGTTGTGATAGTTTCAGACAATGAGAGCTGCCTCTCCATGTCCTGGCATACACATTTCTGTTGGGTTCAGAGGATGTTTGGGTATGGAAAGCTATATGGGTAAGTACAGTATATGTTGACACATTAAGAGCTTGATCCAGGGTGGGCGGTCAACTATGGTAAAAAATAGTCTCGCTGAGTTTAAGAGACTCTCAGTGAGGCCATGGAAGTGCTTTTGATCTTGATTCTGTCTTCGCTTAATATAATCTGTTGAGTTACTTTGTGTCCTTTTGGAAACATTTAGCTTTAAATACCTTTTATTCATGAAATCATGTATTCTGCATTCACTGATATGATTTGTGAGAATATTTAGGAATAACTTCTGCTCCCTACATTTGACCAGAGAAGCACAGGGCATACAGATCTGTCTTTACTTCCTTGCTAAATGCAATAAACAATGATCTCTTCTATTTTGGTCCTTTTGATACATTACACAGCTGACACAAATTTTTTAGTTTGGCTGTAATGAACTCTCTGTTGAAAGAGTAATCAGCTAATTTTTCAGAGTTCCAAAGGAAACAAAACACTTTTATCTTCCCTGTTCTCACAGTGAACAGCAGTACGCTACTAGTGCCAAGAACCTTGGGCTGTATTCTTGGTGTCAGAAACTATTACTCTTAGGGAAACAAGATCAAAATGTGTATGTAAAACACAAGAATAATGACTCATATAGGAGACAAGTTTTTACAGATCTTTCCTTTCTCCTAGTGAAATGAAGACCTGAACCTTTCTGACACAAATGTGTATAAAATACTTCCACCAGGTTCTCTAGGAAAGGCCATTTAGACAAGATTGATCACTGTTACCATGCAGCTATGTGCATATGGGGCTGCCAGTTCAAAACCATGGCCTTTACTTATAATTTTGCCCTTCATCTTGCTTTATCTTGTTCATATTAAGAGTATACCAGTATCTAAATCTTCCTTCCTACTGTTCTGTAAACTGTGCTCAGCAGTGATGAGAAATACAATTAAAAGTCCTTCCATTAGAACCCTTATCTATACGACTATTTAGGAAGAACTCCTCTTAATTTGGTTTTGTTTGCTGAAAAAAACAATGAAATACTGTTTGTGGGAGAAGAAGACATTTGGGGCTAGAGACTGTTGTCACGTACTTTTTATGTATATTTGTTGGGAGATTACTTATGTGGGTTTTTTTTGTAAACAATGATAGATTATTGTTAAAAACATTTGTGTTTTTTAAATTAATTTATTCAGTGTGAAAATTGAGATGGGAAACACCATTGGTGAATTTCCTCAAGGTTCAGTCTGAGTGAAACATTAATTGTCTTTTTGTTACCATATACTTTATTGTTTATTTTTTCAAATTGTAAGGTGACTTTTTTTTTAAAATAAAACTTGAAGTTATCTTATGTACATTCAGTAGCATATATTACCTGACACCTTTACAAAACTGCATCAGGTTTGGCATCTCTTTCTGATGAGGACATAAATTATATCTTCTTGACGTAAAAAATTTATTTGTAAAACAAAAAAAAAACCAAACCCGCCAAACAATAAAGCTATTAACTTGCTTCCTTTGTGCAGCGTTGCTCAGTAGGCTTGCAGGATATATTTACAGAAGCAGCACAATTTTTCATTTCTGTGGGCTTTAGTAAAATTAATTTCTATTTCTTGATTTGCCCCTGAAGGACTTCTAACGGACATAAAGGCTAGTTCTGTGTTAGGAAAGCATAGCCAGAACCATTCCGTGGAATTCTATTTCCTAGGAATGATCTATTACATGAGCTAGTTCCTGAAACGTTCTGGTGACTTGTTTCAAAGTGTATTATTTGGCTTGGTCCAAAAGCAGCCAAAGACTAAATGGTAATGGTTTAACTTTAGGCAGAATTTGGTTCCATTTTCTTGATCATGTTCTTATGTGATGTTTATTTTTCAGGTATAAATGTAGTCAAGTTCATTGTAATTCCTTTCCCAGAAATACATAATGACACTATAGCTTCCTTATTTAGCCTGTGACAGGACTGAATCGTTTTTCAAACCACATTGATCTGAGGTTTGGATTAACCATTTAACCCTTCAGGTGCATGTCATGGGCCTAGAGTAGCATGCCCAAACTTGGCATTGTAATCCCTTAGAACATTGCCAGTACATAGATGTCATGAGAGACATAAAACTAAACACAACAAGAAGGTCTTCTATATGCTTTTCCTTGCTTTATTTTCCTGATGATCAGAAACATTCTTAGGGATTAGGACAGAGTCCATAATCCTGCTGTTTTATCTGTGGTTTAGATTATGAACCTGGAGAAAACAGAGAATGCATATATATGTTTCTTATTTTTGTTTCTCGTTAGGTATTTTTTAAAACATCTTTCTTTCTAGCTGCAGCAACCTCTAGCTCCCTTTGTCAGGGGAGTACTTGATAAGTATTTTTAGTTGATATAACTCCCTCTCCAAGTTAATTCAGTTAATTAGTTAGTTGCTTAGTTACTTGAGCATTTGAATTTGGAAAACCAGTTTGCTTTGAATTACAATCACTTTTGTGGAAGGGAGTTCCATTTAAATGGATTCTTGTCAATTATCTGCTGTTGTGTTATTAGCTATGTGCCAGTATTTAGGGCTTCAGTCCAAGACAGAGATAGAGAAAACACAGGCAGGCAAGGTCAGTCTTTTAGTCAGAATGGAAGCTTTCACTTTGACACAGTATAATAAAATTTTTGAGTTCACTGGTATAATTGCAAACAAACAAAAAAACCCAAAACCAAACCACCAAGCAAAACCTAAGAGTAAGGCAATTAAAACAGATTTATTGTGTAGATTCCCTCCTTTTTAATCTCATTTAGTTCAGTCTTGCAGAGTTTGGTGTTCGCTCTTGATGATTCAGCCCACGTCTCTAGACTATGGAAGCTATGTAAGAGCAGCAACTGTTGCTGCAAGTACGGCGTGTAAGGAAAGAAAATGAGAAGGGATGTGTTGTGACTCACAGATCTTAAGGCTAAAGTGCAGCGGTGATGTAATACAAATTTCTGAATTCACTCACCCTGCTTACCACTGAACAGAAACTATGCATGGAAATGTGTAGTTTCCTAAAAATCTCAGAACTGCAAACAACTTCATGTAAACAAAGAAACCAAGCTAGGTTGTTAGCCTTTCTGCAAAATCAATATATTCTTAGGCTGATTAAAAAATCCTAGAGAAAAACACTGAATTAATTATGAATTTCAGGGTGTTTTCCTAACTACTTGGATACTTCCCTGGGAAGTTGTTCAAATACACATAGAATAGCCATACTACTGAAACTCCCATGTTCCATCTGAATGCTCTGACCATGGGGCTACTGATGATGTGCTTTCTCTAGAATGTGCTGCTGCTGGAAGACCCTACTTGTCTGTATGTTGCAAAATAGACTGTAAATATATATTGCACTGTAGAATGTCTGCATTGTAAAATGCATTGAGGCAAAATTGACCCAGGAAGCTACAGTAGAGAAATGTTTTTAAAATGGGTTTATATGCTTGTACCCATTTAAGCAATCTTTCTGAAAAAGATTGTGCAGAAAAAGGAGTCACACCCTTTACCTCTGGCTACAGTTGGAGACTGACTAAAATACTGTAATTTTAAAGAAATTTAAGAGGAGGTAGGGGAAGGTATATTAATCTTCTGGCTTTTTGATTCTCTAAAGAACATTTAGTGAATGTTTTCCAAGCTTTTTTTTTTTTTTTTTTTTTACAAAAAAAAAAAGAGAAA
>JAVJGJ010000037.1:41002776-41021133 GCA_035590215.1 Microhierax caerulescens | reverse complement strand
TGGTGTGACCCGAGTGCAGGACCCGGCACTGAGCCTGGTTGAACCTCACACACTCGGCCTTGGCCCATCGGTCCAGCCTGTCCAGATCCCTCTGCAGAGCCTCCTGCCCTCCAGCAGATCAACTGTCCCACCCAGCTTGGTGTTGTCTGCAAACTGACTAAGGGTGCACTCAATCCCCTCATCCAGATCATTAATAAAGATACTAAACAGGACTGGCCCCAGTACTGAGCCCTGGGGAACGCCGCTTGTGACTGGCCATGAACGGGATTTAATTCCAGTCACCACCACTCTTTGGGCTTGGCCATTCAGACAGTTTTTTACCCAGCATAAAGTACACCTGCCCAAGCCATCAGCAGCCAGTTTCTGCAGGAGAATGCTGTGGGGAACGGTGTCAGAGGCTTTAAAGTCTGGGTGAACAGACTTCTAGTCTGGTAAAGTCTGGGTAGACAACATCCACAGCCTTTCCCTCATCCACTGAGCAGGTCACCTTGTCATGGAAGGAGATCAGGTTTGTCAAGCAGGACCTGCCTTTCATAAACCCATGCTGGCTGGGCCTGATCCCCCAGTTGTCTTCTTTGTGCTGTGTGATGGCGCTCAGGATGATCTGCTCCATAACCTTCCCCAGCACCGAGGTCAGGCTGACAGGTCTGTAGTTCCCCAGATCCTCCTTCCAGCCCTTCTTGTAGGTGGGCATCACATTTGCTAAACTCTCATGTTTGCTAACTTCTGATATTTGCATAGTGATAAAGTATTGTTAGGTACTTGCCCTGTTCTTGTATTTATCCCTAGGAATGGGATATCCCTAGGATGCTGGATAAATGGATGTCCAAACTACTTTGTACTTCTTAAGGACACTTAGGTTAGTTTAGACATACTGCTGGGAAATCCTTCAGCGGCAATATATAAGGAACCCTAGCAATGGATATAACTGCTTTTGTGCCTGGATCTGTTTTAATGAGGCTGCTGACTCTAGTACTAGTAATCTGCAATAACGTCTGCATTTTTTTTATTCTTTAGTTTACACTGAAGCTCAGAATATGAATGTTGAGATTCAGAAGCTGGTTGGGGAGTTCTGGCCTACTTAATTGACTAGTCTGAGTGCTAAACTGCTGCTAGCTCCTGATCAATCTCATTCTCTATTTGGAGTACACAGGGAAAGGAAGCACAAAAGAAAGGCAGTTACAACTGTCAAGCTCATACTTTGGTAAGAAGTGGCAAGATTTCTTCACTTGGAGATTCAGAAGACAGCAGTGGAGCTTTGTGAGCTCTGGTGAGGCTTCCTTACTATTCGGTTATACGCATCTGAAATCACTTCTTAGTGGTGGGAGAGAAGGATTGATGCACTTACCAGGAGAATTTAGGGAGGTGGCAGCAGAGTGAGAGGTAGTATGATTACCTGATTTCAGGTATCATGACCCCTTACAGCTTGTGTGTGATCTGCTTCAGTGAATTCCTTGGCTTTGGGGCTCTTTTCAGCTACTGAGGAGAGATTGTTCATCAGAGTAATAGATAGGGAGAGGGCTTATTCAAAGAGACATTAATGAATTTAGTTCATATTGGGAGGCAAGGATGTGAAGGCAAAAAATATATCTAAACACAGCAGAGCTTAAAGTTATTTTTCATGTTAATATGTAGCTGATTAGTGTCATGTTTTTCTGAATTGCTATCATTGCTTCCTCTGAATAAATTGTTCTTTATTTTATATACAGGTAAGTTGCTCACAAGAAGATAATTACTGCCAGTAAGGGCACTCAGGGAAGTACAAATTTAGCAGGGTTTTGGTGAGTGGCAATATAGGTTTATTTATACATATAAAATAAAACATAAGAAATTATAAAAATAAATTAAAAAAATATATTTACTGCAAGAGGATTTTCTAGGTATTACACTGTACCTCATGGTGCTGTTTATAATACCTGACAGAATATGGTCTATATAGCAATACAAAATAGGAATTGAAACAAAATGAACCAAGACAAAACTATTAATTAAATGCTTCAAAATGTGGGTTTCTGTCTCTCTAAAATAGAATTTGTTAAGAGGAAGTTACTGGAAGTTCCAGTAGAAAAAATTATTCTATTGTTATGCACTGCACACCATCACAGCACCTTTTCCAGAAGTTTATATCATGTTTTCCTGATACATTTGTTACTTGGAGAGGCCTTTCCAATTGCTGAAACTGTAATTTAATGCTACTTAAAGAAAATAGGGTTTTTATTTACATTTCATAATGCATATAGATGTTTTCAGTTCTGGTACAGTCAGTGGGAAGTGTGTGGAATTTCTGAAGTAAAATATTGGTTCAATCTGATGCACCTAAAACTAAGGAAGTAGTCTTGTAAGTACAGAATATTATAAATATCTTACCTTCTTTTGTAAGTATTACGATTAAAAACTTGTTAGGTATTGTTTCCCAGTAGTTTATATTGTATTTGCTTCAGTTTTCTGTTTTGTTTGGTTTCAATAGTTGTTTGGCACTATAAATTTGTTTGAGACATAGGTTGTGTTTTTTTCCTAATACATTAAATAGGTTTAAATTACTGGGGTTTTTTATGTTGTTCAGTGAAATTAGTGGCTTGTATGAAGAGTTAGATTTGAAACTTCTATTTAGCCTGTTTCCCCCCAAGACTGGTGATGTATACCATGTAAAATGATCACCAGAATGCTTTGATAATCAAAATGTGTAATTTTTATTACATTTGTAATCTTATAAACTTAATTTTACATGACTGAGTGAAATTGTATCAGCACTTGTCAAGACATGAGCTTACATGTGCAGCACTACAGCTCTTTCATCGGGGTTTTGGGAGAAACTAATAACTCTTATGTATTAGACTGCTGAAGCTACTCCTTCCTCTGCTGTTAAAGAGAAATAGAAATAGGGAGGAGAAGGTATATTAATGTTGTATGTTAATGTAGATGAGTATCACTTAAATGAGAACTTTACTTAAGCTACCTCATACGAATAGGTTCTGGAAGGGAAACAAAGGGTATGTTGATAAAACATATCCTCAAGTTGTCACAGAACTTGAGAATCACAGAACTGTGTTCTAATCTCAGTCAGCTTTTAGGTGGTGAGGCATGAAAAGGCTCAATCTGCTTGAATCTCTTACTTAAAAAAGTCTTATGAAAGCTAAGTGTGTGTTGTTGAAATACATTGCTGTGCTCAAAATAGTGTAAGGCCCAAGCAGGTCAGAAGACACAGTGGCAGCAGAAAGAGTATCTTTTTCATACTTTTTTGCATCTTTTTCTCTCCGTGTCTCAGTAGATGAGTTAAATTTCTTTTTATTTCAGGTGCAGTATTTAATGGAGTTAATCCCAAGTCTGATAGTACTAGAATGGGGCTGTGGGCTAGGATTTTATGTATGCCATCACAGTCTTGATAAACCAGATACTGTATACATCACTGTCCTCTCACTCTCGTTCACACAGCCAACTGTCTTGATGTGAAATGTAGCATTTGATCACTCAGTACTAGGTACCATGTGGGGACTTCATACAGAGTAGTTACATGTAATTTGCCTTGAAATGGTAAGTATTTCTCTTATTGTTTGAAGTTAGGTAATGCCTTTCCTGTATTTACTGCTTAGATGATACCTTTAAGGTATCCTTTTGCCCCTAAATCACTCACGAGTTCATTCTGGCATTAATTATTCCTGCTTTACCAATAGTATGGAAGAATGACACAGAATTAAATGAAAACCTGTTCTCTGAGGGCTGATTCCCTGTGTGTCTTCCTTAAGAAAATCGACCAAATTTTTTTTTTTCTTTTGGCTTTTCTCTGCAGGAAAGGCATTGCTGCTTGCTCATTCCAGCAGTCTGTACATTTTGATTCCAGGATTTCCCACCTCTTCCACCCCAACTGCTTTTAGTTAAAGGTTGGGTAATGTAAAAGTTTTGTGAATACTACTGTGTTACTACTCCATTATCATTTTAGTGGTTTTTTCAGTTCTTGTAAGACGATGCTTTGTCATTCAAATTAACTTGGCCTTTGTTTGCAGGGAAGTTGGTTGTCATGTGGCATGAAACAGCACTTGCTGTTACATCTTCCAAGATTTATAGGCAGCAAATCTTGTCTTGGAAATAAAACTACCATCAAAACCAGTACCAAAACCCAGTGTGCAGTAATTACTACTGGATTGCTAGGGAAAAAAACCAACAAAACCAAACCCCCAAAATATCTATGCAAGCAGTTACTAAAAGTCAGCTCTTAAATACGGCTTGTAAGATTAGCATGTGCTAAGATTTGCCATCCATTTTAGCATTGGTATATTTTAAATCACAATTGTCACTACAGTTTATTGATGCAGAACTAATAGAAGGAATATTCATAACTTATAGATAAACTCTATATCTTATCTATATAGACAGATTTCTGAAAGGCAGGAGATGAATAGGGAATGCTGAATGTCAGTTCATTACTTTGGAAATCAGGTTGAAATCTGTCACACTAGACACTACAAATATTATTAATTGTGGAAGACTGATCACTTGGTTGTTAATATGTAATTATTTGGCTTTAGATTCACAGATTTGCAATGTGTTAAGTATGAGAAAGAGACTGAGAATTATGTGAGTAATTTTATTGAGAGGAAGAACTGGATTATAAAGTCTTTCCTCAGACTGTAAAACTCTGCCATTTTTTAGTATGAGTTGTAGCACAAAGAAATTGGAGTTGACAAGTAGCTTCAGTAACGCATTTTTCTGCAGAAGTGTGGCTATTTCAGATTAACTAGTATTCCCTGTAGAAACTACAATGAACTAGTACTGAAAACATCTGATATCTCATGTAAGCACAATATTGTCTGCTAAGGCTAAAATAATGAAATTAGAGGAAGTGTCCGTGATTTAGAGAAGAAATGAGAGTATAGTTAGGAGAGTGGACAGAAAAAAAGAACCTTTCCTTTCTTTTTCCTCTAGGCTATAAAAAAAAATACAAACCAAAACCAACCATGTCAAAGCCTCAGGAACAGAAATGTGGGTCGAATGGGAAGTTCAGCTTTCCTGAAGCTCTCAGCTTCTGCAGCAGATCTGTCTACTTCAATGTGATGTGATATAGCAGTTTTGAGATAAGATGATAGTAAAGAAGCAGAGATGTTGCCTTTTTCATGGGGAGATTCACCTGTTCTTACAGCTTATGTTTTCTTGTAGCCCCTCTGGGGGAAAAAAAGGGAAAAAAAAAAAAAAAAGACTTAAATGCATGAAGTATTGCATGGGATTTAAGTTGTGGTAGTAAAGAGATTGTGGAAGTTATGCTGCAGGAAGTCTAGCATCTAAGAGCAGATGGCAACCCTTTTAAGATTGCATAGCATTGATAACATAGGGGTCCTACCTATGGGGTGAAGCTGAGGGAACACAGTTTATTCAGCACAGAAAGGTGGCCTCAGGAACCTAAGAGCAACCTTCCAGTGCCTAAGTGGAGGCTTCTGAGAAGAAGGAGCCACATTTTTTTACTGAGGTGCACAGCATGAGGGTGTGTGACACTGGATATAAATTGACACAGACAAGTGATTAGATATAAAGGAGGGAAAATATCAGTATGTGGATGTTTAGCTGCTGGAACAGGTTGCCCGGGAAGGTTGTGGAGTCACTGACCTTGGACATTTTTAAGACTCAGTTGAATAAAACCCTAAGCAACTTGGCTGACCCTACTTTGAGCAGGAGGGTAAGCCAGCGATCTCCTAAGCATCCTCTGAGCCTGAAGGATTCTATGAATTGCTAGTGTTGGCAGGGCCATAGGCCTCTGAAGTGTAAATGTGTTGAACTATGCTTGTAAAATAAACCATTAGAAATGTAATGATGGTCTATGTCTAGGTTAAGTACTGTGCAAGTCAGTGTTTTGCCAAACAGAACATGCAGACTGAGACAAAGAGAGTAGATCTAGACTTCAGAAGTAAAGTGAAGCAGATAATTAAATAGGTTACTTTCTGTGTGATTACAAGACATACAGAGGGGTTTAAAATATTAGATGGTTTGAATAACCTGTATAAGAAATATGTCTATCATGCAAACATGCATGAATGATTGCTTTATTACTTTATTCCCCTCCTAACAAATCTGTATTACTTAACATACAAAGCCAGTTTAAAATCTGTTAACAAGTTTTACAGGTGCAAGCCGAGCTTTTAACTAACCAGCAGCTGATTACAAATTCAGTCATCCAGAAGGGTGATTAATTTACTGATGAGGATTTTATTAGCCCTTCAGTACCACCAAAATTCTGTCAAACCTCATGGTTATCTCTAGAACATAGCAGGGGGAAAAAGAAGCTACAAGCTAATTCAAACCCATAATGTTTATTTGTGCTTGGAAAGAAAAAGAGATGAAAGAAGGAGAGGAGATGAAAGTTGAAGAGTAGTGTCAAGATGAACACTCAGAAGGAAATACATTTTTATCCCACATTTTAGAAGTTGATACGCCGAAGTAGTTAATGTCAAAATTACACAGATAGCAAGTTAATATAAAATGATCTAGACAAGTAATTACAGCCTATTGCAGTTTTTTTCCCTCTTCTGAGCCCTTAGTGTGGGCTAAGATGTCTGAAATTATCTAAATGAGTGGTAGTGAATGGCTTCAAATTTTTGCTTTTGCTGTAAAACAAGTAACTTAAAAAAATGGCAGCAGGTTTTAAAGGTTTGTAAGTAGCTTAGTAGCTGTGAGGGCAGTAACAGGAAGTTAAAATGAGGAGGTGAAGTGCTGTGAGGAAACGTTAGTAGAACTAATAAGTTTGACCCATTTAGTTCTGAAAACACACGTAACTGACAGTTTTTGAGGGGAGCAGGAGGGTGACAAGATGGATGGAAAAGTCAGTCCTCTGAGCCCAAACCTGAAGGCATCCCAGACTATGTTAGAAACATATATTTAGCTAGAAGAAACAAACATTTCTTATAGCTTAGGTGAAAAGTGTAGTATTAACATCTGGGCTCCAGATAGAACAATACTAATGGATAATTAAAAAAAAAAAAAAAAAAAAAATCAGTGAATAGCCAATGGAGAACATGTAGATTTATTTAGGCATAACTGGAAACTGGTAGAATATGGGGTGATAAAATACGGGCGTATTCAGTGCAAAGAAGCATCACAAAATTACACATGCAGGCAGATAGAATCTCCACAGACAATCAGTAACAACCTTATGTCTCCAATATCCCTGAAGTAGTCTGTAGATACTGCACTTAACCACGATACAGGCAAAAAGGCATTGTTATTTAAAGTGCAATGAATGTAATAATTTTAAACAGAGATGTTATTGTGACCCATACAAAGCAGTCCTGGTTATTGAACAAGTGGGAGATGATGTCTTACAGTAGTATCTTACAGAGAGATGTAGTACTAGAAAAGACTAGTGTTAGGGAAGGTGAGTGGGAGCCTGAGAGCAAGAAACCACTTGTCCGTTTTGACTGCTACACAGCCTAGTCAGGTTTGAAGCTCCTGCCTCAGTTTAAGTTTTCTGTTTCATGTTCTTCAAAATTCATTAACATTGTTGTAATATTGCTGGGGCTTGTGATTATTTATATAAATGAAAAAGAAATGGAAACGGAGGGTTGCAAATACGGATTTTTGTCCAAAATTGATGAGATTAATATTATTTAAGAAAAAAAAAATGCAAACAGAAAAGGAGCTTCTGATGGAAAAGTACTATTTTCCTTTAAATCACCGATGACTGGATGAACAGGGTACAGTAGTGAAATCTACTTCTGTATTGACCAAACCTAAAGATTTTTGCTTGTTTTGTACTGATCTCTTACTAAACAAGTTCCTGTTAATTTTCTAAATTAAAATGAATTCAGTGAAAGCTTGTGTAAAGGTTTGTCTTTGGATTTAATTGTATCTCATAACTTGAGTATCACCCTAGCACAAGTATTTGGACATACACAGAATTCATTGCTCGAGAAGTCATGCTGTTCTCTGAAAATGATTGGTATAGGCTCAGTTTTCTGCAGTACTCTTCAGTACTGACTCAAGGTAATGCCATTGCCACCTGTGACACCCTGGGACAGTTTATTTCCAGTTCCAGAAAGGAATTTCCTGTAATGCACTGGAAATAACAGGTAGGATGACTTGGCTTATGCATCCCTGGGAAGTCTGGGATGTGACTTGGGATACTTTCTGCGCACAGTGATGAACACGATTCCAGACTTGACTTACAGGCTCATTGAGTTAGGTGTAACTGCTTTTGGCATACTGGTTCTGTGCTGCTCTACATTAGCAATTCATTATCTCATTGGTGCTACAATGATATCTTTATCCTGCACTAGACATTTTCTACTCTGAAGACATTCTAATTGGGATACTTTGATTGTTGTTTACCCTGAAATTCCAATCATATAAGTGGGAATTACATTCAAGTGAGACTTCTGTCTGAAAACCTTACATTTTATATGAATCTGCCACGTTTTACAAGCCATGCATAACTATTTGCAGTGAATAGCATGGTGAACAGACTTAGGCTTTGACCCTGCAAACAGCCTTACTAAAACAGATTGTTTCTTCGTGCATTTAATGCACCTGTATTGGACGCTGCAGGTTCAGCCTGTTGTTCTTGTGTTCTCTTTCATTTTAAGTTTGCAGCAGTTTTCATTTTAATTTAGAATAACTAGAGAACATAATAAATGTGATTTACTAGTGGTAATTAATTTACAAAGAGATTGTCTTTTAAACACGAAGCTGAAATAAAGAGGTAACTTATTTACACATTATTCTTTATAAACCTGTCTCGTATTTTATAGTAAAAATGGACACAAATGTGAATGTTTGGGTTAAACAAGGGAATTCTTCTTTAGTTTCCTGATCTAGTTCCACAGTCTTTTGGAATGTCTAGCAAGGGAATTAAATACGATTATTGGTGAACTGATTATTTTATATTTAGATGAAGAAACTCCTGCTTGACAGTGAAGCCTGTGTTGTCAAAAGGAAGCTATACCCACCAGGGGGCGCTGGCGCTTTTCTTTATGGGTCGATTAATCTAAATGTAGATTAGATTTAATCTATTTAAATAACAAACAAAGTGCTTAACGTTGCAGGAGAAAAATACCGTATGTACAACAAAACGGGAAAAATCGGTATGCTGTAAATATGTGGTATTTTTCTTTTCAAAGTTTATAAAAGTAAAATAGGTGTTTTATTCTACTATGAGATGTATGCAAATTCACACTGAAGACTGCATGTGACTGCGAGAACTGATGAGCAATTTTTAACTAATGTTCTGTGGCTCCCTCTTGTAAGCTCTGGCAAAATCTTTTTTGTTACTTTTTGCAATGAACATGGATTTTATACCTGTGATTGTAGATACGTGTACATCATTTAAAAGAAACATGCAGAAGAAATGAGGAACAGGTATCTCTTTTTCTCCTTGAAATTTAAGAGTAACATTTTCACATGAGGAAGAAAGTATTTTATTCTTCTGTATAATCAAGAAATGCTGTAATGTGCAGAAAAAAATAAGGCTTTACAAACATCCACTATATTGTTATACATCACAGTGGATGCCATTGAAACTGCCCACACTTGTCCATTGTAACAAAATGTGTTTCTTTTTGTCATGTTTTCCAAGTCTAGATCAGTGATCATGTAAGCCTGTCACATGACTCATCTAATCGTACAAATTGTGAATATCTGGCTTATGTCATGTTGATTAATGTAGAAGCAAGTCATCTTGGAGAGCAACACTTGTCAAAATGTGGCAGAATCCTATCAATGATTGTTGCGCATAAAGTCTGCTGCTGCTGCCCACATATTTGTAATTTATGCCAAATTTTTTAAGCTTGCTAGCAAAGCAGTTATTTAAGTATAGAGGAGGGAATAATTATGTAGGGAAGAGAAATGCTGATGTTTAGCTAAGGATGATGAGTTTAAATTTTTGCAAGAATGAACTTTGTGTTGTTGTTATGCATTTGAACTTAATTTAACTTTATAGTATTTGTAATTAACTTAACATGTAGTTAATGCTAGACTTAATTGCAACATTTAGGTAGTGCTAAAAAATTATTTACAGACCAATATCCTGACATTTTATATGATGTAACATGTTCTTAATTGAACATACTACATCATACATAGTACAAAATTATAATTAATTGTATCAGAATATATTAATGTGTGGGACAAAGGAGATGTGAAACACAAAATAGTCATCAAAATGATCATCTCTGATTCATTGTTCTGCTGCAAAATTTATTGAATTCATGCCTGTGTAGCTACAGTGATTATGGTGCCTTTTTCCTGGGTATGAAATAGATATTATTTCTATAAAATGTTTATCACAGAGTAAGGTTTAAAAATAGTTTATGTGTAGAGACCAGAAAAATAAACTTTTTGAAAGAAAATGTAAATATGTAGAAATATAAAATTGGTTTAGCATCTCCACTGTTTAGAATTTTAATCAATTTGATGCTTTCCTATGAAAATACAATGTTTTTTGTTGTTAACAGAATTTCTGCTCAGTTGGTGTTTTCAAAAGACATACCACATTGGAGTAATAGGGGCAGTTTGATTTTATTTTTTTTTTTAATTGATTAAAAGTAGTGATGTACGTGTTATTTGTGATTAACTTACGAAGTGTATGTTGGTCTGTAAAAACTAACAATTTAGTTAATTGTTAGTAAAATTCACTTTAAAAACTTAACAATTTAGTGATACAGCTGCTGTCAAACCTCTCCTATTGAACTAATTTGTTTTCTTCTAAGATGTTTTAGGTCAAATAAGTCTAAAGGGCTTCCTTCTCTTTGGCAAAGCAAATTTTTCATTCTATATGCATTGCTTTCTCTTTTCAGACTTTACTTCTTACTTTCAGTTTGTAGCACACCTGGTCCTTTGTTAGAATCATGTGGAAAAATTGAATTTTAAATGGTTCTAGTCCTGCCACTGTTTTTCTGGTAAGTTGTTTAAGGTGTGACTGTTTTAGCTTCTGGATTTTTCAGTGTTTGATTCGTTTATACAAAAGCCTATCTTAAATAAATGGCTGAGTTAGTTAAGTCTGGTGAAAGCAGTGTTCAGACAACCCATTGTTTAAATGGGAAAAAATACCTTATGCTTCCCTTTATCTTTTAAGGGGAAAAAAAAAGTTTGTTTTGCAAATTATTTTGTTAAAGGAAATGTTACTTTGAGTTATAATCACCTATTTTTAAGGGAAACTTTCTACAGAATATTAATAGAGGCTTTTGACATATGAATATGAAAGGCTCAACAAATGTAAAAGCCACTGCCGACAGATTATTTTTTTGTGTGTGAATGATCACTTCCTCATAGAAAAATAGGGGAAAGAACAAACTAATACTATCCAAAAGATGCTTTTATAGAATATCTGTTTCTTTAGCATAGGCATTGCCCATCTTCCCTTCTATAGATCATATGCAGTAAGCTGAGGTTATCATTATAGACAGGTGCAGGCTTGCATAGAAGATGCTACTGAACACCACCAGTAATTCAACTTAAACTTTGCTCTAGAGAATAAAGTATTTACCTGAAGCTATGGTGCAATTCAATTGTAACTCCTTGGAGATAAAAGTGCAGAATGGAGAATGGTGTGAATTATTTTGTCAGGGCGTGCTGAACTGAAGAGACTTGGAATGACCAGGAAAAGAATTCAAGAGAAAAGAAAGGCATAATTATAGCTTAACAGGCAAAAGTAAAGTGCGTTTATAGGGAGTTTAATTTGTGACAAAACTACACCTGCAGGAGTACTTAAAAGGAGCAGTACCCTCGTGAGTGCTACCATTAGCAAGTGGGTTGTCAAACATACAGCCACTTTTTTAAAAAAATTATGCATATATGTTTAAAGGTAGTAATTTAATCATAAATTCAGAAATACTAGACTTAGGGTTCTGTTGTATATGTCATTTGAACTCCATGTGTGTATGTGTTAGAAGATTTTTTTCGATATATGATTACATTTTTTCTTGTTCTCTGTGCCTGTTTCCAACCAAGCCTGTCTTTCACTTTTCTCTCCATTTGCACTATATTGCATTTTTCCTTTTTTCTGTGCTGACTGGCCGGCATGTCTCTGTTCTGGTGCTTGGTAGAACAATGCTGGCAAACATCCAGCAAAACCAAGAAAGAAATAGTTAATTGTCCAATACTGGAGCCTTTGAAATGAACATGTTATGTAGAGGTGGACTGCTCACCAGATACCATACACCTGCCCATATTCCCATATTGCAGGCAGAGTAAGCTGCTAACTTGAAGAGCTTTTACTAGCTGTGGATGAATTTGAAGTCTTGAGACACTTACAAGGAGGCCAGATTGACTGGATTTTCCATAGAAATGTCAGTAAGATTGAAATGTCAGTAGCAATGAAATTCTTGTGACTTGCTACAACATTTTGGCTTCCTGCTTCAGTGTCTGAATTCTCAGAACTCCCTAGTGAAATAGGTACTTAATTTTCTTCACATGGGCAAACGTACTTTTATGTTCCTAACCCTTAGAAATGGATGAAATAATTTAATAAATAAATATAATTGAGAAATATTTTTTTACATATCCTTTTGAGAGGTACAAGAAATAAGGGAAAAATAAGCTAAAATTGCAAATACTTAGTAAGAAACTGAAAAGTAGTTGTACAGTTGAAGCTGTACTTGTCACAAATGTCTCTATCTTAACATTTTCAGGGAGATGACTGAAGTAAATCTGCAGAATCACGGTCTCTATGTTGAGAAAACATATGTCACTTTTTCCACCTGATATTTAGTATATTTACATGAATGACCCCAAGTAATCTCCAGCAGAATAGTCAGTAATGCACATATCTATGCGCATATATATATATATATATACACACACACACATATAATCTTTTCTGTGGCTACAGGATTTTGCTGTTCTGTATTACAGACACTAGGGTATTTCTCCTGAGACATTGCCGTGAAGGGGAGAATTGCTGTAAGATTGTAAACATGATGTCAAGAATTACAGTTTAAGAATGAATGTTTCAGCATTCTTGTAGTTTGTTGCCAATAAAAGGATGGGCCATTTCCTGTGACAAGTAGTTACAATCTTTCCGCTGTACCTTGGGGATCACTGAAAGTGGCAGATTATTGTTTTCAGTGCCGTTTAGTGTAGAAATTACAACATGTGTAATTCACATGGCTATTGAGACATGCCTCAAAGCAAAAGTGTGAATATGAAAGTGGATGGAGTAGCAGACATTTTTACTATTTTCTTGAAATGTTTTGTTCCAAATAGGATTGAAACAGGAATTTTACGATTTGCTCTTTGTCCGAAGATGCCCAATTCCCCTGAGGCAGGCTGGTGGAATTGACATTCTTCTCAGGTTCCCTGCTAATAGTAGCTGTGAAATTGACAAGAATGTCGATTTCATGGAGGAGCCACTGGGACCAGCAGGATCTGTGGCTCAGGGGCAGCCTGAGTGGGTTGTGCAATCACAGACCTGGGCCGCCTCTATCAGAATTTACAAGCAGGGTGTATGGCCTAGCTCTGCACTTAGGAGACGGGATTACAATGGTATTTTGACTTCAGTGTGCAGCACGTAAACCTGCTCTTTGGTTAGAGCTAAAGCTTTAAACTGCCGGCTTACTTGGAAACTCCAAGGCCCTGTGATCTGAGTGGCAGATGCTGACTGGTGCCAAGTAGGTTCTCTCAGGCTTGTGTAGCAACAGGCAGGTTTCAGCATTGCTATCTCTGAGACAGACCCATCAAAATGATTGCTACTGGGTAGGAAAGCTGGAATATATCCATTCTGGTTTGGGTAGAAGTACAGGAAACCTAGTGGTTTTGGAATCAAATATTTTTAAGCTTAATAATTCAATATTTTTGAATATAGCTGAAAGGACTAGCATGGACATCTGACCATCAGTCATCCCCTGTTAGTGTGAAGGCGTTCAACTAGAAAGGATCATAGCATGGAACATGCTTGAAATACAGAACAGGTAACACTAAACTTATCTTTTTGTTTTCAGCTCAGAATTGCTTTTCCTAAATGAAGGGATGAGAATCTGGAATATTGTTGGTGATCATCAAACTAGATTTCTGTTTTCAGTGGTCCAGAATGGTTGCTCAACTCTGAAAACCTTGTGCTTTTTTCACCTTGAGAGTCATTCCTTAACTAATGGTATATTGAATACTTCTGTCCCTGGTTTTACATATTCTAACAGGATGGGCTCTGAGCTATTGTCCCTGTGTGTGCTTGGTTAACAGTGAGCTGAAATTTAGAGAATAAATAGTGCAGGTACTCCCTAGGCATTGTATCGTTCCTTAAAGCAGTCTGCCCAGTACCCAATAAATGGTTCTTGGCTGTGAAATAGATAATGTTTTCTTGGTGTATGCAGGCTGCATGACAGGGTAAGCTGCCAGGATTTACAAAACCATTTAATACAAGGAAGAGTTCTGCTGACACAATTTTGAATGCAAGGCAAAACCATATTTCTTTACTATTATCTTTGCCACAGCATTAAATTTCTGAGAGCTTGTAACTTGGGCATTGACTCAGTGGTGTAAGATGACATTTATGCAGTATTTTGAGTCACCTATATATGAAGATTAGTTATGACCATGATTAGCAGTATTCAAGAGCTTATAAGCGTGTTCAGTGTCTCATTGGGAATAGTCAGTTAAGTTCTGTTCTGTTTGCTTGTTAACCTCTCCTGAACGACACATTTTATCAGCATGCATCAGAACACTTCCGTTGCCCACTGCCATTCCAAGAATCGTCAAGAATTATAAATATTTTAAGTATTTTCTTGCATGCTACTGGTTGTATAAACAATCACAAGTTGTGTGATGTGTAAAATGACAGGTTGGTCTGTCAGCTGGTATGTAGTGTCCCAGTGTCAGTAACTCCCACCGAGTATCTTTCTACAAATATCTTTACTTGAAATATTACAGAGCACAGCACTTAATTACTAAGCAACATCTTGTGTCATAAAAATAGAAAATACCTTTTTTTGAAGTAAATACTTATTTTACATTAAAACTAAAAACTGAAAACCAAAAAGAAAAAGTTGTATTTATTAAAGATTTGTTTGAAGGGGAATATCTCACTGAAAAATTGGTATTTAGATTTTTCTATGAGTTTACCTATGCAGTTGGATTATTTTTTGGTGATCTAGTTATTAGGTCCAGTTTTGAGAAAGAACACATCAGAGGAGTTTCCGTACAAATATTTCACACCTCCTGATAAGAAACTGATGGTTAGGATGTGAGCTATAATATTACTTCTGAGGTTAGTACTGGGCTCAGACACTGAATACTTAAAGCTGGCTTTCTCTTTCTTTCAATAAACCAACCATTTTAGCCGGGGGGGGGATTCTTTCCCCTTTTTAAAGGTGGATGTCAAGTTTGTTCATCCTAGAAAGCTATAGAGAGGACTGGTCTAGAGACTAGGCTTGAGTGCAGCTGTCTTTTCCTTTTTTTTTGTGTGTGTAATTAACCATTCCATGAAGGTGTTGGCAAAATACCGGCTAAGGAATGCCAGTAGGTGTGACTGATTTGGACATTCATGAAATGTCTTTGTCAAAGCCTCTCACAAAAGAATACTAAGGGAATTAAATAGTCATAAAGTGATAAATAAAGTGCTGTCATCATTTAGAAGCTGCCCATGTGGCAAAATAATAATAATAATGAAAAAATACATGAGATCTTTTAATATTTATTATTTTAGCAATCCAGTAGCAGTGGAGTACCTCTATTAGAATGTTGTAGTTCAGTATTTGATTATTCTCATAGATCATAAGTAAAATGCTGTTTACAACATTACCAAAAAATACCCAAGTTGGTCAAGACCAGAAACAAGTGGAAGAATTTTCTAAAGTTTAACGGCTTGACAGTAGATTAGTTTTGTGATTGAGAAATATCTGGGAACATGTCAGAAAGACTGATTTGAACTACTGCTGCAATTTCCAGACTACTCAATTACATGAATGGTTGTGATGAGATGTTTGCAGGCCCGTGACAGCTGTAAATGTAAAAGGAGCCAGGTACCTTTGACCCATGCTATTAGGTCAAGATGGAACATTGTCTGCACTGCATATCCTGCTTGACTGCTTTCAAGCCTCTTTCAGTTGTTCCTGTGTGTATCCAGTGAGCTATCTCAGTTTGGTATAAAAGGCTTTTTCCATTCTAGGCACTCTCATCTCAAATTTGGTACAACAGATTAGAAGGAAATTGGAAGATGTGCAAGGGAAATGAAGGGAGACAGACGCTGATGAGTTTTATACATACCAGTTTAGAGAAGGAATGAAAAAGAGATGCAAAATCATTAGTGAGTATAAATTTGTTCTTGTTCGGCTTCTGACACACTTGCAGCAGGAGATAGTTGGCTGAAGTTGTTGCCCCCCTCAGCCATCTGGCTTGCCCCGGACCTTTAATAGATATGGAAGCCTTCAGGGCAGAGACATCTGATCTGCTTGTAAATTAGCTTGTGAATCACTGTTGTTTTCAGCCCGATGCATTAAGAAGCCTGTTTCTGCCTCGGAGAATAGTGAGGTCTGTCAGAGGAGGGGAAGGTGGTTTTGGCTGGTAGCAACTTCAGGCAGGGTGAGTCTGCTGCAGACTGCATACATTTAGTATTTCAAGGACAAAAGCTTATAAAATGGCAACTATTGAAATCTGATAAAAAGGGAAGTGCTTGTTTTGTCCAGTGTCTAAACTGGTGGAAATGTTCACAGTAACGAAGTTGCAAAGCCATGAGTTTAGTGTGATGTAACCCAGTTGTGATATCCTCTGTGTATACGGTTTTTACCCTGCACGTTTTCAGCCCCTGGTTTCCTGTGAGGCTGTTTTTCTGTGCATTTGTATGGTTTTGTAAGGTGTGCCCATCTGTCTTTGACTTCTATCCCTAGTAACTTTTAAATCTACTGACAAATTTCAACAGAATTTGACAGGTCTCTAATACATGAAATTTCGTCCAATTTCCTAAAAATTGTATCTGGATAGAAGACAATCTCATTAGTATCACCCTGAAGCTTCAGTACAAACTAAAGAGATACTACTGCAGATTGATCAGTATTATGGCTCTGAATCAAACAAAGCATCTGCTGACTTGCTCAAGCAATTTGGGACAAGCTGTTTGAGTTAATGAAGGAGAGGAAAAGAAGAAAGATGGGCAGAATTAGTAGGGAGAGAATACTATAAGAACTATGGAGGCAAACAGCTGAAATTAATGTGAATAAATTATTTGGATGTAACAAAAAAAAAAAAAAAAAGAATTCAAGATTCATTAGGTTTGCTGCTTACAGAATAGCCACCTCTACTGTTTTTGTTTGTGTTTCTTTCCCTGACCAGGCAGGATTTTAATTGTTTTTTGCAAGGTGCGTGCTCGTATCGTGGAACATGATACCAAGTGCAAAAACTGAATTTAAAAATCCTAAGATTCTAAATACTGCAAGCAGTAAATAAATATGACAACAGTAAATAACAAGGCAAAGTCCAAACTTTTTACTTGCTCTTACTTGAAAACAGTTGATTCATCATATATTAAAAGGTTGTTGCTTGGTGAGCCGTTCTTTCTGATAGAGTTTTTGCATACGAAGAGATTCTGACAGTGTTCTGTTTTGTAAAATTACATGGAAGTGGAATAATTTTTTTTCTAATGGTTGTAGTTGCTGAAAGCGAAGAAGAGAATGGAAGACAAATCAACATGGAGAAGAAAGACTAGAGTGAAGTAAAATATAATTTATAGTGAAGCAGAAAGGGAACAAATGCTTTTTCAGAACAAGAACTCTTCTCATACTTGCAGAACTCAAAATTAGATTTGGAAAGGCTTGATAAAAATGAGAGAGAGAGACTGAAAAGAAAAAATAAATCAAGGCACGTCAAAACAGCTCTTCAGCTCACCTACAATTTCAGGTGTCCCATTTGTCTACTTTTCTTTCTGTCTCAACAAATTAAATGACAGAACTTCCATCAGACAAATTATGAATACTGCAGTAAATGCTGTGACTGCCGTGCAAACAAAGGATACCAAGTCAGATACCACTAGCAGCGTCAGCTTTTGCAGTGTGTATCTAGCAGTTTTGAACAAACCAAGGAACTCAGTAGCCATTGCTGTGATTCACAGGGTTGCTGTGGCATGCAGTACCTTGAGTTTGCAAGTTTAGTGCTAGCTTAAGGCACATCACTGTAGTAACTGCAGTGCACCTGCTGACATCAAAAGTAGTGCTACCAGCTTCTCTTCTTGCATTTTCTTTAATGACCCAGCGTTCATGAAGACATAAATCTTTGTATGTGAATATACTGGCAGTAAGTATTATTATATGTAGGGTACTTTGACAGTGCAGCAAAGATGAGAAAGGCAAAATGTAGCAAAAGCTATACTGCAAGAGAGATAGTGGAGAGGGAGGTATGGAGACTGAAAAGAATTCAGGCTATGAGAAATTCAAACCCAAGAATTAATAAGAAGAGAAA
>JAVJGJ010000037.1:40991234-41002022 GCA_035590215.1 Microhierax caerulescens | reverse complement strand
TTTTTTTTACAATATTTTTTTCATAAACTAAATCCAAAACAAGAGGTGTTAAAATAACTACTAAAACTAATTTCTAATATCTACTGCATATTTCCTCAAATTGTAGCCTACAGGTTTTCAGCTTCCCATTCAAAGGAAAATAAGAATTATACTTCAAGGTGACATAGTATTGTCATTTACTATGAAGATGCTTCTGGGTAGTATCCTCCATTTTAACTTCATTAACCAGCCATGACCCTCATTTAATTTAACTGGGTTGATATCACCAGACACTGAATGGAAAAAATACTAAGTTGTGTTTTAAAATCAGCTCTTCTGAGTGCCTGCTTAAAAAGAGTCCATGTCTGAGCAAGAAACCTCAAGGAAGATAATGGAAGAGTGAATCTGAGCTAGGCCAGAGAATCAACCCAGCCAAAAAAAGATGGCCTTCAGACAGGTGGGCTGCTTGGCCCCGGCGGCTGCCGGTCACACAAGCACTACTGCTAGTGGAAGGGTGGGCAGCGTTAGTCAGCTGATGCTGGGAGACAGGCACCTCTGACTTGTTCAGCGGCAGCACACTTTGTTTAGCTTAAACTGGCTGTGAAACTGCTCCTTAAATCATCACTATCTTGGAACAACAAGCTGCAGGGGAAGCACTTAAAAAAAAAGTTAAGTCCTGGCTTCACTGCAGTGAAATAGGAGTTTGGCCACTGATGCATTTAAAGCGAGGGTTTTGCTGGGAGGGAGTATGATCGTGGGAAACAAGGTGGCAAGTCACCTTTGGAAGTATGTATAAAAATGATGATGGAAATGGTTAGCAAAATATTGACGTATTGAACAGCTGAAAAAGAAATGAAAATTTAATAGGATGTGTACGTATGTATGTATGTGATGTAAAACACATAAAGTTTATACATCCTTGGACTGAGCAGCTGAGGTTACAATGTGCCTTTGTGACAAAAGGTGGAGTTTTGGACACAAAAAGGTTACATTTATTGGCTTCCTGTTATCTGGGTAACATTGATGTGGCGCAAGTTTCTTGTCTGTAAAGAAATGGTGTATCTTTGAAGTATCCAATAATGGAGGAATAAAATAGAAATTTAAAGAATTATAGTCATTCCATTGTTTTTAATTTTCTTCAGAGAAAGTTTATAGTCCTTGGAATAATTAAATATAAATAAATATGCAAATAATAGGATATGTCAATTTTTATTTTTAACCAGATGCAAAGAGAAATAAATCCAATTGTGGCTTCAGAAAGGTTTCTCCCCTTATTTTATTAAAACCAGAAGTTATAAAGAGATTGTTTTCTTTTCAATATGATGAGAATAAAAACTTGAAAAGATGTTGTAAATGAAACAGCAAGAACACAGAATTGTTCTTAAAGGCACAGTTCATAATAAAAAAAAGTGATAGTCACACACCTGTCCTTTCCAGCAAAGGTAAAGAACATACTTTATTTTTTCTCCAAAACGTTTCTACATTATTGCAGAATTTTTAAATGTCACTCTCTTTTAAATTTTCCTGGTTTTGAAACTATGAGTGCTGACATTGAAATACCAAAGTATTGTTGCGTATAATCCTTTCTTAATCTTACTTCAGGTCTCTTCTGATGTGAAGTTTCAGCTTCAAGATTGTTCAGAGAATTAAAGTATTGCCAGTAGGCTGGAAGAAGTAACATTTGTTTTATATAAAATCAGCATTTATTGTTACTGTTTGTAAATTATTATTATAAATCATTATTGATGATTTATGTGAAATGCAAATGAAGGATACCTATTTTTTTCATACATAATCTTTTGCCTAACTAAACTCAATTGAAAAGATAGTTTTGAGATAGAGAAGATAAGCCATACTTGCCATGTGCCTGTTTTACAGTTTTTCTATAGAAACATTCCACTCGTTGCATGTCGATTTCTGAGTACCTGAAGGCAGATCAGCTGGTTTCGTCCTCAAAACACTGCAGAGGTGGGTGCACACCCTGCACATGCCTTACAGAGATGTTACCATTCGTTGTGGTAGTCTCCTGTTACGTGACCAGCTACAGTTACTTCTTTATACTGTATTTCCTTCTTCAGAGATTGAACTGTGGACCAGGGTCCTGGTTTTCTCTCCTGCACATAGGGAATGCAGTCATTCCTAATCAATGCTTACATGTGGCGTTGTTTTCTTCTGCTCACCTGCCGCACCTCTAAAAGATTATTCCAGCACATGAAAGTCAAAGGCTTTTTCTTGATACATGGATTACTCTGTATTTTATTTAGGATGCTCAGAAGCTGACTGAATGGTTGTCATAATTTTTACGTATGCAAAGGAACATTGTATATCATTTCATTTCTATTTCTCACTCTTAGTTACTGTATGTATGACCATTTGCAAATGTGAATTAATGCATGGGGAGAGATAATTCCTCAGAATGTCACAGATTTAATTATTCAATCACTATCACCTAACTGCAGAGTACTCTTAAGTGATGTTTGGGATAGAGGAGGCTTGGCAAGGTGTCTGACAATAGTTTGCAGACCTATTTCTCTATTTGGCTGTATGGAGAAATGTATCTTACTTGCATGCCCTTAGAGGGATAGAAAAATCTTTTCACATATTTGAGTATTTCTGAGAGGAACTCATTTTTCTGATATTTTTCAGGAAATGGATAGCAACTGGTTTTTGTCAGTCACAAATAATTACGCTGGATTTATTGTTATGGATTTTTAGGATACATAATGATCTGATAAAAATATTTGTTCTGTGAAATTTAAATGTATGGCTGGTTACCAGAGACAAAATATTGTTAAGGTCTCACTGCCGGGCATTAGTTATTTTTTGATCTTTGAATATTGATTGTTTATTGATGTGTTCAAAAGCATTGGTGAAAAGGCGTGAATAATGTATTTGCTTAAGGAATCAAACCACTTCTGTTAAAACTTCCAAATTCTATGAACTTCATGATTATACCAGTGCCTTGGGAATTCTGCTTCTGATAACCTGTTTTTTAGAATTTGTTTGGATTATATTGTTTGTTTTGTTTATACAGGACATTATTTCTCCCTTGTAAATGAGCAATAATTAGGCAATATCTCAAATTATATTGAATGCTCACATTAATGAATGTTTCATAAGTAGGTGGTACCTGAAACAGAACATTAAACAGTCAGGAGACCTTCACTGGTGTGATAGGAAGTTGTGTTAGCTGCTGTGGGTATTTACTCAGGGTGCTTATTGAAGGGGTTATAAGAAGGGCTACAAACAGAGCTGCTCAGGTGATGGGGAATACTGAGAGGTTTTGGCAGCTGGGAGAGCTTCTTGCTCAGGACTGTTCTGGGGTGCTCATCTGAAAGGGAACTTCCTGTGTACATAGAGAATTGAAAATGTCAGTTGGGAGCTGAAAAAAAGTATTTCTGTGGATCTGCTGAAGCATTATCAATGTTTCAGAATATTTTGGGAAACTGAAGGGGTGTTGCATTTGGAGCAATGCAGTTGAATTGATGTGACATCATTTTATGGGTGAGCAAACGTATCTGTCCTTTAGTTTCAGAATAATATTTGTATCCATGACAGTGAAACTTAAGTTTTGAAAATTTCTTTGGGCACATAATGACCTCTCTCATTTGTGAAAACTTTCGAAGTGGCTGCAACTTCAGTTTTTCTTTCAACTATTGGTAGAGCAAGACTCACCCTTTAAATCTGCACTTTAAAAAAATCTTTATACAGTTATAATATCAGAATTAATTTAATTTATGTACATTACTGTATTTCAAGAGGTCTAAAACATGAAGAAGAGGTTATAAGAAGGTAAGATACTGTGTTGATAGCAAAAGATCTTAACCTGCTTCTTGTGTTCAGTTACAAGTTCAGTCATTATATCAGCTGGCATTACTCAGTTAAATAAGAAAAAAATAGAAAAGCAGTAATTACTTGGCAAATGTAATAATTAAAATAAATTCCAAAATGATACTTTTGATATGCTAACACATACTATTAAGGATCATATTCTGATAATATATTAGCAAAGCTTTTATGAATGTATATTTGAATACTCTGATACAATATGAGTTTTGAAAAACTTGGATTCTTGTGTTTTGAGAGAAGCGCAATTTAAGGTCCTTAAAAGCAACGGTGGCAAGTTGCAGATGGAGTATCCTTCTGTCCGTGGAAAAATGATGTCTAGCTTACTTTTATTTTTGATACTTTGATAAACAATTTTTTTTTCTTCTGGTGCTTTATAGAAATATGTTCATATTCTGAATTGTTAGTGTTGCTTAAATACCTATGGCTCTGGGAGATGGGCTGAGCCTAACTGAATATGATCAACTGCTTTCATTGAAGAAGGTGGTCCTCTTCTGTTCCTTCATGGCAGGTTCTATGCTGCTGTTGTTTCCTTTAAAATTATTGTAATACTTGTATGACCCCTCAGTGTGCCAATGCAGCTCACTAAGCCTGATGGAGAAGATTCCAGTAATAATGTCATATTTTTCCCCTGAATGAGCTCACATGAGGCTCAGGTGAGAATCAAGCACTGGTATCACTGGGAATGGTAGAAAGGGTTAAGAGCATGGAAATAAGTGAGACTTTCATTATCACTGGGGGCTGGATTACAGAGCTGCACCCTTAGTGACTGCTCCTTAGCACCTTGGAGTTCGACCTCATTTATCCACCATGTGAGCTAACAGTGCTTCAGGGCCAGCGAGCTTTGCTGGTGCTCCTGAAGAGTGAAAGCCATGAATCACTTGGCCTTTTTGTGTTGACCTAACTTTCCTCTTAGCGCAATGCTACCTTATTTGTTTAGGCTTGAAATGGATCTCTGCTGTGTATTATTGAAGATGCTTTCAGTCTGGACTTCGTAATTTTTTTTTTATTTTCTCTCTTCCTCCTGTTGATAAGGTTTGTACTGCAAGTTTGACCTCATTTCATTTTTAGATTATCTATCAGTTTAACTGCCTGCACTCTAGGAATTTAGAACAGACAGTTCTTTTTGAGAAGGAAAATATACTGAGTTAGCGATTTATCTTCTGTGATATGATGTACTTCTTTCTGCTGCCTCCTTCCAGCATATGACAATGGTGCTTCTTAAGGTTTTGTGTTTCCTCCATCCTTGTTTATTTCAGAACTTTTTGAGGAACATTTGCTCTCTGATGTTGAATTGGCTTTCCATTCTAGGATCTTTGCTTTCCGCTCAGTTGATAGAATTACTTTGAATGGTTAGCCTGCAGATTTTACACTCCACAGAGGATGGCATACAGTGGCCTCCAGGAGATGTAGTTCACATTCTGTTCCACTGCTGTGGACTCCAAAGTTAAACAGGTCTCAAGAGCTACGGAGTTTCACAGCGCTCAAGGAGCTAAAATCCAAAAGAGAAACTTGCAATACTTTAGATAGATTTTTCAGCCTGTGGAGTCAGTGGCAAATTCCAGTCGAGTTCAACAGAGTTATGATTAACTTTCGTGTGTCTTGAGAAGCAGACTCGTCAGGTAACATTCTTTGATGTGTTTACAAGATTGTATAGTTCTGGAATGAGATCTTCTGGAGAAATGTGTGATTCTACTTTGTATCCAGAAGATAAAGCAGTGCTGAGTAAAAGCAAATGCATCTCTATGATGTATAAGGTAGTAGGCATGAACTAACATTACATGAACTAACGTGCTGCAGTGCTTGATGCGTTATTTAGGCAATTATCTTGTTCTGCAATACTCAGTGAAAGTGTAGCAACCACGTATGATACATGTACCACTAGATTATTTTCTGTTTCAGCCAGCTCTCTGTCCTGTCTTGCAGTATGCTTGCACAAGCATTGTGGCAAACCCAAAAACCTCCTAATTTTCTCTTACCCAAACCAAAAGCACAAGTAAATGTAATGTGATAGTGCACTGAACTGGCCAGTTACACAAGACAATCTCAACAGAGTAAGTGGCACCTATTCAACACCCCCAAGTACAGAGGTTTTTTAGTAAACAAGTTTCAAGTAACAAACTTTAGTAACAAAAATTTCTTCAAAAAGCATTTACTTCTCTTCAGTAAAAATATTACCAGAAAACTGCATGGTTTATTTGGAACTTTATTACCTGGCTTATCTATTGGATGTGTGGGATGGTTTTGACATACCTGCTAGTTTATTTGATTGACCCAGCTGGAGAGATAAAATTATATTTAAAAAATTCTGTTCTACCCTCCAAATACGTCAGTGGCATGAATTTAATCAATGAGTGAGGAAGAGCATATACTGTCAGCCGTGATGCTGTTGGTATGCTGATGGTATCCAGCACAGTGTCTGCTTCTCTGAGTGTAGACAGTGCAGTCTTCCAGATGTCCCAGTGTCTGGCCAAAATAGGGATAGTGATACAAACCAGATGGTCCTGTCTCAGGACAAAGCAGAGTTGTTACAAGCTGATAGAGCATCCAACTGGAAGAAACGGCAAAGCTTCAGTAGTTGGATGCCGTCTTATTCTTATCTTTGATTCATAGTTAGCAGAGGTAACAAGGAGGGCTGCCTGTCGCATTTGGGCAGAAATTTGAAGAGCAGTAGCGAAGATCCTCAGGATTTTTTTTTCCTTCTAATTATCTAAGAGTTTTGGTGATTATCATAGAATTACTGATACTATACTTACCATGAACTTTCACATACAACACACTAAGTATTCTTTGCTAAATGCTAAACAAAGAGTTCAGAGATTTCTTTGCCTTCTCTGTCTGCCCAAACTGTCCAGTCTGAGATCACTCATATACGAGTCCTTAAATTAACTGGAACTTTGCTAACACAACAGCTTAGTCTGCAGTGTGGTGCATTTGGGTGTAGTGCTTGATTGAAAAGCACTTTTCTAAAAATGGGAGGTGTGCTAGTTTCTCAGTAGAAGGTTAAGCTGTACAAGCATCTTGCTTCTGACTTGGTGTGTTTCATCACAAATATTCTCTGAAGGGACATGTAAAGTGTTTGACTGCATGTGAGATTTGATCATTTTCATTCAAGAAAAAGAAAAAAGTAATTGGGGAAAGAGGGCTATTTCCTCTGTAGGAATCCTTGATCTAGATAGGTTTATGGAAGAGACCATACAGATGCTCTAGTAACTGGTGCTCCAGAAACACTTGTTCAAAATACTTTTTCTAAAGAAAGGTGTTAGAAGGTTCAGCATTACTAGAAATGTTTGGCATAAGATTATTTATAATTTTTATGCTTTGCCTCAACTTTCATTTCAATAAAAGGTGTACGCTTAATCCTGCCAAGTGGCTGGCAGAGTAAATTAGGTGGATACAAAGAAATACAAATGTGGCCCTCAGTGCAAGAACGGATTCATACAAAGAAACAGTTGTTTTCTCTGACTGGCTGAAAAATCGCTGTAGTTGCTCTATGTTTAGTGAGGTGTACTACTGAATTAATGTATTATTATTCATCTTAGCTCATTTTCTTAAAGTTTTATATTAGCAGCATGCAAATTATCAGTTTAATGCAAACCAGATTTTATCAAGAAAACCGTGACAATGTAATGTGAAATTCAGTATTTTGGATATATATTGTAAGGAACATCTGTACTATGTTAACCAAATACACTTGAAAAATATTATGGCTGGCTCCTCTTTGTTAGAGAATAATAAAAAAAAACCAAACAAACTAAAATTAAACCAAAATGAAGCCTTTTGAATATACATTCCTTTAATGCTCTGATATTTTTGATATGAATGAAAAAAAGCTTACTGATTTAAACATGGCTTATTCTGTTATTATGACAAAGCTTTTTTTTGGTGGTTTTCTTTTAAGAATGCAGAGTTCAACTGAAGTCTGAATTGCATGTTCAAGTAAATATAGTGGTTGCATAAATAAATGACATCAGAATTGGAGCTGATCAGAAATATTAATCAAAATTCTCTTTAATTTAAAAAGTTGTTTTGCTTAAAGCTAAAGTGCAAAAAAATAAAAAGTTTGCCAGGGAAAAACATTAAAAGATATTCCTTTAGATGCCTTCTGAAGTCCAGAATTTCTGATTGTTTTCTGAATTTTCTCATTATGACCTTTTTGCAGCTCTATATTATTAATTTAGTGCATGTACTTTTGTACAATTATGGCAGTTGCAGTAATGCATTGTAGAATGTGATGTAACAAGTGAAATATTCTAAATTGTATTTTATTGGAAATGTAGAGGTAATTAATGTGCTTCCAATCAGTAATAAGATTCCTGTTACAGTAAAAATAGAGTGTTTGAAATATTTTTTTAGCACTGAATGAAACTACTTAAGTTGATAGTTTAGACCAATGTGTTTGAAATCATTATTGGTGTGGAGCAACAGTGGTTCTATGGTCAGTCACTGTCACTAAACCAGTGGGTGAGCAGTGGGTGCTTGTGGTATTAGATCATTTGTCCTAGGATTACGGGTAGGGAATGATAAGAAGGTGTGATGCTTGTTCTTTTCAGCTGTGGTTATGGACTTTCTCATGTAAATAAAACGAGGTTATGATGTTGCATTCAGTCAGTGGTGTGCACAGTTGGGATATCCAAGACTTGTTTTATAAACTTAATCTGCCTGATTGGAAGCAAGGGTTTGAAGCCCAGACCCTGCATCTTGGACACTGTCATGCCCTAAGTCAGTGCTCCATCAGTCTTGCCTGCAAGTAACTTGTCTTCTGTAGTAAACAAATATCCCGCCTAGTGGAAGAGGAGACTAAGCAGGAGCGCTGTGGGCCAGTGCTTGGTGTAGTTGTCTAAGATACTGATGTGTGCTCTAATGAAACTGGAATGTCTTCATCAGAAAAGGCTACTTTCTACGTTAATTCCAGTCCCAGCTTAAAACAGGAAGATTGAGAAACTGAAGACAGATTCCTCTCACTCTTGCTGATTAAAAATGAGAACTTTAATCAAGGATTAATTGTACATTTCAGTACATGCAAACAATGCTGCTTTCTGTAGTCCTGTGCTGGTTTTGCAGTTTTGACTGTAGGGTGTGATTCTGCTGGGATTTGGCTCCAACAAATGATACAGGTAGAGGTGGACATGTGAACTCAAGGACTTAGCAGCATCATGTTTCAATTGGTTTTGCATGCGTCCTTCAGTGGAAGCACAAGCATTTTATTGTTAACTTGAGGTGCTTACTGAGATGTCCTCAGAACACTGGGTTCAGAAATTTCAAGTGACTGTGAGGAGTGAAAGTCTCTTGATTTACTTAGGATGATATTTGCATCAATGGTCTATGGCATGGGTCTGAACTTGGCCAAATTCCAATATTTGAAGATTTAATAGAAAGATATATTAGAATACATGTACCAGACTTAACAGCGTTGTCTACTCCATGGCATTGAAGTCATAGATGAGTAAGAAGAAACAAAATTACACCATGTACGTAGCGTATTGCAGAAGATAACTTCAGATTTGCTTCTGTTGAAGTAAATGTTTAAATGTAATTTTCAGAAGTGAAGCATCGGGAGTTCTTTGTCTGGAAGCCTGATTCCTACTAGTTCCAACAGTTCTTTCAGAAATAAGGTGGGATTTTTATTGGGCTCTCTTGGTATAGATAAGAAAATTTATCTAAAACAGAGAGCATTGGTTAACATAATAAGAAACATACAATTATGGCATAGAAAGCAGCATAAATTACTGGAATGCAAGAAGTGCTATTGGTAGTAGAGTTTTGTTGGTTTGGGTTTTTTGGCTTAATTTTTGGGTTTATTTTTTTGGGGGGGAGGGTTAGATTGTTTTAATGAGAGTAGTAAAGCATATTAAGAGTCTGTGCTTCAGTCAACAATCCTTGCTATGTACATGGAATACATCAGTGTCTATCATGATGTGAGAACACTGCCTTGAGAAATTAATTGCTTCAGAGAAAGGGGCATTATTTTACTGGGGCGTCAGAATTCACTGATGGCCTGCTAAAACATAAATTAGAATTCATTATCTGTGCTTTTTACTCTCACGTGAAAACAGTTAGTGCTTTTCTTAGCATTAGACTGAACAAACTGAACTGTCATAACCTCAGTAAAGATGAACCAGAACTTTTTCCAACTTTGCACCTTATAATTCTTGAATTACTCCTATGAAATAACTACGTGTTTTGTAACGGAGGAAAGTGACAAAAGTGAATGAATCATATCAAAAAACATAGCACATAACCTGCTTACCTGAGCCTTCTGTGCAACTGAATTTTCAGTGCATTTAATAAGAGTTTTACGTAAGAAGAGTTCTGTCCTTAAAGCAAATGGTGTGCGAGTCTTGTAGGAGGTGTTGTAAGATGATTCCACACTCTTTCATCCTAAGACATTAAGCAGTCTTGCACACTTTCTAGAATACTTGGCATTAGTACCCCTTTCCCTTTCCTCAGCCATTCCTCCCCAGAAAGTAAGTAAATAATTACAAACAATGTCCTATTTAAAAGTGTTACCTTGTTTTACTGGGCTATGTTTTTGTTTAGCTGAAACAGATACCCTTTTTCCCCTTCCCTTTTTGATGAAACTTGTCTGTTTAAAAAATCACAAAGAATTTAGCTTAGTGCAGCATTATCTTTGATACAGAAAACATCTGGTTCTGTGCTGTGGTCTATTACACCTGTGATGTTTATCTCACTTTTTAAGTATTTTTGTGTATTGTTGTTATGGCAATACATGAAGATTGCAGCTGTGTAATTTATTTTGATGAATTGCTGATATGAGAGAAATGTAAGGGGTTTTTGTTTTGTAGGTAGTTTTTTTACTACATAGAACATACTTAATGGAAATTGCTGGAGGTCCAAGATAGGGTCTTCACATACATACTCCAATTCATGTAAAGAATAGCAGAGAATTAACATGAAATCAAAGAAATACAGTGCACAGTCATGCATTAAAATAACAAACTG
>JAVJGJ010000037.1:40921004-40978836 GCA_035590215.1 Microhierax caerulescens | reverse complement strand
AAAAGACCAGTGCTTTCCCAAGCCTTTCCTCCTCCTTTTCCCTTGAGCTCTTTGGTGTGTGCTCTGCAAGCTAACTCTCTGTTGCAGTCTATTCTAGGTAAATTCTGTTTGGTGCTACCCTGTGATAGTTATCAGCAGTAGCAGTTGCTTCTGGATGCAAACGATATAGGGAGGAAGCCAGGAGATCATGAGCTTGGGGAAGCTTGGTGGTCATAATTTGAGGCTCTGGGTAACAGTTTAATATAGCTCTTGAAGACACACACGCACACACACACACACACACACACACACACACACAAAACCTCTTTCACTAGTCCTAGAAAAAATGGTTCGCAGGGGAAGAAAGAGTGTTAAGTCTGAAAAGACTGACAAAAACTGTAATTTTTATCCTGTGAGATAATGGTTTGAAGCCAGCAGCAGATAAAAGATTGCCATAAGAATGGCTTAATTCCCCATCTTGTAAAAGGATTAGATAATTCAGTCTCTTTATGGATTCTGTACTCTGGGAAATATATTTCCACTTTTGGTTCTCATCAGAAATAGCTGCAGAGTGTACTTACTTAAATGCACAAAGACCTGCATTCAGACATTTTGAAAAGGCAAACAGCACACAGAAAAGATGATTTTGCAGGCTGTGTCAAAGTGTAAGTTTTGCTCAGCAAGTGGATATTCTAGTTTTACCAGCTGAAAACATTATGGCTATGAATTATGTATTGGTGACATGGAAACTTTCCACAAAAACCTTTAAGAGTGACTGGAAAATAATGCTTTTAATTTGCAGAAAGAGAATGGACTTCAACCGAAATCCATTTTTAACTATTTTTATTAATTTTAAAATCATTTACTGTGTTTTAGTGTGCAAGCACTGAGAAATAGTGTCCTTAAGGAAGGGAGCGCAAAAGTAAGAAGTACTCTGATCTGAATATTATCAGTGAAAATGGAGTTCCTTTAGATTAACTGTACCTTAGATCAGGGTGAAACTCAAATATTATGCACGCTGTGTGTCTCACATGAATAGAATTGATGGTGGTAACAACATACTCCTGCCTGAGAGCTTTGCACTACTTTAAAATGGATATACAGGAATTGTAACTCTTTGCTGAGAAGCATGCCGAATATGTCACTGAGTTTATATTCCTACATCTTATTCAGAAATTTTGTTAAATATCTGTATTTATTCATGTAGTCTTACAGTTTAATTTTGGAAATTAATTAATTTTGTCTGCCTTCCTGGGTAATGTTCTGCAGGATAATCCAATAGTCTTCATGCTTCATTTCTCTTTAATGCAGATGCATCCTGTATTTTAGTATATGGTGAAAGCAGAAGCTGTGACACCGATGTTTTAATACCACAAGGTGACATGCTGCAGAGCTTTCCCATTATTACTTCAGACTTGGGAGGTGCCAGCCACTCTCATTACTCAGTGAATTAATGGTTTACTGATCTGCAATTTGTATAAACTTCTTTTAAAGTCTAATCTTCATTAGGAAACCAGAGTATGCAGCTAAAGCAGATGGAGGATTTTACCAGCAAAAGAGTACTTTTGGCTGTATATTGTTTAATAATACTTACTAAATATAATTTTACCATTACATTAACTGGCATAGTCTATACTGGGAAACTGACATCTTTTTGTCTCTGTACCTGTGAATACACTAAGAGTTTTACTGGCACAGTTTTAACATTTTTATTTTCAAAAAAGGCATTAGTAGAACAAGTGGAATAGGTCAGAAATTCCTGGCCTTATATTTAGGTGCTGGACAAGCTTTGTATTTTACGCCATTATAAAGGAGCGTAGAGCTTGTGGAGACAGTATGTCAAGGTACATGAGATCAGAATTTGGATCAGTATGTTTTAAGAACAAAGAATGTAATAAACTCACCATATTATAGGCAGTCAGGACAAACAGTTACGAAGCTTGGAGTGCTGTTACTGGTGTGGGGTTGAAGTTGCTAGGGAAAGGCACAAGGAAACATTCAATGTAACCTAAAAGCATGTGGGGACTTCCAGACTTCTCTTGTCTGATCTCTGTTGCTATAACTTCCCTGGAGTTAAGTATTTGTTCTAGGGAAATTATAATTCAGTATTACAGTGGTATCAGAGTGAGATGTTAGATGTAGATGTAATGTTTTAAGTTACAGAAAGGAAGCAGATGATTTGAAAGAAGAAGAAAAAAAAAAGGGGGAAGTCAAGTAAGTCCAGTTTATCTTTCTCATCTCTGACTGAAAGTCCCTTTGGTTGCCAAAGAAGCATCATCATGTTGTATTTTTTATGTTTCTTTTGTTAATAAGTTCATGATACTCATTAATCTTACAACATGTGTATTACAGGGTTTGATCCAAATTAACAAGTACTTCATAAAGAAACTATAAATTGATTGAAGTATTTATTTGTTAGGATTTTTTCAAGAGCATAGTTAACATACTTCTAAATAATTTAAGCAAAATCAGTGATTCAATAAGCCAAAATCTCCGTAATAAAGATTCTAATACAAACATGACACAACCTCTGTTTTTCAGAGCTGAGAACTTTTCTTTGCAGTTGTAGCCTTAAAGATGCACACTGATCTTGAGTGAACATGAAAACAACTTTACTGCTCTTTTTGCTGGAATATTTAAAGAGTCTTTGCTGAACTTTCCCTAGCTTCTCACCGTGTTTATCTAAGAGAAGTCAGCTGAGTCTTCAGCAAAGCAGATCAGAAATTTTCCAATCATTTTTTTTTTTTTTTTGAAATAGAGACTCACAGAAACCAAAATGTTTTGCAAAAATTATCCAGATTCAACAAAATTTAGCTGACACGGGGAAGAGCAGAGAGAATGGCTGGAGCTGCAATTCTCAGACATGCCATTTCCCACCCTCCTGGAGGAGTGCCTTTGCTGTCTTGGTGCCCTGGTGTTACGAAAAAGCCAGAATCATTTGTATTACCTTGAAATAACAGGTTTTCAGGATTTCTTCTCAAGTGGAATTTCAAAGTTTCTGTGGTTGTTGACCTCTGGGCATCATCAGAATTTGAGCAAATCTATCCAGCTCTAGTTTGCTGCGTTTAAAAAGGCAAAGAAGTCCCATAGTCATGTACCAGAATTTGAAAGGCAGCCACATACACAGTAATTATATAACTTTGGCTGTAGTTATTTATTGGGGGATTAAAGGAGAGTTGTCCAAAAATAATAATCATTCTTCTGTTTGGGTTTGTAGTTTTGTTTGGGGTTTTTTGTTCTTTTTTTGGGAAGAATAGAATGGGAATTTCGTTATTTGAGTTGTGACCTATTTCTATAAGACTATTTGCTTTATTCTGCTATAACATGGAGTTTAATTTCATTTACCTCTGATTTTAAGAATGTCATAGGGCAACAGTATTGACATAGAGGACAATCATAGTGTATGTCTACATTTAGTGCACTGAAGGAGTTCTTAGGTAGGAATTTGTCCTGCATCTGTACTTGCAGTCATGTGCACACTCAAGTATAGACATACCCATAGTTACCCTCAAAGCAGGACTTTGTTTCACCTCTGAAAAATACATTTTGCTCAAGTGTAAATGTTTCCACAAATTTCAAATCTGAAAATGCATGCCAACTTTAAATTGTGGAGAAAGCAAGCCAATTTTAATTCAGCTTCCTCAACTGTTCCCTGTTATTTTTTCCCCAAGATGTAGTTTAATTCCAGTGTCCTATTGCCTGGAAACTCTGCAGCTGTATGAGGGCTGCTGTTTTGTTTTAGGGGTGGTACAAGTGGAGAAATCACAACTCCTAGTATTACTCTCTCCTTGAACCCCCACTACAACCATGCTTCATTAGGGACCCATTATAATTAGTCATTTTAGGATGCTGTTAGATGTATTTTGGATTTGTATAAGGAATTGTTTTGTAGGCTCATTTTGTCTCTTCCTTTTCAGTTTCTAAGTGAGGTCATGAATCTAACATCTTTCTAAAGCGGCAATTACTATAATGTCAAGAAGCTGTCCTCTTAATAGCTCACGTAAATTGGATGTTGATGGGTATCAGTGAGATCTGAAAACAAGACCCCTCCTTCTGTCACACAAAAAGAATGGGGAAGTGTAATGACATGCCACATGCCATGTAGCTGATTACAATAAAGAAGACCAATAAATAAATAAACACCTGGACTTCGCATACTGTTAACATTTATTTTCTTATCAAATATGTCAAGTTTTGGCAAGGACTAGCTTTCAGATAGCAGTGACAAGCCCACACAGTCTGGTTAAGCAACATCAGTTTCATTAGGAGAAAAGATCACTAAGAAATACATCCTAGTGAACTGCGTTAGAAAAAGTTGAAGTTAGTTCGAAGTTCTGCATATTGCAGAGAACAGACCTTCCTTATGTAAGGGTCCTTTCTTTGTGTCTACTTCTATATAGCTGTAATTAGATAAAGTTAGCTAAAGATAGCTCCAACGGTACTATTTTTGGCTTAATTAAATTGCATGTGTTTTAATATCAAGAAGGACTTACTGGTACATTTCAGAAACTTAAAAGTGAAACTCACAGTTTTTTGAAGTCATCTAATGGGGAATACGTTGCTGCTATGGAAATCTCATTGTTGACTTTTAAAAAGCCATACATCATGTATTCATTCATACTATTTACTCATTCCTTCTGTAATACTAACAGAATAGTCTTTATGCAAATACATGGAAGAATCTGGCTATAATTTGTTCAAGCAGACAGGCAATCTAGGCACAAATGACTGTTCAGGCTCCAAGCAAAGCTCATCTTGCAGAATGACTGTTCATATGGAGCCGGTCTATTTCCAGCTACTAAGTAATGCTACAAGAAGGATCAAGATGCACTCAGTGTTTTCTCCTCATAGTAATAAATGGATCACCACAGGGATATCATGGTGGTTTTGAAAACAGGGTAGGGGGATGAGAAGGTTGCTGTGAAGGCAAATAAAGTTAGTCCGTGAGGCGTTTCCTTATCAAGGTGTGTCATCAGAAGAGCTCTAGTCTTAAGAGTGCTAGAATGGGTCTTTCTGAAAGGTCAGGCACAAGAGAAGCTTGAGACCTTGTAGCACTTGATCGGTCTTTTCCAGCTGGACTCCACCAAACAGCAACTCCACAGAGCTCATCTTCCAGGCAGGGAAGTGGTGAATCCGCACTGAATCCACAGCCCACCTGAATGGTGTGCAGTGACCTGTCACTAAATTCGTGCTGCCAGGTACTTACATACTGCCTATTTAATCCCTGTGAAATTCCCCTGGAACATTCTGTCATCTTGTAAATGGAAATAATTTGAAACATTTATGGCCATTCGTCTGCTTTTTTGTCACAAATGGAGCTAAAGTAGGAACTAGTATGTGATACTTCTCTAGAGTATTGCTTCTTGCACTGTCTGCAGGGTGAAATCAACGTGTTAGTGAGTTATTTCCTACCCCTGTAATCATAGGGGTTTAGAAATGTTTCATTAAGACCATTGGTAATCGTGATAGCAGAGAATGGTGTGTTCTGAGGTGTTGTCAGGCATTCAAAGTTGCCAGGGAACTATTGAAGATGTTAAAAAAAAATGTGATATTAGTCACAATGGGGTTTTATGTAGCTTATTTCATACAGCCTCATTGATAAGAGGTTACACGACGTAAATCACAGTGTTGACCTCACTTTCATTTTAGTTTAGCAACTGAGATTCAAATAATAGTTTCATCATAGTATTTTTTTATTTGAGAAATAGTTAACTTCTATTGAAATATCAAATGGTAGCATCTTCCTCTTGTGCCCTGTTCTCCAACAGTCTATGTTTTAAGAAAGACAGACGTTCTTAATGCTCAGGTTCAGCAATGCACTTAACATGGGCATGATTTTAAACCAAGGAGTAATTTGTTTAGACAAATATGTTAACGAATAAAAATGGTAACATTTCTTTTGTATCACCTTTCTGCATGCTGAAGTAATTCTTCATTTTTCTAGTGAAAATTTAAGATGGCTGAACTTTTAGACAAAGAAAAAAAAAAAAAAGGTTGTGCTTTTTTAGGTAGGTTACTCCTACTTCCAAATACTGCACCGTCACTAACAATATTTAAAATAGTAGAAAAAGGCAACTTTACATGGCAATAATATAAAATTTCTGATAAGTTGATAAATGTTAAAATGTTGTTGAAAATACTGCTTTTTCAGATATCAAGTCAAGAGAAAATATTTTCCTGTTCTGAATGCTAAAGGAATCAACATCTTTTCTTTTTGCTGACTTTAGTCACTGTCATTCCTTAGATAATACTGTGTGTGTTATATATGTTGTTTAGGAAAAGACCTTTTGAAAGTAGTGGATGAAAAAACCATGATTTAAATCTTGACTCTGTTTTTGCTATTTGCTGTTTTCTTCCTCTGATGAGGCAATATAGGATTTTATTATCCTGCTACTCATTCAAGTAATTTAGATGAAATTTTTGTCCTCTTTTTGCATACTCTTGTAGTATCGTATTTACTAAATCATACTGGCATATGACTGTGTTTCACACACCCACAAGCTTGTTAGTAATGATAGACCTGCTATATTGATGCTGAACCCTGCAAACTTACTCTAAACGTATTCAGGATGTCTTTGGTCCTGAAGTCCTTGGCAGTTTTCTTGGAACAAGTCCCACAGAATGCATTTTAGGGTTAAAGGCAATTGAAGTAATTACCTGGAGGCTACCTTTGTACCTCTTGGAGGTCCAACATGCAGCTGAATGAATGTATCTGAAACAATGGCCTCTAAGCAAGAGTTCATTCTATAAGCAGTATATATATAGTATTGGCTATCAGGTGTCAAGTTTAGATCCAAATAAAATAATAGCTGAAATAAGATTTTGATTAGTAACTTAAATAGTCTCTAAAGTATTAGTAAGATAGTAATTTTTAAGTAACTGGTTTTTTTTTTAAGTGTACACATTAAAAATAACAGCCAAGGTTTCCAGCGCTAGCCTAGTGTGGAAAAGTTTGACTTTTTAGATTGCTTTGCAAACAAAGATGTGACTGTCATATACATTACTCTTTTTATAACTGCCTTTTCCAAAGCAGTGGATGAAAAGTTCCAGCTCAACATCTTGGTCATCATTTACCTTTTTTGCTAATGGATTTCTATCTGGTATCTAACAATAAAGACTCCAGTCTACCTTGGAGCTTTCACTTCTGTGTACAACCAGTCTGAATGAAAAGGAGTTGGAGATGAAAATGCTTTTGTAGTACTAGCAACCAGATAAGTGGATTTCATAGCTTAGGCCTTCCAACATGAATGGCACTTGCAGTGTGGTGCACACACTTGTCTTGGAAGACATTCAGCAGGAGTGAACCGGGGAAGACAGTAGCATAAACAAGGACAGATTAGAAAACACATCCCTGACTGTATAATGTGCTTCTGAATGCTTTAGAAGTTCTTCTAAACGTATGCTTCTTTCTAATCTATTGCTTAAGAATGTTCAAGTGTTTTCATTTTACTGTGGAGGTGTGTTATGAATACTATTAATATTGACAAATCAGAGTTATTTTGGCAAGCAATAGCATTTGTGACTTTATATGTTGCTGGAGAATCTATTCCAATATGAGTCTATATATATGTAAGAAATAGATTAGTTAAAAATTGGATGTGGAAATGAGGTCCAGATATGTCAAACATCTTTTTCACCCATCCACCCACCAATTCACCCAGACATTTCTTTCTACAAAGGGAAACCATATGAAATAGCTTTTCTGACAAGATACATTGGATTAAAAAAAAATAAAATTTTGTATCTTTTTCATGAGGCAAGTAAGTTCAATTGTTCATGTCTGGTTTGGATTTATGAAACCTGAGAATGGGAATGTATTATAAAATATTGAAAATTCTGATGGGATAAAATAAACAGCTCCTACTTCTAGAGATTTTTGGGTTTATGGCTGCAGTATAAAAAGAGAAGGTTGGAGTAATTTTCCTTTTAATTAAACACAAATAAACACGGCAGCAGAGAACAGTACATTACTTCTGGTTCCTGCCACTCAATGTATATCCTTACAAGCTTGAATGTGTGCTTGCAGTAAACGTGCACATGCATGTAATGAAGGAGGACAGGTCAATTTTAATACAAAGGAAAATGGTGTGATTTTTGAGATCTGCCGTCTTTTTGTGGTTATTTCATTTGCAATTTGTTTTCTCCCTATTTGAATATATTTTTAATATGGTATGAAGTTATTTGCTTCTGTTTGACTGTCGTCTGTAGAACAGCCTGTTTGACAAGCTGGGCTTTTAAAGAATTGGTAACTAGAGCATTACAAACCAGCTATAGAGCTACAAAGTATTCGTAGAAGTAATTTTCAAAATCAGGTTTACAGCTTCTAAGTTTTACACATTTGTTGCCTTGAGGAGTTCTCTGGTCTGTGGAACTGCCTCCTCAGGTATGAATTATTACTATGAATTTACATTGAGCTTTCCATAATAAATAAACTGGCCCAAGGAGATAAAATAATAAATGGAGATAAAGTAATGTGTGTGTGTGTGTAATGGTTTTGAGAAGATACAAAAAATAGATGATTTAAGATTCAGATATATTAAATAACTGAGAGAGCCATAAAAAGTGAAATTCAGATAGGGCAGATATAGGGGTTCTGCTTGGTTTCAAAGCGTAATTCAAAGTTTAGTGTAAAGCAGCTGCAGAGAGAATACAGAGTGAAAGGTATCTTTTTTAAGAGATAAGTTATTTCTTTCCCCAAGGTTTTACTTCATTGAATTTTTATGATTCCTGGGCTTTACAAAATTCAGTTGCATTTTTCTTATTCTTTTCATGTCTGAATACATCCAAGGTAAGATAACCTTTATGGAAATGGCAATTATATTGTGTTAAGAGCTACAGACCATTATTCAGAGCAGAATCTGTACTCGGGATTCATAAGAGCCTGAAGAAGGATGGTGAGACTTTTGCGAAGCTTGTTTAAAAGAACAGATTCAAGGACTATTTTTGTAAATTGCTGTCAAGGCATTGCAGTCAGCTGATGCAGGGGAAAATCCTGAAGACAAAGCCAGCCATAATTACTGTTTTTTTCTTTTAAAAAGCAACAGAGGAGGAGGAAGCATTCTTGCATGTATTTCCCTGTGGTGGGTTAACCTCAGCTAAGGGCCAGCCTCCCACCCAGCTGCTCGCTCACTCGCTGCCCTCAGCAGAAGCAGGGGAGAAATAGGATGCAAAAGCTTGTGGGTCAGGATTAAGACAGGGAAGTTGCTTTCCAGTTACTGTTCTGGGCAAAACAGACTTGACTTGGAGAAAATTAGTTCATTGCCAATTAAAATAGATGTAGGTAATGAGAAACAAAAGACAAACATTAACACTGCACCTTTCCTCCCTGCTTTCCCAGGCCCAGCTTCACTCCAGACTCCTGCCTACCCCCTGAGTGGTGCAGGGGGACAGGGAATGGGGGTTGTGGTCCATCCATAAGGGCTCCTCTCTGCCCCACCTCCCTCCTCAGCCGTTTTACCTGCTCCAGCATGGGCTCGCCGCATGGGCTGCAATCCTTCAGGAAAGAAAATCTGCTCCATTGTGGGTTTCCACAGGCCACAGTCCCTCTGGGACTTAGCCACCTGCTCTGGTGCAGGTCCTGCATGAGCTGCAATGGATAGTGGTGCTCGGCTTGGCATGCACCTCGCCATGGGTGGCAGGGGATCACCTGCACCAGAGTGTGGAGCACCTCCTCCTCTGACCTTAGTGTTCCCTCCACTATTTCCCACTCTTTCTGTTCCCTGTTCTTCTGCCTGTGTGGCATTGCTTGCTCTTCCATAACTGTTTTCTTCAAGACACCAACATTTTGGCTGAAGGGCTCAGCTGTGTCCTGCCATGAGTCTTTTGGAGCTGGATGGAGCTCCCTGTGTCTGGCACAGGGCAGCCCCAGCCTCTCCTTGCCAAGGCCACCCCTGCAGCCCCCCAACTCTTGACACCTTGACAGGGACAGCCAGTGCAGTCCAGTTCAATGGAAATATTTTTGAATACAGTGAAGGAAGCTTGCAGCCTCGTATGCACGATACCACCAAATCCCCACTGTTGTTGAAATAAGTCTTACAAAAATACATAAGCTAGGATTCAGTTGACTGTTTCTTGGAGGCTAGTTTTGGTTGCTAGACAATCTAGGATGATATGATCGAACCATGGATGTTTGCTTTTCAGCAAATTTACCCTTTTAATTAGAAGAGTGTTATTAAGTAGGGTATGTAGTCAGAGATAGCACTCTTCTGTGTTTTGTCTATGGAACATGATTGCAAATGTTTTCATTCCATTTTTCCACAATTTAGATTACAAGGAGATAATTTGGCAGAAAGGCCAGAAGATGTCTCCATGGTATCTCAAATATCTGAGCCAGGAGTGTCAGACTTTGACGGTAAGTTACATAAATATTTGCTGCTCATAAAAATATCCTCAAACACCAAAACCTTGAATTTTAAGAGTAGAAGTTATATCTGTAAAAGAAGGTTAAACTCTTCCAGATAGTGTTCCTGGGCATTCGAACTCAATCATTTACACTTCAAATGTGTTAAAGAGCCCCTAACATGGTTTTTGTCATGGCCAGTTAGCACTGCAGAATAATTCTTAGGCATATTTTGGGGGCTGCCTTGGGCTGAAATTCATTCTTAGTAGACAGTTTGTATGTTAGCACACCGTTTTGGGTGCAGCATAGCTTAATAGCATAGACATGGGCTGTTCATTGCCAGCTGGCCTCTGTGGCAAAGAGTGGTCTTTGAAATACCTGGTACTACAAATGCATCCGCAGGATTCAGTTAATATACAGTAAAAATAAAAAAATATATAATTTCTCCTGGTTTTAAACTAAGTATCAGGAATGCTTCTCTGGTCTTTCCAAGCTCCACTGACTAGAACTGAAATGCAATAAAAGGAGTTTATACAATAACTGAAGAATATTTTTTTTCTGCTCATACAAACATAATCATATGTTGCACTAATCTGCAATCAGGACATTTAGCCTGATTTCAATTTCTGCTTAGGTTTTTGAACAAAATAACACCTGAAAACTAAGGGAAAAGGTGCTTCCTAAGGGATATTTTGCCAGAGAGTGCTCTGCATTTGTATGAAAGATTAAGTTGATGAAGGTTAACTTTATCTTAGCTGTCACGGGAATGGAGACAGAAATAAGCAGAGGTTTGGACAGAGAATCTGCAAAGATAAATCTTTCAGTCCATTCCCTTAACTGTTGGGTAAAACCAGTCGAGTCTATTAATTGGAGGGTTCTATATGCAGTTTAGACTTCAGCAGCCACAGACAGTTAGCTGATTAATTAATCAAGTTAGTTGATTAATTAATGCAAAACAAATCGGAACTAACTTTTGTTCTTTTCAGTTATCGTACTGCTATTTAGTGCTATTGGGTATGATGGCAACCTGAGCTTTGGTTCATTTCTCTTGCCTCATTTGTAAAGCAATGTATTAGTCAGTATTAGTAACTAGTATGTCTTTAAAGACAAATTTTTCAGACTGGTTTTGTGATAATGCATAGCTTCATGCAGTCATGTCAATTGATTTTTCCTTTCATCTGCATTGATCACTGTAAAAAAAAAAAAATAAAAATTAATAGGGGACTCGGAATCTCAAAATATGATGTTCTTACAAGCTTGATGAAGGTTGTCAGCAAGAGAGACCCAGACTATAGACTGTGCTCAAGCCCAGTGAAAGGAAGGCAAAATTCTTCTGTTATGGGAGTAATCCCCAGGAACGGAGGTTATGGTGGCTTGTTTGTTATAGGTGAGGGGATATGCAAGCATGAGATTATTGCAGCAGGAACAAGCAGAGCAGTAAGACATACGTGTAGGAAAATGTTCTACAGTTCGTGAAACAATTTGTTTTCAACAGTTCCCTACCTTCCTTTTTCCTTCCTGTGCACCTTGTTCTTGAAGTGGAAGTATGCTCACTTTGCCATGCCATCTTCTGAAACTGTAGGCTTCCGTAAAATAGTAAGCTGTTGCTAAGTGGCAGAGACACCAGGGTTAAAGAAGGTGAAACTGTCAGAAGGTGCTGGATGCTGTAATAATGGATGTGTAATAATGAAGCTGTATCTTTTGAAGTGCTATAGCTACTATAACTTGGAACACTTTACATGAGTCTGGATACTCTGTAGTCAGTGTGGATATAGAGAAAATTGAGAATGCTTTCACTAAAAAAACTCAGTTACAAATACAGGGAGTAGAAGGTAGGTAGGTGGGTGGGGCAATGACACTCATGTTGTAAACACATTTATTTTGTGTCTGTGAATATACGTGAACCTGTTGGTCATATGGCTAGAAAACAGCAAAGCCCCTAGGGCAAAAAGATTGAGGTCAGCAGTGAGGTATTGCCAAATTTTTGTCAAGAGGCACTCTCAGAAATGTTTAGCCTTTTAAAATGTATTTTCTTTTTCATAAAATGTTGGCTAGTAGTACATTTTGATTTGAAAAAATGCACAGCTGGATTTTACAAGTAGGTGCAGACTAGAAACAGGCACAGATCTCAGGCAACTGCCCATTCTACCTTTCCTATAAATGCAGCGCATTACGTATCTTCTGTGTACTTGATATTTTTTTTCTAATAAATATTATGTGTGAGAAGAAGACGATAAAAGAGACTCCTGAAGATATTGTTGGAAAACCCAAAATAAACAAGGTGTCACGCTGCACTGTATTTTTAGTTAGGTCCCCTTTGGAATGTGTTATATCATGAAAAAGTGAGTAACAGGTTTCATATACCAGGTTTATTTGAATTTATTTTCTGCTCTTACTTATCAGTACCAATGACCTTGCTGAGAGAAAACTATTCTGATGTAAACCATTTGTTCAAGAATATGCAAACAAGGTGCTGGTGCACAGCAAAGTTGAGGGTATCTTTCTTTAGATAATGATCTGTTTCTGGGTTAGTGGGTAGATGCTGTTAGATCTGGAGCGTCTCTCCTGTGGATTTCAGATGAACTAGGTTCAGAAGTAGTGGCAGCACATCTGATCTAACAGCTCTTATGAATAAGCCTTACTAAAGCAATTACACCTAATAGTAAATGTAATAGCTTATGTAAAAAGTTCATCTGCATCATCACGCACTGTACGACTCCACGAGCAATCTGGATCTGGTTCTAATTAACCAGTACACTGATTTCCCTCTAGTATCATCTTGCTGAATTGGACAGAGTTGTGTTTGATGTAAGTGGTAAAAATGAGAGACGGGAGTCAGGTCTCAAGATGGGAGAACGCGAGACGCTTTAATGCTGCAGTTTCCTTTTCCGGGCCTGAACTGTTCCTCTCAAAGCTGTTTCCCATTGGACCACTTCACAGGAAGGAGCTAAGGGAAGAATTTAATAGCTAGGTTCTTGATTTTGATTGAAGCGGCAGCTTGAGTGACCACATAGCAAACCTCCCCTGTAGATGCCAAGCCTGTCATGCTTGTCTCTTGGATCAGTCCTCCATTAAGCCTTGCTCCTTCTCTGTAGGTAGATGGGGAGAATGGCTGAGGCTTCGAAAGATAGACACTGCAACAGGACTGATCAGTAAAATTCTGCATCTGTCAACCGCCAGGGGTAATTGTAGGTCATCTGCTACTGTGTCTTTTTATTATTTTTTTTTAGATTTGGATATTAAGGAATAGTATCTCTAAAGGGTAATTACTTTTTTAATCACGGTTGCCAATAAGTACCATAGGACCTTGTTTCACTTAAGACTCTTTTGCTGAAAAGTACCTTACCCTTTGAGTGAAAGCTGTGATACAAGGTGGGGAAAGACGGTATTATTGCAAATAAGACATTTGCAGTCAATTCATTCTTGTAGAAGGAAGCTTAAAATACAATACCTTATTAGGGAGCAAACTCTTTAATATTGGATAAATGAGAAGTGTAGCACTTCTAAACCACTCCTCAACTGGTCTGAGAAAAGCTGTTTGTAAAGTGAGTTACTTTGCAGTGTAGTATGCAGCTCCATGTATTTCTGAGGTGTGGGCAAAGACTTGTTTCTTTTGTGACTCTACATGGAATAATATAATTGGACTGAAAATGATAGATTATATGGTACTACACCCCAGTGTGTACATGTGGTATTTCCTATTCTCTTGTGTTATTAGGTCTACAGATTCTGTGATACATAATGTTTAATTTGCTAAATAAATTTTTACTAATCAAATTTCACATCAGTGGTTCATTCTGTATCAAACAGGAGTCACTGGGTTTTATTTGTACTTAGCCAGCTCCTGTTTCTATCCAGCAGAAACTAGAAAGTTTCTGCTTGAAGAAGTGTGAAAAGACTAGGATGTGTAGCTTCTACATTTTTTTTCTTTAAAGTGCCAATATAGTAGAAAGTTTAAAACAGGCATTTGGATGTAGAGGGAAAGTTTGAAATTGGCGATGTTCAATAGAAATAGGAATGTATGAAACACATACAGTTCTCTTCCAGTTGGAACGGAATGACCAGGGTAAAAAAAAAAAAATAATAAGGATGCAAATATGTGGGAATTAGGGTTGAGAACTGGATGTGACAGTGGCAAAAATGCGGCATCATCTCCCAATTCCTGGACAGTTCTCTGACCACAACTTTGCATCGTCATCACCTCTTCCTCTTCCACTTCCATTTGTGTTTGCAATGGATGTGGTAACCACAGTTGCCATAGTTCAGTGTAGTTCTGTCTTTATAGTATGTATAGTTTGAGGTGTTTATCAGATTGCAGCATGCTGGAAACGTAAGGACCTCCTTACTAGGTGTCTGAATAACAGCAGAATCTAGGAAAGATCAGGGCATCCTTGTTTTCTGAGGCTGTTTATGAACAGTGTCCAAGTGCCTAGCAGACTGTCAGGCCAAGAGTGAAACTGCATAGCATGTTATTTGGAAATGGCTTTCTCTGACACAGGCAGGTAAATTCTGTTCGAAGTGATTACCGTATGTGTCAAAGAGGCATTCTAGACTTCTCACCAAGTCATGGTGTGCTACAAATTTGGCAGTATGGGCAAAATCTGAGCTTGCCTGGCTTTTAAATACTGCCTAAAGTGACTAGAACTTACTTCAAGGATTTTAACTACATTCTAATTAGTTTAACAGAATTAATTAAATCTAATGTTATTGATTTTATTAAAGCTGAAGATCCACTATTCACTTGTGTAAAGGACAAACAGTATTTAACTTTAATACTAAAACCAATGAATAACCTACATGACCCCTTGGCAGCTGAAGGAAGCTTAGTTATCACTCTAATCACGTTAGAGACACTGTTCCACATTGGATTAAGCTTATAAATTAAAATCAGACCTAAGGTCAGACATAGATTAAAATCCATTGAAGTGCAACTGAAAAGCAGTGCGTTTACAGTAGCCGCATTTACATTCCCAGCAGTTCAATTATAGGCATTTTATTTTCAAAGTGACTAATAATGCTTACTTAATTAGAGTGATTAACTTCTCTTCTATGTCTTTGGAACAGCTCAAGTACCTGGGACTGAAACAGTTGAAACACTTACTGAACATATTGATGAATTTCAGAGTGCCTCTCAAGTGGCAGTGTCTGTAAGTATCTTCCCTTTTATGGATAATGCTATAATTTTTAAAAATAGTTCGATAAAAATTAGATTTTGCATAAAGATAAAAGTTGTGCTTGCCAGCACTGTCATCTTAGGCAGAAGAAAACTTAATTTACCTAACCCTTCTGAATTTTCAGTTCTGTGGCTGTTTCATTTTTTTCATTCCAGGGCAGGTGATATTTTGAAATAAATTATTTTAATCTCATAGAAAACCAAATGTTTTTGGACTTCCATGTGAAGCTCCCATTGAAAGTGCAGTCATTTTATACCGTGTCTATATTTTCTTATATTGTTAGTCAAATATCCATTTTATGAGATAATATTAAATTTTACAAAATTAAAAGAACAAAATAATTAAAATTCTAAATTTCATTATGAAGCATGGCATCATAATATCTCAATTATAATTTAACTTTTTGGTAACATTTGCTTGGAAACTAATAAGCAAGAGATGTCTAAAATGTATGGCTAATGTATATAATTCTTTAAAGAATCCAATGTTATGCTTGGTAATATTTTCATCAGTTACTTTATTTTGAAATTTATAGAAAAATTGTGCAGAGTTGCAGAAAATATAACTGATAATAAATTATTTTTTAAAAATAATATAATATATTTATATAATATATATATTATATATATATATAATATAATCAGTATTTTGGCACTAGTTGTATTGCATCAGAAATCTGAGTATAGGTTAAAGAAGGGATTGAATTTTTTTCTAAGGCAAACAACTTTAGAATAGGTGTTTGTTTTTGCAAAATTTTAGACAGCTGTAAGAGTGCCCATTAGTTCCTGTTCAACCAGAGCAATATTGTTTTATAGCACACTTCAGTGTTGGTAAAGTGAAAAGAAGGGCTCAGTAATTTTTAGCTAAGGAAAAAAGGGCAATATTAAAGAAAAAAGAAAAATGACAATGCAGGCTGATCCTGCAGTCTTTCAGGCAGCTGATTAAGTACTACTAATACAGCTAAATAATACTAAACATACAGGATTTCCAACCAGAGTTACCAAAGCGGTTGGTGGATATGGAGTGCCGCATCAAGTCCTGAAGCTCTTTGAGAGCTTGGAGTGCAAGAAACTCACAGAGCATTTGTGGGTATTGGGCAAAAGGAGCAAGGAGCAGAACTTTAGTTGCCATCGCTTTGAGCTTCTGTCTTAAGCCTCCTTCCTGCTTCTCACCAGGGAACAGACGAGCACAGTAAATTTTGCAGCAGTTTCTGAACCCATGTTTTTCTTACTGATTTGGACCAGCAGCTACCAGCTTTGATTCGTCAGTTCTGCAGGCATGTAACATAGGGAAAGAGCAGCAGAAAAATAAAGATAGAAGGAAAACAAATGATCATTAAGTTTATTAGCAAAATCTTGCTACAGAAATACACAGCCTTCAACTCATTATTTTTAGATATATGCTCTCCGTGTGCATGCTTCAGAACTATTTATATGTATCATTTCATGCTCTGCTAGTTCTGGGCATCCATAAGGCTGCCTGAGCACTTGACTGCCAGATGTTGCCTGGGCTGAATCCCTGGAAGCTGCACAAGCTGTTGTGGCTATTGCCAGTGCTGCAAGAGAAGGCAAGAAGAGCAGTTGCAGCTATTGCTCTGCCCACCCAACCTCTCCCTAGGCAAAGGCGGCTACTGTCACTTTCCAGAGCTCCTGGAAAATTCCTTTACCTAAGTTCCTAAGGAGCCATAAACCAGTAACATAGTTCATCTGCTCTTGGGTTTTCTTTTTTTGGGGTTTTGTATCTTAGAGCTTCTGTTTCAGTAGTCTGTGCATAGTTGATTGTGTACTTTTATCTCTTTAAAAGGGCTTGTTATTCAGAGTAACATTCAGCTATCTTTTTATGTTTGTCTGCAACTGTATCTCCTCAAAAAAGAAAAAAATGATCCAGTTGTTGCCTTTTAGGGCTCTGAAGGAATAGAGATCTGTTCCATGGTCCCCTAATAACTTCTAATAACTAATTAATAACTAATAACTTTGACAATCCTGACATAAGATATGAGGAACCTCAGTTTTACCTCTGTAGGAAGGCTGTGAAGATAAATGCATTCTTGTAATGGATTCCCACAAATACTTCAAAACAATAAGAAACAGGCCTGTAAAATTACTTCAGAATTGATACCAAAACATGTTCTTGTGACTTGAAATGATTTTCAGATATTGTGTGAGATATGAGATACAAGAGGAGGGAAAAAATTGAATGAATATGATGTTGATCAGACATTTCTCATAAATTGGACAAACTGTGTCAAAGCATTCACTCGAACGTGTATATCACATGTAAAAATTCCCCATCTGTTTCAGAGTGGGCCATGCTTAATATTGGTGCTGCATTCCGATAGGGTAATTTGAGTCGGTTACTGATTAAATGGATCATTACCATAAATTTCTCTCTACTGGTGTGTATTTGACACATTTTCTTTAAAAGTGCCTTGGCCTTCAGAGGAGAAGTGTTCTGAGGAAATTTGTGTCATAAAGCAGCAAGAATTATGCTTAAGGATCTTAAGGAAAGAGCTGTGTGGGGTTTGGTTTTTTTTTCATGTCCAATGTAAAAGTTCACATCTAAGAGCTTTGATGTGAAGGCTACAGCAATCTGGATACCACTGCTTAGAAGAGATAGGCAACATCCGTGTCTGTAACATGGTGCATTAATTTATACTATGATTGTATTTTCTCGTCACATTGTTTGTATTTACTGTTCTATTTCAGAAGAATCTGGAAGGTTTTGTAATTAGACCTTTTCCTTTAACCCTTTGTTAATAGAGTCTTTAGCTACTTTTTATTTTTCACCGAGAGAGCTGATATTTGAAAAGTCAAGAACTTACATTTTCAGTGCTGCAAAATCCCAAACAAGGTGTACTGAATGAATGAATGAGTAAAGGTAGCAAAAAGCAGTTTGAAGTATTTACAGGATTTAGCACACTTCCCCTGTGTTTTGCAAGAATCCGAAGTGAAAGCAAGCATTCAAACTGTCATTAGAGATCCTGGCTTACCGAAGGGCTCATTTTCTGACAAATGTTTCGTGTAATTTAAAGTACAGGCAAAATGCAAAGCTTTTTCTTGAGATTTTTGCAGTGCAGTGAACTCAGAGTCCCGTTTTGCTCTTATGTTTCTGTAAATGAGTTTTATAAATATTTCGCTAGCAAGCTTTAAGAAAAAACTAAGTGATACAAGGAAAAACTTAGGTGGGCTGGAATTCTGACAGAAATGGAAAAGTAAGGTATCAGGGAAAGTTACTAAATTTAGGGTACTAACAGTAAGACAGAGGGCACATACACTGGGCAATTCACATTGAGTAGCCTTTGCCTTCCCTCTGAGTTGCTGCTTTTACCACCTGGATCTAACAGTACTCATGCTTGTTGTTCTTTTTATGTGAATCTTTGCATTCACTCATCTTGCCTTGCATGTGCACATGAAATGGTATATTTTTCTTTGCAAATTATCCATGTGAGGCAAACCAATCCAAGTGTAACAGAAACTATGGAGAAAAAAACGTTGTGCAACTGCAAGAGGCATTCCTGCGTGAATTTGCCTTGGGTTTATGTTCTTTGTTACTGTGAGAAAAATACTCTAATTAATTGTTTATAAAGATGTTCTGTCTTAAAAAAATTTTCTCCTGTTTTCTCTACTGCTTTGGAACTTTTCAGTTGCTTTCCTAGAAGGAACACACAAATGGATTTTCTGTGATAAATACAGAAAATCATTAACAGTAATTCAATTTGTGAAATGGCTTGAGGCTTAATGCACAAGGAAAAATTAAGCTTTTAATTCTTGTTATCAATACATGTTGAATGCTGCTATATACCAGTGATACATGATTTAAATTGTAATTGTTAGAAATTTTCTTAGCTTTTCCCACTATTTTCTGTGGGAACAATGCTGAGAAGTAACAAATACTTGTACAAGTTTAAGTAAAATCAACAGCTCTAAACCTGAACCTCAGTATTTAAGTAAATCTAGAAATTATTTACTGGATTGGGATCACTTTTTAGCATTTAGCAGGTTACTTATTAAAATAAGTATTGTAAGGTTCCACTGCCACATCAGGAACAACAGCAGGTGCCTGTGAGTTAGTACGAATTACAAAGGTCATATTTTATATTAGAAACACAAAATTAGTGTGTTCTGATACAATAGTTTTCAAATCCACACTGACGTTTGTAAGTATGTGGAAATTCAGGCACATTATTAATCTTCTATAAAAATAATAACAGATAATATAAGAGTAGTGTACTCTTCAACAGACAGTCCAAAAAAACCTGCAAATGTGTTAAGTTTAATTACTATTAGCTGAATTAACAATGCAAAATAGTAGAACGTAACATCAGGGTTCTTGAGAACTAAGTGATATTTCCTGCATGTAGTTAAGCAAGTAGTTGGAATTACATACCTTGAACCTCTTTGATTGAGACCTTCCTTAGGTAAAACAAATTCCATAAAGTAGGCATAGCATTTTGGACATACAGCTCAGAAAATAATTATTTCTTACTTTTAAAATTCTCTTGTACTTAGGAGAGCACCTGAAGTACTTTTTTTTTTTTTTTTTTACTTCTTATCTGCTGATATTCTTTTTGTTGATATGTTGCATATTGCAACACATGAGCCCCTTAGGTGCCTGCCTGAACGCTGTGATGGGTAGCAGCGCTGCCCAGCTTCCTGCCCGGACCCCCAAGGGTAAGGGCTGCTTCCAGAAAGGGCCCCATGCCCCCCAAGTTCAGTCCATCAGCCCCACTGGCAGGTGGTGCACGCAGTGTGTGGTTGGTGCTTCCAAGGAGACTTTTCATGGGGCAGACAGAAGGGCAGATGTCTTCTGGAGCAAATATACTCTTATTTGAAAATATTTGATCCTCTAAAAGGTATTTTTAATGTGAAAGATTTTTCTGAACTGGAAAAAAAAATACATGTTAAAAGAAGTAATCAATGAGTGCTTTGTTTTCACCTGTCTAAAATTTTGATTTCTTGTGCATGACTAATTCAAATATATTAGTCCATGTAACAGTAAATAGAACAGGACTGAACTTAGGAAAAAATCATTTTGGTTACATTTCAGGAACTGAAACAAATGTGATTCCCATGTGCCCATATATATTTCCTCCATCCTTCTTGCCTGTAAACAGAAAATCTATGTGCAAGTTAACTCAGACTACCATTTTTGTAGTGTAAGGTTTAGTGTGAAATGTGCTGGCTGACTGCCATGGGAAGCAGAAAGCTTGTAATTTCAATTACATGGCATTTCAAGTAGAACAGGCCCTAATGTGGAAGGTGGGGATTAGACGTGGCTGCCAATATTGCAGCGGAGCTCTGAGGTTTATTATTTTTTCAGTACCAAAAAGATCTGTTGGCTAGCTCACCTTATGTCCTTGAACAGACTACAGAAGCTGAAAGATTAAACATTTGGTGAACTCTTACAGAAAATGTGAAGAATCTTCAAGCAAAATATTGCACAAAAAGTTCTGCTGCATGAATAACAGCTGTCCTTGCCCACTGCTTGGTCAGAGCAGGAGGGACGCTTGCAAACAAATTGTTCAATAACAGGGATTGACAGAGGGATCTCTGTCAAATACGTCTATTTAAGATATTTAAGCTATTCAGCAAAGAAATGGTAGGTTGGAAAGCTACGCATGGTTGTCTTCTTACAGTGCTATCTCCTGAAGTTACCAATAAAATTTGCACTTGATTAGCAAAACCATGTAGAATAAAAAATTGAAAACCTTTTCAATCAAATCAAAATGTGTTGCATTTATTTACAGCTTGCCAGGAAATGACTAATTAAATGGATTTCACCTCCTTTTCCTCATTTCATTGTGATCATGCAATTCAGATAGTCTTTAAAAATTAAGAAGCGCTTTCTCTTGTGAGCTGGGCGCTGTTCCCGCACCTGAAAAGAATTTGTGTGCATGGTCCTGCATATGAGTACCTGGATTTTTTACCCTGAAGCAGGCCAAAATGACATAGAAATAAAATGCTGCATCGTGTATTAACACTTCTTATGGTCAACAAGAAAGAGTAATTTATTTTGTAACAAGCACTTGATTTCCAGGTGATGTGGTGGGTAATTTGGAGGCCTTCCTCTTGGCCTTAGCTATTCGGAAATGTTGCACGTCTGTAGAACTCCCCAGGTGTCAATGGGTATTACACAGCCCATGTCATGTCAGTGTGATGGTGAGATCAAGGCATTCACATTTGCACTGGGTTTTTTTGGAGATAAAAGCTGTGCTGGTGTATGCTGTCTAACATTGTGCTGCAGATTGAAGCACATATAGTGATCTTGGAAAATCTTTCTTATTCTAATTCATCACCTCCTTAATTGTGTTGCTGTTCCACTGTGGCATTCCTAGTAAGTTATGGTGTTTTCCTGAAGTTCAGGGAACCAGTGATGAGAGAGATTACCTTTGGCTTTATTGTTTGTAATTTTTTATTTTAGCAGTAATTTGGCTAAGTGATCGAAGTAAAAAAAAAAAAAAAAAAAAAAGGCATTAATGAATGTATTGCATGTGAAGAAATTACGATGATGTGTAAAGGAAGTCACTTAAGAAATGGACACACAGTTGACCTCAAAGGTTGACAAATGTATCCCGAGACCTTTGTCTGAACATATTTCTGGCACAAAGAGACATTGCCTCACCCTCAAAGTTTGAGGTTTCTACAAGTTAGAAAGACAAGGATGCCTTTCAAGAACATCCTCAGTTTTAGATCTTGTTACTGAAAATGAGCCATTTGTAAATGTTATGCTAATATTTATAAAGCTTAATGAATGATCAACAGCAGTTGTTGTTTGGAAGATACTGAAGGAATTGGAAGTGCTTCTATGCACGTACTTTGTACATATATATTTTTCAACTACTTTCAGTACTACTGTCATTATCATTGAAGTCCAAATGACATTAGTGTTTTATCTCTGCAATTCCTGGCCAGTAGAGAAAGGACAGGTTTTGATGAAGTAGGATAAGAAGGTTTAAATAAATGGCTGGCAAGCCTGATTCTCTTTCTTAAGTGACATATGTGAACTGCTGCCATTCATCTAGTGGAGGGAGGGGCACCAGTGAATTCTGCTAGAGCTGTATAGATTCATTTGTTCTTGCATTTGAATTGACAAGCTTCCAAAGCCTCCTTGATAACATTCCCTACTTTCAGCCTGTGTTTATCTTTTAGGAACAAGGCTGTTGGCGTAAACTTGTGCAAGAGACACTGAGGACCTCTGTCTGTATTTATGCATTAGTTGCTTAAATGAACTCATAGACCCAAGATGTTAAAAAAAATATTTTTTTTTTATGATCAGTATTATTTAGATATATAGAAAAAAACATTACCTGAGCCTGCCTCCAAAAATGTTGTTGGTTTTAGCCCTGAAATATCTAGCTTCAGGGGAGGAACAAAAAATAGTTACACTACAGTTTTAATATTTTAATAAACTTTTGTACCTTTTTTTTCCAGATAATTATTATTTTCTATAAAGTGAGTGTTTAATTGGAAGGCACTATTACAGGCACATAATTTGACATGAAATAAAATTGCTAATATTAAATATCTCATCTTCCATAACTAGTATTGCAGTACTGTTCTGGTCTTTTGTGAAGCTATTGCCTGAAAAAATGCCATAAGCTTATGACATTACATAGAACAGAGAAATGCACAGGAAGAGTTACAAAATTTGGGGTAAAACTTCATCCAAAGTTACCACATTAATTTCACAGTGTGTTGGAACTGTATATCTGAAAGGGAGCTTGAACGTAAAGCTATGTAATGGTAGATACAATATATGTAAATGTATTTGTTTTAAATCAAATATACGAGATGTATACATTCTTTCTAAGAATAAATATTAATCTGTGCTACATCCAAAACTGAACTCATACTCTGTGCATCTTTGTACCTCTGTGTTAACAGGATGAAGGCAGACACAAGTATTTATTAAATGCATGTGTGTACCTGCCTTTGTGTGCCTGTTTGTGCTTATACACAGGCATATCTATATATTTCACATTAACTTATATAAAATTTAAAAACCTGTACTGAAACATACAAAGGTGTTGCTGATGTTTGAAGATCTTTGTGATTTGGAGTCTCCTAATTGCAAGTGATTTAATTTAAACATTACTCATGTTTTTATAAATGTCTAAAGCACTACCATGATGACTACCATTAAAGAATAATTTTTCTCTTTAGATTGTACTATCGTCAGTAGAGACCTGCCTTTACTCAGTCAGTCACCTTACTTGTTTGTGTTTTACATGATTGCTGTGCATTAAGAAAAGAAGTACAGTAGAGGAAAAGACAGAATGTAAGAAGAAATGATAGAGGTTTGTAGAAGAGAAAGATCACTCAATTTAATTTATAGAAAATAGGGCATAGCCCGTCACCAGGCTAACGTTTGGAATTCTGTATTTTTAGGTGGTTAGGGACTTGCTGAAAACCTGTAGTAATTTGCTTATGATAAACTTGAATAGTCAGTTAAGAATATTAGAAGAGTAGTTTGGTCTTCAAGTATTGCCATAGACCACTGACTGGTTTTTATTCCATGTTTCATCAGAGTTGTATTTGTGCATGAAATTGTATATACAAAGAGGATTCATCCTTATTACCTTGGGTTTCCCCCCTCGCCCCCCCACTAGTAATTACTGAAGTCCTGCTGTTTTTTCTCTCTATGCAAATGTAAACTATAAAATATGTAGAAAAATTGCCTTTTTCCACCATAAAAATTTGGGCACAAGAGTTTATCTAAATATATGTATTAGAGTTTTGTTACAGGCTATATTCCACCTTTCCATCTCTTTCTTAGTTTTTGTTTATTTCACAGGAGTTGTTCACAGAATAAAATATTCTTCCATCTAGAGATAGGTATTGGGTAACTAATATCTGTTAGAAATAAACATTTAGAGATGTGAGTAATTTAATGCCGATTAATATTTTGTAGTGACCTCAACAAGACATACTGTGATTTGCATGGAGGATTCACAGTGAGGACTGAAGTGACAAATGTGCAAAATCTCTTGAAGGAATAGTGGTATGACTGTTCCTGATATGTGATATGAATCAGATCTAGTGGTATGACTGAAATAAATGTGTTTGCAGGATCAGTTCCACTTCTGAGTAATTTACTGTTTCATTCAACTGTTCCTGTGTATTTACCTGTGATTAAATACAGGTAACTTTAACTAGAGCAGAACTAGGATAAAAAACAATTGGCAAATCAAAAAATGTCGCTAGTGTTTTAAAAACGTTGTGAGTTGAATAACAGTATTAACTGCAGCTTCAAACTATTTAATATGCTGGTAAACATGACTAGGCTTTTTTATGTACACTTAGGCAGCATTACAGTATAGCTGTTGCTTTATAAATATGAATCTGTGTTAACATATTTTAAAGATGCGTGGTTTACAATGATCACTTGCATACAAGGTAGTGTCTGTTTGGAACAGATTAAAAATGATGCTGAATATATCCCATATAGCATTTTACTTCTTTATATAATACTTTATATAATATTATATAAATATTTTTATATTTTTATAAATATAGATTATATAATTTATCATATGAATTATAGATGATTCATATAATGTTTGTATTTTATTTATTGTATAAATTATATATAATTTATATAATAACTTCAAATAATAACTTTACATAATAAGAATTATGCTTACTTTTCTGTAAGGGAAGGCAGCTACAGTGTTTTATTTAGCGCTTATGGTTGAAGCAAATTTTTTTGTGTGTAGAGATGATGCCAAACCTGTATTTTCATGTTCATCCTTTGAACTGTGGTACACATTTCCCTATGACATGAGAGTCCAACCAGAAAAGTACCGCAACATGCTGCAGCTAAGAAACCCATGTCTGCTGGTGGTAGAGTTCCAGCCCAGCCGACTGCGTAGCAGCAGAGCCCTGTACACCTTCTCTGAACAGGGTCACCAGTTTGGGTCTCCCTCCTCTGCTCCATCAGTCTTTTCCCTGAAATTACATCAGTCTAATGTCTTCAAAAGCATGGTGCTTCTCTGAATTTATTTGACATTTAGGGGAAGATTAAAAAATTAGCCAAGGGTAAATGACAAGACCATTGCATAACCCTTGTTTCTTTAGGAAACCTGGGAAATCAACAAAACCCGCTAGACTACAGATGAAATGTTTTGGTGAGGTAATAATGTAAAATTTATTTCAGGTAGGCTGTTAAGAATGCTTTAAATTAATGGTTTTGTCTGTTGTTCTTATGATCAAGTCTTGCACACATGGTCATTTATATTTTTTGTATAAGTCAAATAAGCGTTAAAAAAAACTTTTAATATCAAATAAGTTAAAAAAACTTGGCAAGTTTACCTCATAGTATATTTTAAAATAATTTCTTGCAACTGGATTGAGTGGGTCCCATAAAATGCAGATAACTTTGAATACAACAGAGTTCAAGAGTAAAGCGACTGGGTAGGTGGTCTGTTTGCTGGCATCCCTTCTGAACTGCTGCGTTACCCTGATGATTTAGTTGCTGCTCCTGAAAGGAATACTTCTTGCAGTGATAAAACAGCACTGCCAATTTTGATTAGGAAATTCTGAGATATTCCCAGAAGTGCTGCTTTGCAGAGATATGGTGCCAAATGCTATGGTAATTTAAAGTAAGTGCAACCCCCACTAAGTAGCTGGAACCGCATAGAATGTAAATCACTGAAGAATTTGTCCTGTTATGATGTCTCAGCATGGAACAAGAGTTATATATTTGAATTATTTTAAACCTGTTGATTTTAAGTAATGCCTGCTATTCATGTTACTTTGAGGTAAGACATGATATTTTGCAATATTTTGCAGAAAATGCTATATATTCTACATAAAAAGCACCAGATAGACTATTCTAAACAAGGACACTGCTTTTTTTTATTGTTTCATGTGTAAATGTGAACCTGGATTGAAAGCATTCCCTTTTCTTTTTATCTATCTAAGTCTCAGACAGTTTGGACTGTGGATACCATGAGTGTCAGACCTGGAGGATCGCCAAGGCAGAAACTTTTAAAGGACTCCTTAGCAGCAAAAGAACTTCAGACCATGGAAAAACACCTAGCTGGTATGTATGCTAGCGAGGGATCATAACATACTTAGCAGTACTCACTCAGCTAGCTCTGCCAATATTTTAGACGAAGGAAAAGTTGATCTATATCACATGCTGATGAAAACAGATAAAAACTTTGAACTTCCCCTTTTCTTTATTGAAGAAAACCAGCACAATTATTGTTGTGTTTGTAGATGTAATTAACTTTGCTTTAATTACAGTAAATACAGTAATTAAACAGTAATTAAACTGTGTTAAATATACTGCAGTCTAACAGATTGAGAACGCACCTTTTTTTTTTTTTTATTTTCCCCACATTTTACCAAGACTTACGCAATAAGGAGGTACGGGTGCTTCACCTACAGTTAAGTAGTCTTTACAAAAGACTGCAGTGGACCTTCAGCTTGAGAACAGATTGCTTTGCAAGAAAAGCCCACCTTGTTCATGGGACTTCTAGATAAGTGAAGTCTGTTCACTTGCGTGCAGTGGAACATCTGCAACATCTTTGGTGGGATAACCGTTTCTAAAAGGTCAAACAACCCACCCCCCCCCCTTTTTTTCAGTGTAAATATGTTTCAGAGGGATGATGGTAATGAGGAATATCCTAGGATATAGTTTGAAATTTGTTGTTCTTTGTAATCAGTATTTTCTATCTTCAGCTTTAGTTACAAGGTGTGGCATAGACCTGTAGTGGTGCTAGTCCTATATTATGCATCCTATTTGTCATATGATGAAAGCTGAGCTTTGTGGGCCAGCTCTATGAAAAGTAATGCAGAACTGGAACATGAAGACTGTATATATGATGTGGGGGAAAAATGAAATTTATCTGACCCTTCTTTCAAGTTGTTCAGAGAGCAAGGCAGAGAACTTGCCACTTTCAGTGTAAGACTTTAACACCTATCCTACCGATAATACTGGTGTGAAAAGCTTGGGAGCCGTATCCTCTTTAGAGAGAGGCACAGCTGTTGCACTTGTGTCTAGGGGCTGTTGCAGCTGAAGGCAAGGAAGAAGACAAAGTTATAAGCACAATGTGGGAGGCTCTTCAGAAGTTTTTGCTCATAATGGAGCAAGAACTGAAAATTATGATATCTACAAATGAAGATATTTTAGACTGGTTTTGTTTCTGACAACAGAGATACTGTCATTCAATTTTTTTTTTGGCAGGTTCAAGTCCTGTACTATTAGAGATATAGCCACTGCCAGACTAGACTGGAAAATCCATGAGCCCTCTCTCCAACCTGGATCTGCCAGGAACATCTAGTGGGAGCCAGGACACCAGCAGGCCAAGCTTTGGTCATCAGGTTTCTGTGGCACAGCAGGGACCTGAGTTACCCCAGGGCCCTCTGCCACTGAGGCACCACTTGCCTTCCCTGCTGTTGCTGCAGCTGCCACTCAGGAGGGGTCTGCTGAAGATCTTCCTGCTTTGATTTATGTCCTAACTGGTTGCAATTCCATGGTTGTACAAGCTGTTCTTGTATGCAATATGCTCTGAAAAATGCAGTTCCTTTAGAACTCCCTTGGCAAAGCTGACAGTAATAATTACCATATTCAATAGAATATGCAATACTTAAATACTTAATTGACCGTAAGCTAACTAGCTACATTCACTCAGTCTCTCAGAGATATTCAGTCTGCTGTTGTGTGACCTACAAGGTCTTCGCTCACATCAGCGCTGTTGTGATTTGGCTTTGGGCCCGTTACTTCAGTAACACTAACGTGGGATTCAGTCATTCTACTATTCAGTAATTTTTGTCTACCTGAGAAATTCACAAGAAAACAGCCCAATTATTAGACACTGGACTCTTGTCCAGACCTAAGAATTCATGTTCTATTATAACACCAGTGCTGCCTGAGACAATTATTCCCCCCACAGACAAGCTTTAACATAATTTCCATTAAGTATCGGCTCAGAGGACCTCAGGTAATAATGCTGTGGTTTTACTTAGCCTTATTTGTCTCATAGATTTGCAAAATCCAAGTATCTCTGACACCAGCAGTTGTCCTTGTTTCATTTCTCTTCCCAAGTACACTGGAACCTATTAATTCTACCCAATTCTAGGCAGTCATTTAGATACCTGAATTATGACTTGGACTATCTATGTCATGATGAAATGTGATCCCCTGTCTCAGATACACCTTCTTAAGGAGCCTGTCTTTTTCTTAAGGACTATATGCTGGATAAAACTCAGTCATAACATAAGGCACAATTTGGTACCTGTAGCTAAATTAGAGACTAGCACCAACTGCCAACAACTGCCTCAGTACCTTGATATTTGAACGTCATTTTTACAAAATCAGATATTGAAGCAGTTTTCTTTTCCTTATGTACATATGGCTTGAAATACTTCTGTCTAAAATCCAGTGTCTTATGTTACTGTGGCTGCTTTATATCACACGCAAAGAGAGAATTTTTTTTTTTTTGGTAGTTAATTCCAGTATCTTGCCAACTTGGTTTGTTACACTGATTCTGTGGTCATTGGATATTTCTGGAATATATTTTGTCATAAGAAGAACTGTTAAATGCATAAACAGTTCATAAGTGCATTATGAATCATATCATTATTCTGGTGTTTCTGATATGAAAGTAAAATGCCTTTGTGTTGCTCTGTTACCTGCATTTTATTTTCCTTTAAATGACATTGACAAAGGATTTAAAAAATCCTAAGTCATCATTCAATTCTGGTATTTACTATAGATCAGATAATACTATAAGGCTGGAGATGTGTGATTATTCTTTTTTCTTCTTTCCTTTCTGGTTGAAAAGCTGATACTGAAGCAAAATCAAAAATAGGATGTCTGCTAAAGAAAACTGAATAATTACTCTATGGAAACATGTTAATTATGTGTAGGAGAAATTATTAGAATAATTGGTTTATCTGCAGGCTTAATTACTGTATGGAATTAAGGAAACATGAGCTAGAATAAAGTGTTTATTTAACACAAATCATTCAATATTCAGATAATTTCTTAGCATACTGAATCATCATGGGAAAGTTAGAGGTCGGTAATTTTGCAAAGATGTAGGCTAATGTGAATCTTTAAAAGAACATACTCCTCATTTGGTTTAAATCAGGTAGCCCACACTGTCATTTTTTGGCCCCTGAATTTTTGCCAGACATCTTACAAGTTCTAAAGTTATGTGTATTGATTATTTTAAAAGCATAAAGGGAGAGTACTTCAAGACATAATTATTTCAAAATGGAAATAAATTATTTTAAGAGGTCAGCAAAGTAGCAATTAGAAATATTCTTAACTGTGTGCTAGAAACAGTAAGTTGTTTTGAAATTTGAAACAGCAAAACATTTAAAGAGTTGAGAGACACTTTCATCTGAGGCTTTCACAACTATTTGTTTTACCAGATTTTCTGGTAATAGCATTTGAAATGTGGGGAATATCTTGTATTAGACTAATAACATGAAATTGACAAAGCTTATTTTCCTGTTTTCAAGGTGTTATTATAAAATAATGTTAAAGACAGCACATCTTTAATTATTTTACATACAGCATTCCTTTTATACCTACTGGTAAACAAGTGAAAGAAAATCTAGTTTTTCAATATGCAGTTTAGAATTTGTTTCTTTTAAGACTTTTAGAATGTGAAATTATTGTTATCAAAATAAAAATAAAACACTCATATAAATAAGTTCACTTAATAAGTATTTAAATCAGTAGAACCTTGCAGATTCACTTGTACAGTTCAATAGGAAACAGCACTGATTTTCTAAAGATAACCAACTGTTCCCATCAAAACCAAGTTACAGTAGAGTACATGCCAGTGGGAGTGAAAATTCATAACAATTGTGTAAGATAAAATAAACTTGAGTAAACTGTTCCTTAAGCTTGACGTTTTTACTTGCAAGGACTTTCAGTACATTAGCAATGCTAACCTGAATTCCCACTGTCCTCACCTAACTTTGTTGGATGTGTCAGATTTTATTCATTAAAGCATTAAATGAATTCAAAAGACACTTTTCATCTCTATCCCTGATCTGTTCTGGTTTTAAATAAGATCTTATTCCTTATGGCTGTGTGAGGGGTAGGTACAGGACCGCCAAATGGTGGCCACTTTTTCTCCTTGGATTCTAGATGTCGGTGACCCCCTCACTGGCTATGACACTGACAGCAGGCCAGAGCACAAATTCAGATTCAGACAGGATCACAGATCCAGATGTGCCAGAGTTCAAGGGTTTTGTTTGGGCGGTGGACAGCGAGGCCAGAAGCAGAAGTCTCACCTTGAACCAGTTTTGGTTTGCCTTTTGCTGCAGCTGAGGATGGCAGGTTTCGCTCACTGCTCCATCTTGGTTTGATGCTAATGAGAAACGGTGCAAAAGCCGCAGAGAGATAGCTCTGAATAAATGAGATGAGGTTTTATAGGCTGTATTGATGTTCAGTGAAGTGGTAATATTTTGTTTCTGTGGGATAGCTGTGTCTGCAGTAAATCAAATGTAAATAAACTTTGAGGAAAAGCTTCTCAAGCATTTGAACTGTTAGTTCTGATGCTTTATATTTTAAGGTCGAATAGATTTTCTCTGCACAGCTTCAGGTTGTCACTAACATTGGAGAAAATCTATAGGAGTTTTAAACCACAGAAACAGAAAGAGTTTCTTTATTTTCTTTTTGTGTGTGTGTGTGTGCACAGATATTGAGAAGGACCTGGCACTATGGGAAGAAGCGAGACTCTCACGAAGCCCTAGTATCCAACATCATAGTTTAGTTACCTCTGACCATCAAGGTAATCTTCAAGCTACACAGGGCCAAAACCCGAGGCCTCAGGTGCCAACACAGACGGGGAAGAACATTCAGCTCCAAGGAAACAAATCACCGCCGCTGCCAGCTAACAGCAGAACACAGGTCTCCAGCGTTGGAAACAGCAGGCCTCCGACGCCCGGTACGCAAACCAACAGGCCGCCAACTCCATCAGCTCCGGGGAGCAGACCGGCGACCCCAAATAGCTTGCTGTCACGGCCTCTTACCCCTAGCAACCACGAAGTCATTAGCATGCAAAGAAGCAGATCTTTGACATCTAAGAGCCAAATGGGGAGGACCCTCAGCACTGCTTCAGGACTCGCTGTGCAAATGAGTGGAGACATTCTTGGAACTGTCACTACTCAGAGAAGCAGCTTATCAGAAGTAAGATTTTCAATTTAATGTTTTTTGCTATCTTTAAGAGCTGCTATAACATGAAGACTAGATTATGGTTTATATTGAAGTAACATCAGTATACCTAATGTAACTTACTACTTGAAAAAGAACTTGAAATACAATTATGAGAAAATTATCAAGGAAATACTGCTCAGCTTTGAGAGGTACTGATTAGAGAATGCCAGGATTATTACAGAAAACACACTGCAGCACTCGTGCACCCCAAATTTTCTGTGGGCTCTGTAGGGTTTTGCCTGCATGATGCATAGCAGTTTTAATAGCCTTAGAGTTTCCAAGAGGTACGTACCTCTGGAATATTAAATACAACTTTTATTTTTCTCCTGCCACACTGACAGTGCATAGTATTTCCTCTCTATGCTGTTTATTTCATTTTTTGGACGCATTGGAATGATTAGTTAGGCATCGCTGAATGGACAAATTTTCCAAAACACAAAACTGAATTGCAGTGAAAAAACATCCAACATCGCTGAATCACTGTGTAGTACTATGTGCATGTTAACTAGGCTGATTCAGAGCGTAAAAACTTCCTGTCCCATATTAAAGGCTTTACAGGATTAGTTTTTGTTTAAAACGAAACAAAAGAAAAAAGTTAAAGTACCTTGTAAATTTTGAGTGGGATTCTCCTCTGCTAGTCTTAGCTGCCTTAAATATAACTTCAGTGTGTAGGCAATGGAAATAAAAACACTTCTGAAAGAATAGCCCTGCTGTCTATCGCAGATAACATGCCTTACAAAGGTGAGTTTTTTCTCAGGAAATGCCAGTCCTTCTTTACTCACATGAGAAGGACCTATATGTCTAGATTGCTAATTTTTAATGGTGGAATAAGTCGGTTCCCACCATTCATTACCAATCTCTTTGTAATCCATTTGTCAAAGCCTGGAGAGCTTTTTTCCAAGACTGAAAAAAATATCATGCTTTTAGACAATTGTTTCTGAGAAGTATTATTTGTTTTAAAAATCTGTTGCACATGACACTTGACACAATGTATTATCAGTCTAATGACTTCTTAAAGAAAACTAAAACTGTTTATAATAATATTGCTTAGAGATGCTTGTAGGAAAATGAGAAATTTGATACTTAGTATAATCTTGTAATTAAGTGTATGGCCTCTATTATATATTATGTAAGAAAGGAAATGAGGCACAGATAACTCTAAACCTAAAGAACTTGGGGAGGAAATCTTACTTAAATTTGGTGGAAAAAATCCTCATTCTGGTGTTTGAATGGCAGTGCACTAATCCTATCACTTGAGCTACTTCGCCTAAATTGGATATCCATCTTAAAGACATTGGGACTGAAGGTGACTACAGTTCTATTGAAAGTATCTTCACTGACCGTTGACATATATCCAAACCAGAAGTTTCCCATGAAAAAAACCCAGACCCAACAGTAATTGTAACAAATTTATTTTTTGACAAACATAAATCCTTTGTCTTCTGTTTTGAGGGGTGGATATGTTTGTGTGTTGGAATTTCCTCAAATGCCAGAAAATGGGAACTGAAATTAATTTTTAACTAAACATGTTCAGAATAGATGAAGGGTTTCATTGTTTCCCACTAAACACTTCACTCCTCTCTTTCTTTCCTTCTTTTTAAGCACCCCTGTTCTTAAATGATGCATAGTCACGTGATGCCAACTAGGATTATTATATAGGCTCCTGAAAGTGCCATGTAATGAGCACTGCATTTCCACCAAGGGACAGCTGGTCTGTCCATCACTTCTGATCTTTCTTGTAACGAGGCAGGCAATTAAAAGTGGTTTCTTCCACAGCCTTTCTGTAGTTAATAGTAATAATAACTGAGTCCCATTTCATTTGCTGTGACCTGTTATTTCTGTTTGCCAAATCCCAGGCTTTGCTGATAGCTCTTACAATGTGTCCTGTCGTACTTTCAATATATGAATATATATGTCTCAAGAAATTTAAGAAATGAGCAATATTATTACCCAGTTTTACAGTTAGAGTAGCATGTCTGGTTTCAACCAGCAAGCCCACTGTAAATCTGGTGTTAAATCTCAACATTTCTGTGTAGGATCTTACCCTCTGTTATAATCCCTTCTAGAAGTGACAAAGCCTTTTCTTTCTCTTTGCCTGCTGGGTACAATAGTACATTAGCTGCTAGTGACCTAGTTCAAACCCTGTCTATTCTTTTCTGACATGCGTAAGTGACCTTTGACATAATGGAAACTCGTCTTTTGACTACCTCTTCTGTGAAGGGAAAAACTGCTAATATGACATGTTCATACAGAAGACCTTTTACCAAGCTGTAAAGGCCCTTGGATGTCAGAAAGTAGCTGACGGAGGTCTGGCCAATCTGCCACTACCAGCCTCATCTCTGGATGCTCTTCTAAGTGTCTTCTAAGCTGTCGTTGCCCACTGGAGTTCCTGATCACTTAGAGAATTGAGTTTAGACACAACATACACAGGAGGTATTTCTGTTCAGTGACATTTTTTGCCATGGTGGAGATGTCCCTCTGTCTATGGCCACGTGAGTTCATTCTCTTGTGTCACAGCTTCTCTCTGACCATGTAGGCAAATTTTAAAAAGTCAAAGGTTGCCTGGGGTAGAAGAACAACAAAGTTCTGTCTCTTTTTGTACTTTTACAGATCACAAACATGAAACTTGAGGCTGATACTGTAAACTGTTTTGCAACTTTCATTGTAGGTTTTGCATCCCCTTGCTGTATAAAAACAGTAAAATAAAAGAAGGGAAATTGCCTTTATTCTTCTTAGCTTTATGGTGTGAACTGGGAATTTCCACTAGATTTGAATGCACTGTGGTTATATTGCCAATCCTATAGAAGATGCTATGATAAGATTTACAGATAATTCTGCTTCCTCACTCTTAGGTGGTGCTCATGGATTAACCTGTACAAAGTTGATACATATTTGATGAGAGTAAGTCTGGTGAAAAGGATGTGATTACTGGCTACCAGGAGCATGTTTTACCATAAGGAGCTTGAATTAACGAATTCAGAATCTGCATGAGTTTACACTGTGCTGTCACTTGGTTTTTTATCAGGAATTCTAGCATATCTCTCAATGCCTTATGTGTGCTTCCTAGTTTGTAGTGCGTTTCAGAGTAATATAACAAGTCTAAAATACAAACGTTTTACTGATTAATACTGTTCAGAGCTCTTAAGTTTTAGTGAAGTTCATGCTGTAGCTCAGGGTGGTTTAATCTTGTTATAGCACAAATCTTAAATAATTTGGCAAGTACTTAACATATCAGCTGTTAAGAATGTTTTGGGGTTTTCTAATGCTCAAGACTTAATGATCTGAGATTTTGTGGACAAGTTTCTGCCTCTTGGCACACATAATATTACAAAGTTCTAACAGGTGTTTTTTATTAGCAGCTCTGTTCAAGGCTGAATTGAATTATAGCAAAAAAATGCTACCTAGAGAAATAGTTTTATTATCTCTATAAAGCTAATAAATCATGGTTCCAAATCCTTTGACAGAGATACTATTATGCATTTACCTTATCCTTTGGTGTTTGTATAAACTGACAAAGGAATGTTGAATCCTGCTTATCACTTTAGGATGGATTCCACTGAAGTGACACAATTCTGTGATAGTTATCAATAGCTTTGAGATGAAAATACTGCTGACTCCCTTGATAACCATTACATTTTCTGAATGCTTGGAATTTTACAATCAATTTATTTATCCAGATGGTTTAAAGTAGTATTCAGTAATCTTTATTGGTCTGTCATTGCCAGCAGTAGGAAATTTCAGCTTATTTTAGTATAGTATTGATTAACACAAGTTTTCTTCCTACTTACTAGAGTACAGAGCATAGCTTGATATGATGAGGACTCTCTTTTGGGTCAGATACTTCCACGCTGTTCTGCTGCCTGGCTTAGTTCTTTTTTCTGTGGTTTTGGAAGATTAAAAAGTATGCTAGCCAATGTGAGAGTCTACTGCAAGGATCTCGTTCCATGAACAGAACCACTTTGCCCAGTTCAGTGCTGTGGTCAGCAACCTTCTCGAACACTAAGTACATTTGAAATGGCGATACATGCGCAAGGCCTGGAGCACCTCCCTGAGCTTAGTGCTGGGCCATTGTGGCAGTCTTTTTTGGATTTCTTTGGCAGATCACTAGCAGAATTAGTAATTTACTCCCAATGAGTTAGATCTTGATTAAACAGCCTTTGGTCAACAGGAACTGATTTGAACAGGCCTTGTTTCTGTTTATAAACCAGAGAGCCGAAACAATAACACTGTAGTGCTATGCAATACAATTTAACTTTGAATATGTAGATTCTGTTTTTCAGCTGGTGTAAAAGATGACAGGGCTATTACCCCCTTCCTTCTTTTTCAGGTACTTATCATAAATTACTGGCCAGATTCTTATATGTGGCCAATGTTTAAGTTATTTTTTAGAGACTAGACTTGCATGTTTGAACTGCTTTTGAAAATAAAACTATGCTCTCCAGTCTTGTCTCTCACCTTGAATATTGCAAAGGAACCTGTCAAAAGTTTTTTGTATGTCTGTGTGTGTATGTGCTCACATACATATATGTGTGTGCATGGAAAAATATTTGTATATACATACATATATACATTATAGAAAAAAGGAGGCAATTGTAAAACATTTTTAAAAGCATATATTCAGTTGTGTATGGATTTTTAACAATGTAAAACATGATGCTTAGAGTTTTATGGTATCTTGGACACAAAAGTTTCCATAGCATTTTTCCTTCCTAGGCTTTCTCCTTCTCCAATAAAACCATAGATTCTAAATCAAGTTTCAGGTCCCTGTTCTTACTAGATTGGAGATGGTGAAAGTTCAGACAAGTGAAAGCCTTACTTAAACAAATCATGCATGACATGTCTAGGCATAGTCCAAAAACTGTAAGGACAAGTGGAATATACACATTAAGATTTTGTTCTGTGATGCAGCATTTTTAAGATGAGTCTTAAATATATGTCTATGGCTATAGCAGATAGACAGCTAAAGAGACTTTTTTTTTTAATAGATAAATAAATAAAAATTTAAAAATTCTAGGGAGTCTGCATATTCTCTACATTCTGGTTCTATTTCACAGCAAGATTATTATTTTTTCCTTTATTGAAGGCTTTCTCCTCTCAGGTTAAGGGAGGCTAGAGTGTCTGCTACAGTTTGCGTTGATATAGAACCATTCTCTGTCATTTTATCTAAAATAGATCTGTTTGTGGCAGGATGAATTCTTACAACAGCTTCAGCTTGCTCATCAGCCTTGGATATTGCCGAGTGACACAGAAAGTGAAGGAATGGAAGCTGACCAAGACAAATGTGAGTATATTTGTTAGGACCAGATAATATGTCAAAACCTCTCAAACTTTATCTTCTCTTCTTCAAACAGTGTGACTTCAAATTCTGTGACGATGTTATGCCTGTTCACACGAGCTTTTCTCATAAGTACCAATTATTCATTTGTTTGAGGGCTGAACTTTTTAGGATTGATTTACACAAGCTTTCTGGCAGTCACTGAACAATGACGAAATGATCAGAGACCACAGTTTACTTAACTAAGTGAAACAATTTGTCCTGATGTGTTAAAGTATCCATTCCATGGAAGTAGTATGAAGTTGAAATAGATACTCTATTTAGTAAATCTGTATTGACCAGCAAAAAAACCAAACCGCAGTAGCTCTGAAAAGTAGAGCCTTCCTCCTTAGGCCTGTGACTCCATTCTCTCTGTTTTGCCTGTGTTCTTTTGAATTCCTCTGTACTGTATGAAAATAAAAATCCTTAATCACACAAGTAATCCCTAATATCCTATACTTGTTGAAGCAGTTGTCTTATCATGAAAGCAAGGGTCAGCAGGATCATAACCTAATTGACAGAACAAGTAACAAGTAACATGCTATAAATTGTAATACATGCAAACTGTAGCAAGTTCTATCTGCGTACAAATTATCTGTAAATAATCTTGCTGAAAATATTAAATGCTTTGCATTTGCTTTTATAATTCACAGTAGATTCATGATTGCAAGGCAGAATATGCACACTATTTCCCAACACATTTTAGGTGATATACTTGAACAGATGATTTAATCAGCATGTTTAGAAAACAATATATTCTACTAAAACTTCTTTAAACATGCAGAGCTAAAATAAGAAAAGGCCAATTTTATCACAGAATGGAACAGTTGGGTAAGGGATTAATGAATAATAAAAATCATGCCAGATAAACAGAGTAGATTTTTAAATTGTGCCACGTAAAAAAAAAATTAAGTTTTCTATTCATATGCCAGTTTCACAAAACCAAACATAGTTGGGGTTTGACTATGAAATTTCAGTTTACACAGTGAGATACTGAAGAGCACGTGCCAGTTTTTTTAACACTAGTACAGTGTTGAAATGCAGTTCTGTGTGTCCAGCTGATTTTAGTCCAAAGCCATTAAGTCCAGTTTGACTTGCATCCGAACATTTTACCTGTCTTTGGGCTGAAGCTCACCTTAGGAGGCCAAAGAGAGAGCCTGGTACATGCCTTCTCTGTGCATGTGAATTTTCCTCTGTATTTTCTGTAATGAATTTACAATCCTACAAACATGGGTAGGACTGGCTGTGCACACATAGACTGGGGCTAATTATGTGATCAGGCAGACTGATGCTTCAGGACACATCAGCTGCACAGCATGGTTCTTTTATAGCTGCTGTACCTGCATTGCCTGGGTGTGGGGACTGCTGAGCATCCAAGATCCTGTGCTGTAAAATACCAATAATCCCATCAGATTGTTGTCACTGCCTAGTGTGAGAGAGTAGTAACAGACAAAAATTTTGGTCCTACCACCAGATCAGTAGAGATGATAGTTGCCTAACTAATAACAATATTTTTTTTTTTTCTGGATCTGATGGTACCAAGAACAGAGAAAGGAAAGAATGTAGCTGTAGTTTCTTACCAAGAGTTAAAGCATATTGTTAAGGGCATTGTCCAACTGCCTCTTAAAACACTGACAGGCTTGGGGCATCACACACCTCTCTGGGAAGTCTGTTCCAGTGTTTGACCACCCTCTTGGTAAACGAATGCTTCCTAATGTCCAGTCTAAACCTCACCTGATTCAACTTTCAACCATTCCCACATGTCCTATTACTGGACACCAGGGAGAAGAGCTCAGCACCTCCCTCTCCACTTCCCCTCCTAAGGAAGCTGTAGAGAGCAATGACATCGCCACTCAGCCTTTTTTTCTCCAAACTAGACAAACTCAAAATCCTTAGCCACTCCTCCTTCTAACCCTGTCACCAGCTTTGTTGCCTTTCTCAGAACACATTCAAGGACCTTCACATCCTTAAACTGTGATGTCCACAACTGCACACGGTGGTCACAGTGAGGCTGCACCAGTGCTGGCCGCAGCAGGATAATCCCCTCTTTTCACCAACTAGTTATTCTGTGGTTTGCCCTCTTGGCTGCCAGGGCGCACTGCTGACTCACACTGAGCCTGCTCTTGACCAGCACCCCCAGATCCCTTTCTACAGGACTGCTCTCCAGCTACTCTTTCCAATTTGTACTTGTGCCCACCGTTACTCCACCCTAGATGGAGGATCTGGCATTTGCACTTGCTAAATTTCATCCCGTTAATCATAGCCCAATGCTCCAATCTCTCTAGATCCCTGTGCAGGGCCTCTTTTCCTTCAAGAGAATCAGCAGCGCCTCCCAGTTCAGTATCATCAGCAAACTTGTTAATGGTGTATTCAACTCCTGCATCCAGATCATTGATAAATGTATTGAACAGGACTGGCCCTAGAACCGAATGCTGAGGAACACTGCCGGTGACTAGTCACCAGCCTGATGCAGCCCCATTCATTACAGCCCTGTGAGCTCTGCCCTTCAGCCAGTTCTTCACCCAGTGCACCATGAACCTGCCCATCTCATAGCTGGGCAGTTTTTCCAGAAGGATGCTGTGAGGGACAGCATCAAAAGCCTTACTAAAATCCAGAAAAAAACTATATCCACCACCTTGCCTTCATTCATTAGCCAGGTGACCTTATAGAAGGATTAATTAAACAGGGCTTTCCCTTTGTGAACGTAGGTTGACTGTGCAGTTAACTGCGGTGTAGTTAACTGCTGCACCTTTTAGAGTAGGTCAGTGTTACTACTCTTATAGCTAAAGGAGTAGAACAAAAATGTGTGATCAAAGTAATACTTTCTGTATCTGAAATCTAATAATGATAAATGCTATTAAAATAATATTAATGTTATCATCCCCATCTGAGTTTACATGCTAGTGTCGTTGGCAAGCAGAAAGTGCAGAATTGCCACTGCTGACAAAAAGAAGCTGCCAATTGCTAGTTGTAAAGTGAAGAGTCATTGAGGGGCTTGGCATAGTTGCTGATACCAGTGCTTATAGGCAGAGCAGCTGGCAAGATTACATATCATTTTTCACCCTAAAGTTAATAAATCTGTGTGGATGTTGTGTATGTGATTTAGTGTTGAGGGGGCCAGGAGTTTGTAATTTATGAGTTTGAGCAGAAGAGCTGCAAAATTAATCTTTACAATAGCAACACCTGTTCTTTGACTTGGCTTTTAATAAATTATATGTGGATAATATTTACCACATTCTTTGACTACTTTGAGATAATAGCAGCCAGGTGTAAAGCTAGTTTTTGGTAGTGGGAAAACAAAGTGCAAAAAGAGAAGCAATGTGAGTCACCTTGAGTTCTTTTAAATTAATACCTTCTGGTTCATGTTCTGCAAGAAAAAAAGAATGAAACAATTTTGGGGTAGCCGTTTTAAATGTAGTCAGATGTAAGAATTTAAACAAGCTATTTTCAAAGCCTATGATAGCTGAACAGAATTGGGTCACTTTGGCATCTCCCAACAAACAACATTTGCAAAACAGATATGACAACGCACATCTTGTCTGTTGGAAATGAGATCTAGGTTCTCAGTTCTTGTAAATCAGACTTTACTTTCTAAATCCTTCAGGCTCTCTGACAGCTTTCTAAGATTTTATCCTTATCAGCAAGATCCAAAGATAACTAGATGTCGTAATTTTTAAAGCTTCATACCAATTATGAAAAAATTTGAAATCAAATAGGTACTCACATAAAAGAGTATAAATGATTACAGCTTTAAAGATTATGTTAAAGAATGAAAGGAAAACATTTTTAAGAAGCACTGTTGATTTTTTTATTGTAACCTCTCTTTCCTCTTTATGTGCTTAATTAAATTTGTGGGCATATGTCAGAGAGATATGTAATTATTTGCTCTTATAATGTAAATTTTATTATTAAAAACTAGGAACCAATGCATGCTTTTTTAAGAATTAGTATGATTTAGTAGCTAAATTTCTTCTGCTTGCTAGATTTGGTGCTCTGTACAGACTGAGCAAAGAGAAGTGGAAATGACCAAAGCAATATGATCCAAAACCAAGCGTTTGTAGTTCTTTTTTTATTTTAGTGTCACTAAAAAGCCTGTAGACATGACCTCGTGTGTCCTCCCCCTCAGCTGTCATTCTGAAGACAGTTTCTCTCTTATTACCGGTAGTAGTTTCTGTGTGGATTCTCTTCAAAGAGTTTTCAGAGGATGCATAGAGATTATTCTTGGAAAGGGGAGGGATCTGGAGAAAATATTTACTGCTTCCACAGTACTTCAGTTTGGCAGGAGTTCTTTGAGCTGGCAAAAATATTCTTCTTCTTTATGGGGTGCTGATGCAAGGGAACAGCAAAGCTCACCTACAACTACCAGAGCATTTCTTGGCCAGCTTTTATGAGAAGAAATTTGGCCTTGCAGGGAACTGGCAAGAGTCAGCTTAAATTTTCCCTTGAGAACAGGTCCTACAAGGGCTGCTGGTTAGAAATTCCTGATGCATCACTAGCTTCCAAGAACCTTGAAAATATAGTCTTTTGGTGTAATTTGCCCTACTATCTGTATTCCTGGCATCACTTTACTGCCCAAAAGCCTGAGCTTGCTTTCTTGGGTGCCTAACTTAAGAAGTAGCCCACCAAGCAGTTTTCCCCAGGTCTCACAGCCTCGGACAGTAGAAGATCCCTACCTGAAGTCAGTCCGTTTGGCAGGTGTACATGATAGCTGAATAACATAGACTCTTAATGAACTTGCTGCTTGGGTAATCCACATGGAATATGTATCTATGTATATATACACATATACATTCCTTTGCCCTCCCTAATCTGCTTAAGGCTTGCCAGTTTCTGTAGTCAGTGGCACACTGAGTGGTGTGGCTACTAGCACTTCACTCTGACTTCATCCTGCCAACAGGAGCACTAGTTGCTCATTTCTAGCTTGGCTGATCTGGGTAAAGGCTTGAACTTTCACCTGCTGACCTGTGGCAAGAAGCTTGAATGTTTTTCCACTATACATCTACAAACTCATCTGAGGTTTGCAGAGAAAGGCCTACTGCTGATAAATCAAAGCTGATTGTTGGGGAAAAGTAGGTTTTCCACTGCACTAGTTCTTGCACTGGTCTTGAAACTGCAGTGAAAGACAGTCTGCTGGTGACTTCAACAGGTATTGAAGAAAACCTTCATTTTCCCATTCTGCACAAATGTCCATCTAGGAAAAAGACCCAAAGAATGAAAAACAGGTTTTTGTAACTTCAAGAAATTCAGACTGTGTTCCAGTAAAATTCCAAACTCAATAATTGTCTGTGGGTAAAATTCCTTACACTTAGCAAATTCACATGGCTTAACAGTTAGTTTTTCTTCATTATGAAAATAAGTGTTCCAAAGGTTTGGAAAATTGTTTGATCAGAGTTGATAAGGAGGAGTTTACTGCTGGAATGTGGTTTTGCTGTGCAAGTTTCCTTTTGCTAGAGTGAGATACTACTCAGTATATGAGTAAGAATGACAGAATCAGGCTTAGAGCAGCAACTGTTGATTGTAACCTTTATGACATTAGTACAAACACAATCTATTTCTGTCAGTCAGATTCAGCTGTTCCTATTTGCCTTCTGCTCTATTGGAGTATAGCAGTACTGGAAACATCTCTTTCAGTGGGTATGAGTTTGGGGCAAGGCTAGGGAGTAAGGTAGTTTTGAGGCATTGCTCAAATATATTTGTCAGTTATAGGTCTGGTTAATAACAACATGATATTTGTAGTTGGAAATTTTTCCCAGTTAATAGTAAATTCAGTATAAATATGCACTGTTTTTTCTAAGAAGTGAATCTGGATTGAACTGCTGGGAGACTTCACTTCCAAATTCATGAAACTTCTGGAAAAAATTAGTGGTATTTTTCTTTTATTTCATATTTTAAGAGTGGTAATATAAACTGAAGTAAAAAAGCAGTATCTCCCCACCCCACTTAACCTTTCTAAGGAGTGTCATTAAAGCTTTTGTCTGCTTGGAGTATGAGTAATTTTCCAAATTTCTTTAGTGTGGACTTAGGTATGTTAAATAAGATACATTGTCTGTCATTCTCCCTACTAGTGGCTTAGTTAGGTATTTAGCTTGAGACAGTTCTGCGTCCACTTCAGAAATCGGATACCAGTAAGGATTGTGTTCCTGTAAAGATAATTTTTCCAGGCCTATTGGATAGTCTTGGCTGGATGGTCTTGTAACACCCATAGCTGAAGCTGCTTTTTTAGTCTGGAAAGGAAGGAAAACAATTTTCTAGCATGGAAACTTGCCTACTTGGATTTAATTATTTATAGATGGTGATACAAAAGTAGAGATTGTCGTTAGTTCTGCCATAAGGTGGATGACTGTTGGATAGTGATGGGAGAATTCAAATACAGCCAGGGAAAACTGCAACTAGACTCAAGATTCCTATTTTTGGAATGGATGTGCTTAAATCCAAAGCTGCCATTAAATATTTGGATTCATCTTGGAAAAGTTCACATTGAACTAAATATTTGGGAGGAAGAGGGAATTTTCCATTGCAGTGAAGAAAAAAAATTCTTAAAATTGTTTCAGTGCAGAAAGCTGTTTTCAGTACAGATTCCAACCCTAAGGATATCTTTTCTGCAACTTGCATTGTTATGGTAAACCTGGATTCCCAAAGACATTTAATGTAATAAAAAATGACACTATAATTTTAAAAATGGCATAGAGAATTATCAGGGCACACATTAGGTAAATTAAAAGCTGGCTCACTGAGGAATCAAAACCTAGAGTTTCTAATGGGAAGATGTAGATGAATGGGGCTCATTAGGGTCTTATAGGTTTGGATAATTGGTGGGAAGGACAATTTGAAGATACTAAATGATACGAATCCCCTGGTATGATGGCTACATTCCAGTAAAATGCACTTTATTATAACCAGATGAAATATATTTGAACCAAATGAAATTTATCTGGCACCAGAGAAACATATCTGTCTCTGCTGCAGAATAATGAGGCTTTATCCTGGAAAGCAGTGACCTAATGGCTTTAGGATGATCATGGAAGATCATCTCGGAGTGAGCTCTCATCGTCACAAAGAAGAGTAGACCATGCCTTGAATGCCTAAAAATTTAAGTAGCAAAGTGATTATTCCATATCATACCAGTAAAAAACTGTGGGTTTTGTGTCTTGCCGTTAGGCAAGATTGGAATTACTTGAGATATTTTAGAAGGTGATTAAAAACAACCTAGTGTTTGGGAAATCCTGTTAGGAATTCAACCTCACCTAAAGGCATTCAACTAGGAACCTCGGAGATGACTTGGTATCTGTAGGTAGTCATTTAAATAAAAAAGATTCAACTCATCAGATTGTGACAAAGGAAATTAAATGCTATTTATTTTTAAGAAAATAAATGCTTGATTTAAAAGGAGCCTTAAGCATTGTAAGCAAACGCTGAGGGAGGCAGCGAACTTGGAGTTCTTAACACTTTCTTAATGACAGATGAGATAATCCAACGGGATATTCTGTGGGGTCTATACAGGTATATGTGGGCTCTGTACAGGTGTATCAGAGGTCAAACTAGATGATCACAGCAGGGGGTTTGTCTTGGTATCTATGAATGTACTTAGGCATTCTCATAAAGAACAGTCTAGATGTGCAGTTTCAGTTGCTTTCCTGGACACTACATGTTAAGCATTGATAAAGATGCTCATGACATAATGATCATGATTCTACATTGATGCTACCTGTTTTCTTACAAACCCTTGAAAATGTGCATAACTGTATGTACATGTAAACACATTTTTGTGATTTTTATTCTAAGGTTTATCCTAGTGATTTTAAACTGCAAAGCTCCACCCCACTTCACTTGTTGTTATTACCATGATTTAGTCCTTAGAATGTATAATTTACTTGAGAAAGCAGAGTGCCTCTGAATAAAGTAATGGCTGTCCTTAATGATCAAAATATATACACCTGGGAATTATAAGATATGACAGTTTAGATTAATATTGACCATAACAAAGTTATTAATAAAATACTGTTAAACTTTACTGTGCTCTAGTCATAGAAGTCTGTAGATTTCAAAGCACGGAATATGTTCATGCTAATTTTATCTATGTGAATGTCCAGTATTAAATGGCAGTGTATATAATAGCAGTGATGTAAATAATTTGGCTTTTAAAATACTTTTCTTTTTTTCTTTAATTTGAAAAACATTGGCAAGGAGAGTTCTAACCTTTCAGGAAAAAAAAATATTGGCTGTCCTCCTTAATTTTTGAATTCCATGGAGCTCTATGCCTTGTATAAACCACTCTGGACAGATACATAGGTAAATTCAACAGATAATGACTAAGAAACTGTACTAAGCTTTATTAGAATTTTACTCAGATAATTCAGTCCTGTGTTGTTGCTCAACCTTTTGGCTGCCTAACATTTGTGCTGCACTAATCGGGAGGAGCTATGGAGAATATCTTGAATCTGGCAGTGGTGAGCTGAAACTACTTCAGCTGGCCTTTCAACCCAAAAGTACTCATGAAGCAATACCCATAGTGTTTTACTCTAAAGGCAAGTGACTAAAACCCTATGAAAATTGTGAGGTGCAGTCATCCTATGGAACTGCATTTGGCCTTAGAGGGGCATATCAATGAGCTGTTCGACTGCAGGACTGCTGTCCAGACTTTGCAGCTGGAAGGAACTGGCCATTTTCTGTGTCCTTCATAGTACAGACCATTGGAAAGAGCTAGGGACCAAATTACACCGATAGGCTCATTCTTTTATGCCTTTCTTGCTTCCTTCATTTGCCATGCTGGCTGAGTTCTTTCACTACAGGCCAAGAATATCTTGCTGCAAAACTATGCATGCTTTTAATTTAATTGTCCCAACTTTTTTTCAAGAGCTATCAAACACAGTCATCTTTCACCAGTGCCTTGTGTAGTCATTTATGACAGTGAAGAAAGAGGATGAAGTAGCCCAGAAGTACTACCAAAGTGCATTTGACATGTTCAGTACTTACTTCCCACTCAATTTGTTTGACTTCAGATGACTCCATGAAGTGCAAGACCCAGGGAATATCAAGCAGGGAATACATCCCCTTGGGTTAAATAAAGCCTTGAAAGGCTTTTGGCTCCACAACTGACTGACTGATTCAGAAGAGGGTCCAGATTGCTGCAGAAACCAGAAAAAAAATGTAGAATGCTTGACTGTAATCCTAGGGTACAAAAATGACCAGGAGCTGAAGGATCTGTGACAGAGTTGTGTTTTCTTTCTTTGGCCCAGTATTCTCCAGGCCCTAAAAAAAAATTAACACTCCTTATTATCCTGTTGCAGTAAATGTGTTTTTACAAGGCCAAGATTTATTCTAAGCCAAAACTGTAGAAATCACAAAGAGGAAAGATTTCACATTCAAGTAGGAAAAGCTCTGTAATGGAAAAGGTTAAGATTTTGTGGCATAATTACAGTGACTGTTCTTGACCTTGTCAGGGAGAAAATCCATGAATGTGGAGACTGGGAGAGAGGGATAAGAGAGGAGGGTTCATCCTTGATATGTGACTTCTGTTCATTTTGGTTAAATCTTGTTTGGCAATGCATAGTGCCAATGTGAACGTTACAGCAGGATCTGGCCACACTTGTTTTCTCCGTGCCTTGTTTCTCTGATCTGCAAAGTGGGATGATAAAATGTGTTAACTGACAGCAAAGGTATGAGAAATCACCAGTTAATGTTTCTAAAATGTGTCAGGATTCTGGGCTGCAATTCTAATGTCTATCTGGATTTCTTTCAGGTGTGATTTCACTAAATTTAAAATGGCTATAGTTTTTCAGTTATTTTCCCCAAGTCAGTCAGCGGTGGCTTCCTGCTTCTATTAGCTACTTCTAAGTTACTGTCATTCCTTTTTATACTGGAGAAATCAGCCTGTCAGGGTACAAGTCCTCTCACCTACCTTCGCCTGTATAGAAGTGAGAGTGTCTAGTCCAACCTATTTGCTCTCTGAAGTAAGGAGAGAAACAAAGGGGATGCAGAGGGCAGTTAGAGATCTGTCTTACTGGGGGACCGAGACGGGTACACTGAGTCCCATCACTCCTTCGGAGTGTCCTTCATCTCTTGCATTTCCACCTTGGTGCATCTCTATCTCATGGCAGCTGAAAGTTGATTTGATCTTGCTAATACTATTTCTCATCAGTCAAGAATTCTATAATGCATATGGGGTAGCATAGAATATATTTTCTGGCTGGCATCCCATTTCCTTCTGTAGCCAAGATGACCACAGTCCCTGGAGTGTCGTGCCTAACCATCACGAGAAGAACCTGCAAATGAAACAAGCTTACATGTATTTGCTGTTCTTTTTCCACCCTTAAGACAAATTTGTTACTTAAAATAACTGTAACAATGCTTGAATATCTGCTAAATGAAGTGCCTCTATGGAAAACAGTTGTTAAACATTAGGTATAAATGACAAGAACTGTTGCTAAGGTTTCCTAGGCTGAATTTCTTCTTTTTTTTTTTTTTTCTTGTGATGCAGAAGTTTTCATGGTATGTACCTTGCTCTGTTAAATATCAGTACAGTATCAGATATGAAATGCATATCTGGCAAAGTGAAACTTAAAGGTCTTGTTCCAATTGTATTTAATTGATTAGCTGGAGATGATAATGGGAATAGTTTGTTTCTGCCAAGTTTCTTTAATCTCCCAAAGCGGGCTTGCATATTTATATGTTCAAAAGGAGTGAATAAATGTGAAACTGCTGTGCCTGATTTCCTTCAGGGTTTAAAAATGGCAGGATGAAGGCTTCTAAGGTAACATGTGGACCTTTATGCATTCAGCTGTGTAATTAAACGTGGTTGTGGTGTTTATTTCCTGTTTATAACCCTGATTCTCTGACTGGATTTGTGTAACAGGTTCAGTTACAGCATCGCGTCTTTTACAAACACTGTCAGGGGTGGGGGACAGGTTGTGTTACAGTCAGCAACATTTGCAAAACAATCTGTTTCAATATGCATATGTAAATATTTGTAAAAGCTGAATTTCCATTTTGCTTTGGGGAAGCTTTTCAACCTGAACACAATCAGAAAATAAAACATTGCTATCTCAGTTTAACTGATGCATCACAGTTGTTTATTCTGTTTGATGCTTTTTTGAAACACTGGTAATTTTTTTACTCTATTACTACTATTGAAAAAGAAGCAGCAGAAACCCCTTCCAAAACACTGAAGAATGGCAACAAATAATATAACTAACGACACTATGATTTGCTTCTGGGTATTTTAGAAATTAAAATGAACGAGGATTCATGAAAATACTGATCAATGTTGCTTATTTAACTGTGAATTCAGCATTATGGAAAACTCCTACAAAATACAAACACAATAAAGGATTAATTTTCCCTTTACCCTATTTTTCTGTACATTTAAATTTTAGCCCTAATTTCTGTGTTTTTCTGTTTGATTTCACAGGTTTGTGAAATCAGTGGGATTGTTGAAGAACAGTTTAATTAAAACAAAAAGTATGGTGATCAAAACTACACCTGAAAATTTGCTTTAGTTTATACATAATAATTTTAAATAAAGTTATTTTTCTAGTATCAGCAGTACATAAGTGGAACCACTCTGATATGTGGATGCTGTAATGCACTGAATCAGAGTATTTGCTGTGGTACAGCGGCCTTAAGAAAGAAGGGTAACTGTCTCCTTTTAGTGTAAAGTTACAATAATGATTTTGTTTAGTTTATACCCCTGTTATTTTGGATTGACGTTTGATAAACTAAACTCTGCCTGACCAAAATAAACTTTACCTAGAGATTTTATGTATTTTAACTTGTCTAAGGTTTTCTACTCCTTATATTTTTGTAATCTTTACTCTTTTTTAGATTAATAAACATGAAAGTATTTGCCCACATCTGCCAATGTGTATGTCCCATTCAGGTCCCACAGAGAACTAGCTGTTCACTCATAGTCACCTGCAGAGAGGGGTCAGAAGGGGGAGCGAGTGAATGAGTATGTGTGTGGGTAGCAGAAACAGGTGTTGCCCTTGCCGCATAGCTTTGTATTGAGTTTATCTACTTTGATCTTTAAAACAAGTAAAGACTCTGTTAAACAGGGAACATATCAATAAGGAATGGAGCATGCATGCAAAAATAAAGCACCTAAAGGAATATCACATATATGATAAAGCAGTAGTTACCCATATGGATTACTAAAACAAATTTGCTGTTTAAAGTAAGCTAACTGGTATGTGCTGTGTGCTTGGATCTTTAGAAGATGCTTTTCCACAGACGTCAAATGAAGGGATGTGACAGTTGCATTTACTGATCTCATTTACCTGTTAATTCTGTCAAGTGTGTTCTCAATTTCCTTTGTCTTCAATTATGTACGCTTGGTTCCTGTATCTTAGACACAATGATATAATGAAATTGCTTGCAACTATGAAAAAAAAAATACAGTATAACAAACCATCTGTTTGTTTAAGAAATAAAAATGAATTGTCTGTCCTGAATGTTTCATAGCGTGAACTTTTTGCTATCTCACAAACATACAGTGGAAAATACACAGAAAGTGTATGGTCTGTCTTAGTCATGAGCGAGTAAAGTGGAAGCTAGCATAGTGACAAACAAGTACTTGCTATATATATGTATCTATCTATCATCATAGTGTAGACTTCCTATATGTAAAAGTGTACTGGAACCCCACAGGGATAGTCCCTGGGAGTTCATTTCAGCAAGAGACTTCATTAATTTGTCATCAATAAAGAAAATCTGTTACGCTGTGTGTATTTGCAGTATATTTGAAGACTCATTTGCATATAGGAGAGTATATTATTATTGAGTCAGTTGTGCTCAGTAAAGCACTCTTGTGAAACTAAAACCTCCTTTTCATGGGTTTTATTTGCCCTCAGTAGCCTGCATTTCATATTTTACCTTGGCACTACTGAAAAATGTGAAGTAGGTGTGCCTTTATTTCTCCTGCCAGTTGCTTCACTGAACATCTGTTAAGCTCCATTCTTTCTGTGTCGTGCCATTACTGGCTGAAATTATGACCATATTTAATCCCTGGGGAAAATCTCATTGACTTCAGTAGAACTAAGACTGCCCACAACAAGATGAGAAAAAATTAGAATTTGGCAGCATCTTAATTCTGGAAGTTCTTGCATGTCTAAGAACTTGAAGGCAATTCTGGCTGGGTAGTTCAGAGAGGTCAGGGACATATCTGGTTTTGTATTTTGATTAGATGTGAAGAAACACAACACAAGCTTTATACAAGAAGGCAGAACATCATTCCTGCTTCTGGTCTTCAGAGGGCAAAAAACTTTTCAGTTACAGATTCAGTGCATACCACCACTGTTCATTAAAACAATTAACAATTTAGCAAGTATGAGTTGTATGCAAGTGTCTCTAAGTGTGATAGATGGCTTCAGTCTTGAGTGGTCCCAGTTGTAAAAACTGTGAAGTCTTGGGCTCCTGAGATCTGGCTGTTCTTGGGATGGGCTGGAACAATATGAATTTTCAGGGACACTTTCTAAGGTGAAGGATAAAACCATGAAAATTTTACTTAATTTTCACACTAAAAAAATGCAAAAATTCCCATGTGTTTTTTTTTGTTGTTTTAGTTCTCATGTTTTTGACATGTCATGATTTTTTAACACTTGTCATTGGCACTACTCCCTCTAAAGCATGTGGCAAGCAGTCTTGGCTGATATGAGCACTCAGCCCAGCAACCACTGCTGCCATCCTAGAGGAGAAGCAGCCACCTGGTACCCTGACTGTGAACGAGCTGGCAATGGAGCATAACAAGTCAGGACAACTCCAAGATGCATGTAATAGGCAACAAGCAGCTGGGCTTAGGGGGCTGGGGAGTATAAACAGCAGCTGGGAAGGCCATGCTGAAGGCATGTGTGATAAACTTGTTTTCACCTTTGAGCTGCAGGAAGCCTTACTCATTTTCTTTGACCTTTTTGGCTTCAGGATGCAGCTTCCATTTGTCCGTTGCTTTAGGAGTAAACTCTGCTGCCACAGTGCCTAATTGAATTGAGAGTCAGCTGCGGAGGTTCTTGTTGGTGCTGCTCTAGTTAGTTTGGCAAAAGCACCGAGGTGGGGTTTTATTGTTTTGTTTTTAACTCCCTACCAAGCACTTCGAAGTCATCACAAAAAGTTCAGTGTAAGCTATGTAGAAATGTGCTTGCCTCTAGTTGCACGGAACTGAGCAGATTTAGTGCTTTTCAGAAAGATACTTCATGGGTGATCGCTGGTGCTATTCAATTACTGCTTGTTAATGGAAAAAGCCATGAAAAACAGATACATTTTTCCTAGCCATATGTTTACATCTTAGTTTTTAAAAGCATTTACTAACTCAATGTGAGGACATAGTATCCTCAGTAGTAATTGTTAATGGAAATAATACAAATGTACCTCAGTGTGTAAAAATGTGTAGCTTGTCTAACAAGCAGCTGTCTTTCTTTCAAAGGCCAATTTATGATAAAACGGCTTTTATTGCTGTATGAGTTTCTGCTGCTTCCTTTTAAGATCTTCACACCCCTGATACATTAAAGCTGCTTTTAAGATTATCCAGATAAAGTATCTCTCTTCATTCAGTAACACAATTATATGAGTAGGTTTCCTTTTGTACTGCTCATATCAAGTAACTTCATCATTTGGCATATTTGAAAGAGTGACTTCTTGCTACCCCTGTCTAGCTCTAGGATTTGTTGGTGTGGCTGAGGGAGAAATGGGAAAGAAATTTGCAGAAAGTATTAAAATGAAACAATTTTTTTAAAATGTTACCAAGTGAAAGATTTCTCTGAGCAAATCCTTATCTTTAAACAATTTAAAACCACTTACATAACCAGATGTACTGTGCACATACAGTGTTAACAAAAGCTTCTGGCCCTGTGGGAATATGCTTCCTAAAAATACGGCTTTATTCACTAAGTCTCTTTCTTCTGAGTCAGTAATTACAAAAGAGGGAGGGAAGCATGTTTCCTGCTTCCTGGAGTATTGCTTCAGATGTCTACATTTCACTTACTAACTAGGTAACTAGGTAGACTGCAGGGAAAATTTTATATTGAAACAACTAAATTTATAGAGATATGAACTAAATGAAAGCCAACTCACATGTACATGACACTATTTGTTCATTGCTTTGGCTATATGTAGACGTGCGTTACATTTAATCCAATGAGCTATTCATGTAAAAATACAGAAAAAAAAAATCCTGGGATAGATTACAGCAATCTGGGCTTCTCAGCAGCAAGTAGACTAACCATGAAGTTACCATGCTTTTAGTAGCTTTATATGAGTAGTTGCAGGCAGCTTCCCAACAAAAAAAAAAAAGATGTGCAAACATCTGCTTTCAGAGGCAAGTAGCTCTTCCTGTACTTATGGAAGTTTCATGCCCATTCACTCTTGGTCCTGGTTTCTACTTTGGGTTAGACAGCAGCTAGTTAAGCAATGCAAGTACCTAGTTTGTAGGTATTTTTGCCTTTTACGGTTTTAGCTGAGAGCGCAAAAGCTGGGGTCTAATCCAGTAAAGTTTGAACAGATCACTGTTGTGACACCGTTAGCTTACTTAATGGTATATTGCTGAAATATTAGTCAAATTAGTTTTACTTTTTACCAAGTTAAAAGAACACACATCTTTATAAGTTAGAATTCTGACATGACTGTTCCTTATGACTGGTTACTTTCCAGACTTTATATAAGACTGAAACATAGTCAGAGAGAATCCTGTTTAATAGCTTTTTTTTTTTCTTTTTTCTTTCCTTTGGATAATACAGTCAGTCTTTTCTGTGGCTTGTCTGCCATAGACATGGAGCAGATTTAATATGTACTTTCCATATTTTATATAAGTTTACATATATAAACATACAGTTTGTAACAGCTGTAAACCTGTCAAGGTGCATCATCAACTGAACACACTGTACTGGACCTGAAGTTCAGTTAACTCAGCAAAGTCTAGTGGTGCTTTCACTTACTCAAGCACAGTACAAATGTATACATTTCACTGTATTGAGAACTAGAGTTTTATCTATGAAGCCTCATGCATCTCTCTGTTGTTGGAAGATGGCAGTGCTTTAGTGATTAATATTATGCCAGCTGCTATTCCAGAAGAAGTTCACCATACAATTTGACACACTCTCCAGCTAGCGTGTCTTTATGTATAAACGGTATCTGTATTATATTTGAGCTGCACATTATTTTCTTTCAATTAGTTATCAGCCAATCCTGGAGAATGCTTCTAAGTAGAATCACTGAACCCGTCTTCATTGATCTGTAGGTTCATGGAGCTTCTTTTGAAAAGACAGTGACAGAATATTGTTCTGAACCATGAAAAAGACAAAAGGAACTTTCTTTTTGCCCACCAAAACCAGCTACAGCACAGCTCTAAAGAGACACCACAGGAGAGCAAACTTAAATAGCTCCTCTTGTGACTTGAATGCTGAGCTGCTTATTCTCACCAGAGACCTGCTCTCCCAGAAACGTACCAGTCTTTGCCTGCAGAGGTGGCATAGTAGGAAATGGGGCTGGGAAGGGCCTCCAGATACCATTTAGTTGATAAACCTGAGGCAGCATAACTGCAGCTAAACTATTTCTGACACGTTTGTCTATGCTGTTCTGAGTATGTCTGGAGATGGAGAATCCCTCTTCTTATTTTTAGCAAATCATATACCTGAGTGCATGTACTTTTGCTTGACAGTGGTTTCTCAGAGCAAGATCTTTTCCCCTTGCATGTGTTCCTCACACCTGAATTGTTTGCATCTTGTTTCAGTTCAGATAACATTGAATTCATATGCCACCTAAAGCAACAGAATGAATTACTGGTCCCGTAAAACCTTCTGAATTTTTGCAATGATGCAAATGCGGCCAGGATTTCACCCCAGAGTTGCAGCCAGTTACTGAAGAAACATAGTTATAGGCCATGAGATGTGTCAGCCACTGACAGCTCGGACTTGTGCTCTACATTGTGCTCTACAGGGTGCACATGTTGCTGCTCTGAGAAGCCCTGCTTTTACACTGGAAATCACAGGTGATGAAATAGCAAAGGGTCATTTGAACCTCCGTGCCTCAGTCATTGTAGCTGTCTCCAAAAAGTGCACGAGGAATTCATGAGTGCATTTCAAAACCTTGCCAAAATGCTCCCCAGGGCCTGATGAGTACCATAATTCAAAATCTCTCCAAAAGTGCCTCCAGAAATCATTCTTTTCCTATTGATGTGTGTAATCCAACACCTACACACTCACAACTCCAGGTTTAATAAAGTGTGGGGCCCTTTAGCTGAGATTCCAAAGCAACTTCTAACTTCCTATCCCCCCAGGTGATGCTACATTTCTGCGTCCAGAACACATCATGTTACTGACTTTTCATCTGGACACAGATCTTACAGAATTTAAAATATTTTCCTATGAGGATGTGTTGAAAATATCTGATGGGCTTGCCTGGGGTATTGTGATGCATAGGTCTTCTGGGAGAGGCTGTAGCATCAACCTCATCAATAATTCTGTGCCTGCTCTATGCAAAGACAGTAAGCTATTTAAAAGACAGAACTAAAATTCTTCAGGTAAAAATGTAGCCAAAACTCCAGATAGAGATGTGCAGCCACTATTTCCCACAGTATGACAAATTAAACATCATCTTCTGTCACTTGATCTGTATGCTAAATGTTTAGAAATAATACTATATTCAAATGCTGGAACACTGATTTTTCAGCTTTCAGAATCAGAAGGTTAACTCATTTAAGAAAAGTAAATGCTGTGCTGTGTAGATATTAAAAGTATAAGATAATGAATTCAGGGCTGTGGACATTTTTATTCTTGTATCTACACGAAGGATCTGTGGTCAGAATATTTTATTGGGAGAATGATCTAACAATCTAAAAAATATACAGTTTCTCCATCTCTACTCCATTCCACTGGAATCACATTCAAGTAGGTAAGATATACTTCAACAACTGTTCATAATACTTTTAATATCAATTCTGTCGTCACTAGTGATTCAGAAATCTGAAAACCTCGACAAGTGCCACGCAAAGTGGTCCTCATCTCTTCAGAGACATGCAAAGAGGCATTACAAACACCAAGGAATAAGCTTTACAGGGAATGTGGGATATTGACACGGGTTTTTGCTTGACTTCAACCTCTGATGGTCATGTGGTATCATGTTTTGGGCTGAACTGTTTACCTGACCCATGATGCTTTCTACCTCTATGCTTAGTCTAGTTATAAAATGCTATATGTTGGTCTGTTATAACAGAGACACCGAGATAAAGTTTTATGCTGAACTTACTGATACAGAGGAACTGTTACTATTAACTTTTGTGTATAAGATACTCAATTCCATGACACAGGGTTTGCTACATCCATTGGAATGGTCACGTGTTATTTACAGCATTAAAAATTTCCATGTTCAGAAAGCCAGCTTCTTTCTGAACTGTGAAAAGTATCATATCCAAATTGCCCTGTTGTCTTTTTAACCTGGGGTGTTCTCTTCTTTGGTGGGCAAAGTTGTCCTAGCAGAGAGCAGCCTCCCAGCAGCTGCATCCTCTTGGTGTACTGATGGATCATTTGCATCCTTGTTGCTGTTTCCAGCAGATGCTGCGCTGCACAGTGCGGTTCCAGCTCCTGCAGTCCTTATGTTTTATGAGCCCAGAAGTCATCCATTTTTATTATTGGACATTTATTAAATATCCTCTGGAAGTTTTAATCATTCTTTCTAATCTATTTCTTTTGGGGATAGGAGAACTGACATAAATTACAGGGCTACAGTTTTTCCATTAGGAATATTCATTCTCCTCCTTCCCACTGCTGCCATATTAAATATTGTTTAAAGTACTTAATTGAGGTGGCTACTGTAATCCAAATATAGCATTTTTGAGTGTTTCAGGGAAGCCATGCTAGTTTTTCCTCCTATTAACTGTAGTTTACCACTACCATGGGATTTTGGGGAGAGTTAGGGTGATAACCGAGAGACTGCTCAGTTTACAAAAAGTGCTTAGGGTCAAGGGGCATCTTTAGGTTGTCCCTCTGCTCACCCACCACCACCACCCCAACTCGTAATACAGTGCTTACTAAAGGGGAACACAGCTGTTTATTTCTTTCAGCACAAGGAAAGAGCCTGCATGGATTTATGTTTCATTGGTACCTTGGCAAGGGAGGAAATATTCCCCCTCCAACCCTCAGGGTATTTATTTCCAAGAGGAAGCAGAGATGCTTCTTTCCGATTTTACTTTTTGGTCTGAATGCAGCTGTGACAGACTGTTTATAAGAGTGTTTTAGATATTTCATTTATTTGAACTATCGTGCTGCTAATGCAGTGCAACTATGAGTAGTGTTATTTTCCCTATTTGTTCATACTGATGGAATTTTGGGAGAACACAGACAAAACCCACCAGATGTCAAAGTAATTATCTGCATCAGACAATATGATATGGCACTGTGAGTCAGGTTGTTGCTCAAACTCAATTGATTGCCATTCCTTCTACTCCTGAGAGCACCACAGGCAGGCAGCCGATTTTGTCACAAGTCAGTGACTGCCTAAAGAGAATTAACATAACACAATCGTAATGTTTCTCCTTCCATACCTTTCCTGAGTCTATTTGCTGATTTTAATATATTCATTGCCAAAACATGGAGTGACTTTTCTTTGGAACAAAAAAAGGGGATGCCAAGCAACACCACTGTGTAAGTTCTGAAGTGTAGATGATGGAATGGAGCCATATGAATAATGTATGTATAATGGCATGGTCTGAATTGGTTTTATCTTTTAATAAATTTTGGTGAGGCAAAACATAGCTTCACTTTTGTGTCAGAGAAAACTAGTTTCCAGGAAAATATTTGGGAATTTCAAGAATAAAATTATGGAGGGTTTATGAGCAAACTGCTATTTAAATATAAACAGCTTGACCTTTTAAAATTTAGGTTTTGACACAATATGGTAAAGTTATGATTTTAATAAATTTTATTTATGGTGTTGTATTGCTTCATTTTACCAAAAACAGTTCAAGGAAATGTGGAGGTGTTTTTTGAAAAATTTGCCTGCTTGCTAGGATTCACCTTATGCTTGCAACTGTAAGTTTTATCTCAATCAGTCTGTCTGCCTGTCTGTCTATCTACCTGCCTATCTATGTCTTTATCTTAGCATTGAAGGAATAAGCCACGTGAGAAAAAAACTTCATCTTTTAGCACGTTGGACTCCATAGAGTCTTTGAATTTTAATACTTTGTTGCTGTTGCATTGTTTGTAAAAGCTGATGTTTTCTATATGAAACATATTCATAAAATCTACCAATAAAAAAATATCTGATTTCTCCATCAGGTGCGCCCCCAATTGGTCTACATTTTAATTTCCTACCCTATGATGCCATATGAATACTGTAGTGTTCTGATTTACGGGCTTCTTGCTTTTTCAGTATTGGAGAGGTTTGATCATAGTTCACTCAACCGCCAAACATAGTTTTCGCCATAGCAAAGTAACATTCAACACTCACAAGCTGGCATGAAATTTTAGACTGTTCTCTATTCTTCAATATAAAAAAAAGAGTAGTCTTAGCTTATATTTTAGTTGCTATTTGAGTTAAAAAGGACAAGTATTGCAGTACACCTATATCAGTTAGTTGTCAGTGGCTTACCTCTCACAGTGTCTGTTATGGGTCACAGGCTCTCCCACTTGTCTCAGCTACGCTGGGCACCAGTTGTTGTAGTCAGAGCCCAACTCAGTTTGCCTCACACGGGGCAACAACTGTTGCAGCACAAACAAACCAGTGGGCTGTAACAAGGCTTTTACCATCAGTCAGATTCTACCATCCATGCTGTTTCTCCTTCCTCCAGAGACCAGACCAGACCAGACCAGACCAGACCAGACCAGACCAGACCAGACCAGACCAGACCAGACCAGACCAGACCAG
>JAVJGJ010000037.1:40897049-40920904 GCA_035590215.1 Microhierax caerulescens | reverse complement strand
CTCCCCCATGCAGCCCCCTCTCCCACAAGCCTCAGTGCTATTTAACCACTTAGCAGGAACAAGCTACAGCTGCACATTGTCCATGTCAATCAACCCACTGCCTTGGAGGCAAGGCCACAGCTGCTTGTTATCAATGCTAATCAACCCACTGCCCTCATTCCTCTACATATTTTAGTTTGTATTATTTCGTATTTCTTAGTAGGAAATGACATGCTACCAGATAAGAGTAATTTTCTGGGCTCTTCTTGTTTGTATCGTTTGTTTGCTTTTTTTAATTAGTTGGGTGAATGGCATTGCATTTAGCCACACAGAATATGTAGCTGGGTCAGCTAACATGACAACATGCAAGTGTTTAATGATTTTTCACAGGTCCAGAATGCCTTTAGGTAGAGGCAGCCATGGGCATTTGCCAAGTGTGCAGTGCTGAAAGGCAGTGAAATACGTCCTGAGCTCCACAAGGTTGTGTGTTTTCCTTCATTCCAGTGCTCCAGGCTCTTCAAGTGCCTCTCCTTTCAAGCTGCTGTGATGACACTTATGCTGCACCTTTTTTGTCCTCTTCTTGGTCTGTCTTCAGTATATGGCTTGCTATATGAAGCTCTTCCTTTTGTGTGTAGGCTGGGCTGCTCTACTGCCATTGCAGCTCTCCTTGGTGGATCTTCACAGGTAAAGTGTGTGCATTGGCAAGTGAAGGGAATTTGTACACGGGTGTTTCTGGACTGTGTGTGTATATGGGTATTTCTGTACCTACCTCTATTGCTGTCTTTTTGAAGAAGTGAAACTGGGTGGGAATCTCGGGATACCATGATAGGAGGTCTCTATGTTGCTCACAGTGAATATCCAGACTTTCTCAAATGCTCAGTCATATTTTCTGAAGGGCCCACGCCACGACTTCTAGGCTACTTCATCACTATGAACAGAAGTCCCCCATGTAAGCAGATTGCTAGATCAATTTGGGAGACATCCTTGTTAACATCCTTTGATGCACCCCAAATCCTCTGTCTTCTCATAGTTCACTTGCCCTGTTGTTGGCACTTTAAGTCTTCTCTGGTCATTCCACACTGGTGTCCCAGGAGAGTGCCCTGCTACTGTCCCAAGATGAATGGTCCTGTCTTAGGTTTAAGAACAAGTTTAAATCTGCAAGTGAAGGGTGGTGGTCTTATCTTTAAGATGCAGCTGCCAAGCAACTTTCTAGCTGTGGAGAGGGCTATGAGAGAGCATTTAAAAGTGCTTTCTGAAATCCATCTGTTTTATGCTGATGGGCAGAAACACTGCAGAAAGTGCTTTCCCCCCTGCCACAACTGGAGTTGCAGACAATATTTACTGTCATCCAGCTTTGACCGGCAGAGCTTTCAAACCTGCCCTTTGCTTTGTGCATTTTGTACAAAGAGGTACCAATTTTCTCTTTCATGAGGGAAGAGTTACTTGCATGGTGAGAGATCCTGTAACTTTACAGAATGAGAAAATCATTTTATCCATGGCAGTGGAAAGCAATATTTATGTCACAGAGAGGAGGAACACTCTTCAATATATTGTACAGGATTCTAAATTTATTACACACTTTTGATTTTGCATTCTGAAAATTCCTTTTTGATAAGATTTAAGGTTCCTACGGTGAAATATTTGGAAACCGAGGCTTTTCTTATTGCTTGTATTGCCTTGAACTTGAAATTGTTCTCTTAATAAAATATTCCTGTTCTTTACATGCCATTATGAAGCTTTCTTCTCTCTAGAATAACTTTCAGTGACTGGCATACTGGCATATTTCAGAAAAATGAGATTTAATTAGCGCTAACATACAAAACTGTGGAAACAGGTAGAATAAGCAGATAGATATAATGTTTAATCTACTACTGTACAGTTTAATATTTTTGTGTGAGGGTTAGGAAATTAGTTTTTGAGCTTTAGCCCAGTGCAAACCTAAGACAAGTCATGGCCTTTGGCCCTTTCGACAAGTGATTGTGTATTTCCAGTGATGACAGCCAGCACCATTCTTTGATTTATAGCAGAGTAACTTTCATTTAATATTGACCATATGGCAATTTTCACCACCTACGTTGTTCAGGACCTATGTCAGTAGCACACAAAGCAGTGAACCTTATTCCCAGGCAATTCAACTAAGACAGAGGATGCTGCATTGTGACATATTGATTGATAGCATAAAGCAGTGCTAATTAGATATCTCTGAATCCTGTATAAGTGGGCTGTGGTCTTTTGAACCTTATTGCATCATTTTGACGTTATTGAATTACCAAATGTGCCAGCTTGTTTTCAAACTGTGTGTTTGAAATACATGGTGACAAAAAGGTGTCATGGAAGTAGTTTGTGTAATATAACCCTCAGTCTTATTTTAATTTCTTTTAATAGATAGTTTTAATCTATCAACAAATGGGGGCGGGGGGAATATTATTACTGGGAATCCTTGACACTGTAGCTCACATCTTCAAATGAGAACATCCCAGATTGTTATAATTAACATTTTCCTCCTAGCAATTTCTCTTTATTTTTATGGTTCTAATTGCTGCGTTGCATGTTGGAACAAAACTGAAGGTAGGAACACTTAAACTAGAATTTGGAGGGGGAACAATATATTTTTTTTTATTAGTCGAGGAAATACCCGTCCTTGGAATTCACTGAGGTCAGTGACTTTGCTGACGTGTAGTACTGTAGGAGGGCGTCGTGGTGCGAGTGAAGGGAGCTCAGGTTGGTACCTCACTGTACCCACAGTATTTATACACTGGTTCTCTGTGGCTAGTTGGAAAGGGAACTTCTTTGTTCCATCTAGTGATAGTGCCACCAGATATCCCAAGCATATTTACTCAGGGGCATACTGCTCAACATATTTGTCCCAATTTGGCAACTTTTTTTGCCGAAGGTGTTTGTAGAGCTCTGCCCTTCAGTCAACTGACTCAGGATAATTTACTGAATACCTAAAGCTTTGTGAGTTGGACACGACTATCTCTCTGAGGCTGGATAGCATCTGGCTCTGCAGTTTGACTACCTGATGACCAGTACGTGTATCCTCAGGTCAGCAGGGTCTGTTCTGTTGATACTGGGTCTACACCAGCTGCTGCTGTGAAACTATTCCTTCCCCTGTGCCAGGGCTGATGTATCCCTGGCTGTGTGATGACCTGAAAATGAACCACTGGCTTTTGTCAATCGCCTCCAGCCAGATTGGTTCCTGGATCTGCTGCTATTTGCATTTGAACTAGCTAGAGGTTTCTGTATACCTCAGTCCCATCTTGGACCCAGGATACAGATTTCATATACGGGGTGGGGGAGGAGGGGTGGGGGGGGGTGGGAGGAGCGGCAGAGAGAAATGCTGATCCAATATAAACAGACTGCATATAAATAAACAGTAAAGCCACACATGGACAAAATGGTCAGTATGCATTCTCTTAAGATTGCAGCCTTTCATCTGGTCCCAGCTCCTTTTGCAATCACTTATGTACTATTGACTTTAGTAGGAGTTCTCTCAGATGCTTTCTGATCCCATAATTGCTTCTATAATGGAAAATGGAATTAAGTGATGAGAGAGAGCGAGCTCAAAATGCTTTTACAGTATTTGTGGTGAAAATTAATTGCTGTGATGATAGAGTTGGGGGAAAAAAAAAGTTCTGGGAAGGACAATAGTGATAATTCTGTAGTCAAGGAGAAGGAAGATAAAATAACCTGATAGAAGAAAATGATTATGTCCAACTCCTGCCTCAAGAATGCTAATAAAGGTTGGCTGGACACCACTTAGGTCTCGCTGAGACTTACTTGAGCCTTTGCAGACATTCAGTTGTTTGCAGGTCCTGCACACCAAGCTACCTACTGAAACATGCACAAGGGACCGGCATTTAGGTCTCAGTAACTATCCTTTCTGATGGGACTACCAAAATTTACTGAATGTCCCTACCGACTGTCACAGAGGAAATACACTTCTGACTGCTCAGCAACAGGTTGTGTGAGGACCACCTCCCTGGGCTCCTGCTCCTTATTTGTCCAGAACATTTATGTGTCTAACTTCCATGAATTAATCTGTTTGCTAGTGTTTCTTCCTCTTTTTTTTTTAAAAAAAAACCCAAACAAACAGTTAAATACTTTCTTTAGACACACCCCATAGTATGTGTATTCATTTCAGCCACATCAGACCACAATGATTTGCTCTACTACTATCTGTAATTGTAGAAATTTAGTAAATATATAAGGACAAAGCACTTTTAATTAAAGTACCTCAGTCCTGTCATGGACTTGTCAGTAAACTTAAGACTCCTAAATATATGACTTGTGAATGTGTAGTGTCTAAAATGTTATGTTTTGTTTCATATTAATGTAAGTGATACAGATTTTCAAGGAGTTCTGCCCACATTTTTGAAGGTTGGATTTAAGGTGCATTTGTTGTATCTTTACATAAAAAGAAAAGGGCCACAGCATAGCTACAACAGTTTTGTCACTGGCAAGCCCTTAATTTGTATAGGTTTCCCATTCTGGTTTGTCATGAAGGTAAAAAATGCTGTGGTTCTGCTAATGGTGATAATACTAAATATAATGTTTCCTTAGCAGAATTCTGATAGGAATTCATTGCCCTTGACTGACACATATTTTTTTTCAGACAAGCAATAATTTATTCTTGGAAAAAGAATCTTAAGTTCTACACAAGTACCCCAAATATGCCTACATAAATGTACTATATATACTGACTTCTGTGCTGAACACCAGTGTTTACTGACTGCAGAAACAGACAATACAGAGTGAAAACGAACAAATAAATGAACTTGTTTTTTATTTCTAGTTCTTTGCAATCATCTGTCCTTTACAATCAAGTAGGGTCACTTTTTACTGCCTTTGATGAAAGTAAAGTAAAAAAGAACATAAATGGTTAAAGAAATACAGTTCTTAGGCTGAAATGATGAGAAACTTCAAACTATAGGCTGTAGACCAATACCACTAAAACTCTGAGACCTTTGATAGTGATTTTCCAGCAGTGGCATTTCATACCTTTTGCTTTCCGATTTCATTAGTGGTCTGGGACTAAATAAAAAGAGAGAGGCTTCTTTTAGATGGCAAGACTGTTGAGCACTACACCATCTAACAGAAGGGATAAAAACCTACTAACATGATTATTGCAATTTTTTAAATGCATATAATCCCTTAACATTAATGATTGTGTTGTGGCAATTAAAATTATATCAACAACGTGCTGGTGTCTCTGTAGCAGATTAAGAAGTATGGATCTTCTTTGCTTAAAAAAAAGGTTTGATGAACATCTGAACTCCAATATAATACATGTTTCACTGAACATTTACAGACTTCCCAAAACTGTTTGACTCTATCAAGAAAGAAGAGAGAAGTTACTTAGTTGCCAATTATCTGAAGAACTTCGCTCACTCAGCTGTAAAACTACTTAGTGTACTGAAAGATTAGCTAAAAGGGTCTCTGGAAAATCTCCAGGCTCTTTTTTTAAACTAATGTTATCTATTTTTAATAAATGTTGGCACTATCTTCTTTACAGTTAAGAAGCAGGAAAAGCAGCTGTTTCTATTTGTGCTTCCCTGATGTTATGGAGTCCCTGATCCCCTTCAGCTACCAGTTCACTATTACCAGAGAAGGTTGTAAGAAAGAACTTTTCCCCACAACTTTAGGGATGGCTTGTGTCAAATGAAATGGACTTGTCCATACTTTTATTAGTTGTAGCAGTAGAATGGTCAATAACTGTTGCCAAAATTAATTCCTAATATACCGACTGCCTATGATGGAAAGGATGCAAAAAATACACCACAGGGCAAAAACAAGTCACTTGGGTAATTTCCTTTCTCCATAAACCACGCATTATCATTGCACCCATTGTCACGCCGTCGGGTGAGCGTCTTCTTCCATTCCTGTTGTCTGTAATTGTACATGCAAGCTTTTGAGGTTTTTTCATCTACTATTCCTCATTAATTTGCCAAGTGCCAAGTAATGTTCCTGTCCAAGGAGATATTTCCTTGCTCATGCCTATAGTCAAGATTGAAGTCAAAGGGAATTCAGAAGTTGGCGTGTCAAACAGCCTCTGCTCTACTGTCAACAGATACACTTAGAACATACTTTTGTCATATGTAAAAGCACTGTCACTAAGCACACCGTGTTCCTTGTGGGAAATGTCTTGAAGGAGGCCTTCAGGAGTTATAAACTCATTTCCTAGAATGAGTCTTAAAACTAGTCAGATCCATTGCATGTCTAAGAGGTGTCTTGCCTTACATGAAATCCTCAGATTAACCCATTTTCTCATTCCTCACTCACTGACATTCCTGCCTTTCAAATGTGCTGCTTCACAGTTCTGCCAGATGAATGTGCTGAGCACTTCTGGTTTATAGGACTTCCACTGGTGCCCACAGGAGCTCAGCCCAAGGCACAAGGACCTCTTGCGTAAGTGGCACTGTTGACTTTGTACTTGGGAAGAATAGAGCTGGAAATGAGGGGAAAGATTATGGTTTGGTTGGTCTGTTCGTGGAACTGACTGCAGTTAGTGTAACTTCCCTGCCCACGGCACAAGGATCTGTGTCATATAAATAAAAGGTGGGCTGGACACAGTTTCAGCCACAAGCTTTTTGTAGGACTCTCCTGCTATTGCAAGAGTTAAATGTGGCTTTTCTTGACAGTCACTTTGCTGGGAGATTAAAAAACTCTTATACAGCAATACTCATTGAATTATTGCTGTCCCTTATCCCCTCATGATAGGTTTGCCATCACTGATGTGTGCTGCCCTCACAGTTTTGTTGGCAAAGCCATTTGTGGGGGTTGTGTTGCAATGTGGGCTGGACTGGAAACAAAGGAAGTTTTTTCCAAGATGGAGGAAAAAGCAGCAAACAAAAAAAATGGTTTGTATCTTCACACTAGTCTCATTCATGGTGCAGTTCCAGAAACAGCTATGCTAGTGCCACACCAGGCTGCTCAGATGCTGGGCTTGATACTGATGCTTCTTCCACAGCAAAGGAGCAAACTGAAGGGATAATGAATTGTGTCATGGAAAGTAATTAGTTATCTTGGGAACCTCCAAACCAGTCTGGCTTGACCTTGGTTAACAGTAGCACTTGCACATGAACATGCTGTTAAATGGCACAACAAGATACTGTAATAAGTTATGTTGTATAAAGCCGGATATTTATCAAGAATATCCAGAGAAAATAGGTCATGATCTGATAAGGGTACTTTTTATCAGGGATACAGTATTAACCTTATTTATCCCTGATGGATGTGTTCCTTTGTTTTTTGTGTATATATGCTGATTGATTTCAAACACTAAATGAGTAGAACTCAACACCAAATAAAAATTTTCTTAGATACACAATATCTATAGTATTTTCTTGTCAGAGGCATGTTTTAAGAATGGCTCTTGATCAAATTTCACTCACGCTTTTTCTCAGTAACTGAGAATGTACCTGTGTTTAATGACATGGCCTTTTTGTTCCTCATGAGTATAGCATCCAACTAATCTGCTCTGGCTTAACTAGTGTGCAACACTAGAAGGTTAGGTCTTGTTGAAATCTGGATTTAGTAGATCTGATAAGTATCCTTCATAGTATCTCCCATCTATTTATTTTTATCTTTATCTATATTTATATTTATGTTTATGTTTATATTTATATTTGGAAATTCTTGGCTTTGGATGGCTGATAATAAAAGCAGAATCAAATGACATATGGAATGTGGTGTGGCTTCAACAATAATTAAGGTTGAAGACCAGCTGGATGTACTGCTGCAACTCATAGCCTCATTCATTGGTATCTTTCTCTATCAACTGACAAAATCTTTTTTGGATATATGTATTGCTAAAAAGCAGACACAAATGAGTGGTTGAATGTGAATTTTTAGAAATATTTGAAGCATACAAATTTAAATCAACATTTAAAAACATTTCTATGATGAGTAATAATACTTTAAAAATCTTTGTCTTAGTATTTTACGCTAGTTAAATATGAACGATAAAATGCTAAATTAAATTCCATTGAGGCTAATGATCAGACTTTAATCTTTTTTTGTGTACATTTTGAAATTTTTGACAGGTCGAATCAGCTGATACCACATATGCTGTTGGCTCAGTTGATGCTATCTTATTCCAAGAGGACAATCACTAGTTGAATGACATGAGATTAAAGAATGAAGAAGAATGCTCTCTCCATTTGATTACCAAGGTTCTTGGGGCATAAAACAGGATAACCCCAAACTAAACTAAACTGTATTTTTGTAGCCTAACCAAATTTTGTAGCCTAACTGATTGCCTTGCAATCAGTTTGTATACTTCTGATTATGTTAAATCAGCATTGGAGCAGTGACAAATCAGTCCATTCAAATGCCAAAATCTGCAAGTATGAGATCTGTTTTCAAATATACTTTCCTGTTTACAGTCTAAATATAAAATATACTGACAGTGGCAATCAGCTTCACAGCAAGGCATTTGTGCATTCCGGTTTGATTTTAAGGAAGAGACTATATAGACTATGCCACACTTAACGTTTTTCATGTTAAACTATTCAGTTAGTTAACAATATCTAAATAGTGAATTACAAAGTAGATAAGGTTATTCGTAAGCTGAGGCAACACAGGTTTTAGAGTATGTGGCCTCTCTGCTATTGTTCATCTAGAAGCTGTGGAAAATAGCTATAGTACGAATCACTGTATGAAATATTTTTGAATACCATGCTATTGAATTCCCCATGGAACCTGGCTGTATTACTGCTTCTTTTCCTACCCATCATCAATAAAATCCCTCAGAGGTCATGGTAGACTTTTAATGAACTTTGCTTATAAAAACATCAAAACTATATCTATCTTAACTTGACAGCTAATTAAAAAATGTTTGTCTCAAGTCTGATGTGGACATTGATTAAATAACCTCTTCAAGCATGTTCATTCATACACTGTATTATGAAATAACAAATTTTAATATTTCAGACACTTTTCCTGTATAGAACACAGGCATTTTATTGAATCTAGAACATTAAAAGCACCAACCAGCATTGAAAATGCTGTTTCTTAATTTTGACATGAATACTAGCATTTGTAGTGATCACAGCAAGATTACTGCTCTTATTTCAGCTATGCTAAAATCAAGTTTTGCCTTTTATCTTTTAAAACTTGACATTATTTCTACTCTTACTAAGAGCAATGAGAGCTCTGTATGGGTGATCAAACCTTTTGCAAGATTTTTCATGTACTTTTTCCCCACAGCTCCACAGTTTGGGGAAACCCGCTCATTCTTATCTTCTGTTTAGTTTGTTCGGGTTTTTTTCATTCCTGGCTTTCCAGGCAAAATTAAAATCTTCTAGGTGAGTTTCCAACTACACATGGACACTGAAGCAATGTAATGCACAGGATGCATAATTCTGTTAATGGAATGTCAATAAATGCATATCTCAGCACTAATAGAATCTCATTTTCGTATCCAAAACGTACTGAGTTAATCACACAGACATTATTGAGTCTGCACATAAATATTGAATTTTAACAGCTCTGAGTTAACAACTAACACAAAATGTCCTGAATCTTTTCAGATAGAAAACCAATGGGTAGATTTTAGCACAGGTAGGTGCTAAATCCAGCAAGGTCCTCAGCAGAAAAACAACTATCCTGTCTTTTGAAAGGCTGCAAATTTAGAAAGTGCTAATTCTAGTCCTACTTCTCAGCTCAAATCAAGGTCTTTCAAAAAGTGAGAAATGGTTACTTTCACTCCCTAGGGCCCTCTGGTGTTGAAGATACTGCCCATAGAGAGACAGCTGCATGGTTTTGCTCTGCTGGATTCCGAACAAGGTTTTGAATATGATTTTCCAACATCTTGAGTGCTCTAGGCAGCAGGATAAAGAACCTTTTAAAAAAAAAAATAAAAATTGATTTTTCTCTAGGATTGTGACTATTGAAATTTTAGGAAACGTGGAACTGCCCTACCAGGCAAAAGAGCTATGTCAGAATAGTGGTCTAGTTGTGAGGACACACGCTTGAATGGGTTTGTGGCCACTCGCTTCTGCATCGAACTTTTTTGAAAAGGCTGTGCATGCTCCTACAAGAAGATTCTGTAAATATTATTTTCCAACAACAAAATATTTCATCAGACTTTCTTGGCCCTTCTCTACTTCTGAGTGCCTCTGTGAAGGAGTTGATAAAGCCTCTAAAATTTGTTTTGAAGGGTTGAAAAAACAGTAAATAGCTCTGGTAGACTAAACAGATGCATGAATGATCATCTTTCGGTTTTGTTCTGTACCACAACCCTCCTGCCATGTGTTTTCACTGAGCAAGGAAAACAGCTGTGATTAATAATGCCAAGACAATGCAAGCTTTAGAAACTATTAGTGTAGATATTTCTAAATGAGATTTCTAGATGACACTATTGTCCTGATCAGTCAAGACTACTGATAGTCATTTGGTGACATATTCAACCATTTAGATTTCTAGATCTTATGTTAATTCAGGGAAGTACCACACTGACTCATTTAATCCGCTGTAAAAGCCCATCACTATAATAAGGATATAAATATTTATGAAGTGTTCTTTGGAAAGGCAATTTAGCTCTTCTGGTAAAGACTACAGAGCTATTATTTAGTCCAGTGCAATATTACACATCCTGTGCCTTGCATCACATATCGTTGCCCAGTACCTGTGCACGTCCAGTCTTACTTGGGAGCAAATCCAATACTGAAGATCCTTGTAATTGATGGATGAAACACCAGCTTTTGAAAGCCTGGTTCTGGAATGATACCCAGTGTGTGGAGTGACCTTCTAGTAGTCTCCAGAGAAGGCACAAGGACAGTTAAATGCCTCATGGTAAGATCCAGCATATCTAGCAAACGATGCAGAAAGCTACCAGAAGTGGTTAAACAGCTAGGAAAAATACAATGCAGGGGCAGGTTTTAAGCCTGGCTCTGTACTTGATGATTGGTGCTGCAAGGAGCTGTCTCCAACCATCAGGATATTCAGCTTAAAAGTAGCTTCTGGAGGGACTCACTAATGGTCTCTCAAAGAGCTGAACAGGCCTCTTTCTTACTTTCTTTCTCTTTTTTTTTTTTTTTTTTTTTTTTTTAAATCGTATGAGCCATTTTTTGCATGGTGGTCCTGCTTGTATTTGCTCCATGTATTATGTATTATATAATCAGTACGTTACAGAATTGTCTCTTAAATCAGTCACCAAACCCTATGGCAGAGCTTCAGACAGTGCAAGTTAAATGTCCCTTTTCATTTTATAGTTTAGTCGCAGACTGCTGGCCTTATAGATGTGCAGAGTTCTGTTTGGTGAGCAGGTTCAATAGTTGCTAGCTGTGCAGTAAAGGTTGAATTATGCTGAGAACATCCTTCTGGTTATTGCACGTGGGTAGGTCAGAGGTCCAGTTACCTGCATGGAGCTTTTTCTGGGTTCAGTGCCCTGATCTCCCCATTAAATCAGTTTCAGAGCGAAGCCTTTATTTTGCTCTAAAATGTGATTTTCATCATGAAAGGGATAAAAAATATTGCATTGGATTTGTTAAATAATGATCGAGTTCATTATATAGCCAGGTCACCTACATGTGAACATTGTGGTTCCTGCAAGCCTGGTATTGTAGTCCCAATAACTGCAGAACAAATTTTCCTTCTTTCCACCCACTCCCTGACAAATACCAAAGAAATATCCCACCATGTTTTCTATTTAAGATTCATTGCTAAGACTGGGCACTCCAAAAAGGGGAAAGCAGTGGAGCTATTTTAATTTATCCTCCTATATATAAAAAAAAAAATAGAGAGCACATTCATAAACAGGAAGAAATAAGCATCATTAGGAAGCACATTTGGACTGGTTTCCATTTTCTGGAAATATTTATGCTCTACTCCTTGGATCTGTGATAGTACCAATATTCAGTAGTTAAGAGGAAAGTGGGCTTGTGTCATTTACTTCATTATGGGGTGCAGGCTGGTCTGTTCCAAACCTAAAAGTATTTTTTCCTCAGAACTATTTTATGATTTCTGGGAGAGCAGTAATCTCCATTTGTGTGATGGTTGATTCCCTTATTTGTTATGTACATCTAAGATATCTGTTCAGTTTCCGGGGGGTTCTACACTGTGCAACATTTTAAATGGCTTTTATTAATTACTTATTGTATATAATGCTGTATGTGTGGGAAGCCTATCACAAATCACATTAATCAGAAAGGGCATGCTAATGGAGCTAATTGCTTTGATGTAACTGTATTACATATTGGGTATACCTGAGCTAATAAAATTACCCTTTTATAACAATTAGACACCTCAAATCTAATTTGCTACTTCTAGAGCGATGTCTTTTGATTTAGTAATGTGCTGGAAAGGGCTGCAGTCCTTGTAGGTCTGTTGAGACTGTTACAGCCGGTAGCAATGCTATGAGTCTGAACTTCTAAAAGACGTGTTTAATTTGATATCGAAGACATATACATTTAAAAGCAATGTTGCTAAAAACCTGAGCTATGTTCACGTAGAAATGGCATTCAGCTATTGTATTTTAAATTTCTTTCCACTTGACATCCTCAGAAATACGTGCCAGTTATGATGGATTGCTGTTTTATTTGCAAGATTTAATGTATGCTGGGCACTGTAGTTTTCCTAAGTAATGCTGGAACCGGGCTTTTTTCTGGTTGAGACTCGAAGCTGTACCCACCACAGTGTTACAACTCCCTTCAAACATTGCATTTATGGCACTGACTTAGATCTATATCTTTGTAAACTGTTCTTTTGGTTTGTAAGTAGTTATAGTAAGTGGTTCTTATTGGTTTGTAAGTAGTGAGCAGTATACTTCCGCTTGGTTTATTCTGAGTTTTGTTTTTCCCTCTCGATCCTGTACCCTCCCTTCTTTGCCATGCTTTCTAAATGTTTCCTTACAGTTTCTCTGTATGGTCTTGAAAATCCTGACCTAGTCTGTGGTTAGCAAGAGGAAGACCTCTGTAAGTAATAAAGGCTCACTCACAAACTAAAACTAAGTGAGACCCGGGTTGAGCAAAATGTCAGGGTCTTGCAAATCACCTGCCCTGGCCATTAAGGCAGCCCAGACCTTGGAAATTTCTTTTCTCCTCTTCATTTCCCTTCCTTCTTCTCCTTCCTCTTCACTTCTCAGTAGTATTTATTATGGAAATAACCTCTTTTTTTCTAAAAACCTGAAGATTCCAAGTCTTGCTCTCCTTAGCCCTGTTGCTTACCATTACTCTGCAACATGCTGGCTGGGAGAGCATCCTTCTTCCAGATTCAGGAGTCTGGACAGGGAGGAGACCAGAAAGCAGTTGTGAAGTTTGCCTGTGCCTCACAACAGTGCCTGAACTGGGAAGCACGCACTCAAAGGAGGAGAGTAAATAGCAGTAAACCCGGTGCTCTGACGATGGTTATTTAGGAGTTACTATGGAGCATTTCAGCTACTAAACAGGAATTGGCCTTAATCTGTCACTATATAAAACTGTCATTAGTTACATTCACAAGTACTTAAACATCTCCAAACAAAATGAATTAAACAACACCTCATCGCTTTTTAATGGTTTTACAATTTCAGTTTTAAGAGGGTAGTAGTTATTGCACGCTTCTTGGAGTGCACTGGTCATAATAATGTTGGTCTCAGGGCAACATTTTCTTGGCCATAGAGGTTTTTGGAGATCTTTTTTTCTTTTTTTGAAGTCCCTGTCTTTGCATTGGTTGATGGAGGCTAACACATGGGTAGGAGATATTGGTTACCTGTTTGTCAGCTCTTTTAGTTCCCACCTAATTTAGGATCTGAATGCTAGCCCCAGCTCCATTAACACTGAAATCATCAAAGGTGTGCTATTTTGGACCACTTTAATTTACGTTAATTTTGTAGTCTAGCCCTCACTGATCTCCTTGAAACACCTGGCCATTAAACTCTGGCAAGCAATGGTTAATGTAATAATGTTTACATAGTGTATGTCTAATAAAATTGATTGTGTATCTTGAACAATCACTACTGTGCCACCAGTCCCAAGACAGCACTGTGATTCAGCATTCCCTCTGAATGCCCTATGGACAAAGACGTGCCCTCCTGCATTCTGCCTCTATACAGTGCCAATGTGCCAGCGCTGAAGCATGCTTTGCTTTTTTCTGGACTCTCAGAGGAACAGTCTGAAGGCCTGTTTGGTATTCTGAGTTTTCTCAAAATATAGTTTGAATTAATCACCTCTTTCTTTTTTTAATATAATTTGTTTCCAAACCACTATTTTTCCATTATGTTACTGAGCTAGCGTTTTAACTTTCACTAACCAGGATTGGAATCACCTCACATTGTCTCTCTGAATGTGACAGTTGACATCCTGAATTTATGCATTTATATATTTTAAACCACAATTAAAATACACTAGGTTGCACTTTAAAAGCTGATCTCATCATCTTCAGTTTAGCTCATTTTTCCCTCCCTTCACCCATGCCCTCATTCCAATGGTGGATTGAAACCAGGCTTTCTGGCTGCAGCCTTTTGAGATCTGAATTTGATCAGTGATAGAGCACTGGAATGTCTGATTTGAAGTAGAAAAGATTTATTGCAATCAATGTTAGTGCATGCAAAGTCACGCTATCCTGTTTTGCAAGTTACCTACTGCCTCTCTCTCCTCTCTGACCACTCCACCCCATATACGGCTTACTGTAGAGCTGTCTACTTGCAATTTCATCTCAAACAAGGGTGGATTTTTAATGATTAATTTAAATATGTAATAATTATGATCAAAGTGTATTTCAAAAATTGAAATTAATCACATTTTTAATGTTGGCCCATGAACAATAAACTTCTTCTTGTAGGGAGCCCTATTAGAGATCAGTGAAAGTTCAGAATTTAATTTCTCTTCCGTGCATTTTTGGGGGGTAGTAAGTGATTTCATACAGACTTTCTGGCTCTATGTGAACTTTCCTTTTGGCACAAGTTTACTTAAAAATAAAAATGTAGAACAGACAGTAGCTGCATTTCATGAACCATTCTATTATTTCAAGTTGATTTTTAATATTGTGTCTAAACTGACAGAAAGAAAAAGCTTAGCAAGTGTGTTAGATAAAATATCTGTGATACTTTCAATTTATAAGGGAATTGTGATTCACTTTTAAGCACAAAATCGTGTTAGCAATTGGCAACTTAAAACCACATTTTCATCCTATCGACATTCCTATAAACTGTACACATAGCCAATAAAAAATGTACCCATTAGCCAGTAAGAGAGCATGTGGTGGTTTTCTTTTTCTTTCTGTAACATTATATATGTGCATGTAAAATTTAGCCCAGTGGGAGCAGTTTGTTTGTGACAGAAACCTGTTCCAAAGGGCTTTTAAATATAAAGTTTATCTCACATAGCACAAGTCTATCTGGTTTTGCTGTCACAGGGATTCTTATGACTTGCTTATGGTGTGAAGATGAAATGAAGCTCCTTTCCTGAAATATGGGGAGGATTCCACAAAATGTCTGTTGCTCACAATCGATAGTGGAAGAAAATCAATTTACTGAGTAATAGATCACTTTATTTTTGTCAAAAAGCTGTGAATTATTTGAGGGACATGACCTTGCTGTCCTCTGGTTGTTCCAGAGGATGACGAAAGCAGAGAGGCTTAATTTCATGTATATCTCTCATGCTGGTATTTATCATCAACACTGATATAATCTTACTTTAAAAAAACCAAACAATTACAGTACACCACATCATCTAAGATGAGTTTCTAGTGTTGGCCAAACATTCCTGATCAGTTGCAACAAAAGGAAAAAGTTTTAAAAAATTGAGAAAGAACATACATGACAGCCTTGAGGGAAAATGCCAGCTGCTTCAGAAGGTAAGCACTTGACGTGATGGAGCAAAATATAAGGCACACTGAAGCACAAAGTAGAACAAAATTTTTTACAAAGATCTTTCGAATATCTCCTTAGAAATGATCTTTGAGTAGGAAAATCAACGAGGAGGGTTCAGCACAGTTCTTGGTGTGGCTGGACTTATTATTTAGCAAAGCTGTTGGTACAGTGAAGTCCCAGAAATTCCAGATGTTTTTAGGATACACTCAGAAGCCAACTAGAAATAGGCCATGTGGGTAGCCCAGGATCCCCAGGGTTATTATTGTTAAGCTTTGCCAAGATTTTTCACAGAGTATCCAGAAAACTGGATTAAAGACAGGAATCTGCATGCTAGTTTCTACCAGTGGTGTGGGCCCACCTTTACAAGAACATCTGCAATGAACAGGCCTCTGCCAGTGAATTTTTCTGTCTAAACCCAAGAAAGATAACATTTCCTTTGTCACAGTAGTCCTATTTTCTAGAAGAGTCATGAGGCCCTCTCTCCCTTTCCCTGTGCAGAGGTGGCAGTCCTGCCACTTCATGTCCCAGAGACCCTGTAAAACTAAAGGGTGAAGCCTCAGGTTTGTACTGGGAGACTTTGGAAGTAGAGGAGGACGTAAGACTGCTGTTTCTCTCCAGAACATTGAGCCATGAAGGTTAGGAGCAGATTCTTTAACTGGTAATTTGGTACTTTGAATACATGCAGAGCTGAAACCAAGCTAAGCCTGAGGGCCAAGAGTCTAATCAGCTGCTATCAGTTTGCAAATTGTATGTTTAATTTACACGTAATACAATTTTCCCACTGCTGACACTGGAGGAAATTTGCATGTGCTGACAGCCTTAAGCCATTGAGATTGTATTGGATTCTAGTATTTACAAGTGAACTTTCCAAACTCTTTCCTGAATGTTTTGCACTTCGTTGTGTGTGTGAGATCTGCCATGGCAAGGTCTACAGAATTAAAGGAGAGGACACTTTTGAGAAGGTTTTTAGTTGTATTCAGAAGTCAGGTGTTCGATAGATGATTACTCTTGTGGAATAAAATTGTGTCCCTTTTGCGAAGATTCTACTGTAATTGTTTTGCTAATTGTGACTTAATGATTGTAGTGAAATACTCAAGGGAGGACTGTTGGTTTTAGTTAAGCTTCAGTTATTTTACTTGAATGTTAACTGTGTTTTAGCAGGATCAGGGTGTACTTGCAGGACTAATGCCACTACTAGCTTACAACATGAAGTTACTTCTGTTTATTTTTGATTTATTTCAGTGATGTAATCTGCTGTTGCCTCTTGTTCTGTGCTTACTAACCTCAGTGCAGCTCCTTCTGATGTCTTATATCACAGTGACTTTAGTAGAACATACAATTAAAAATCATGTCTGTTTGTATCTTAGTTGTTCTACCTGTTGTAGGTGTAAATTATACCTGCTTAAATCACAAAAGAAAGTCTGTTTAATCTGTTTCAGATGGCTAATTTCAAAACACCACCACTAGGATACTTTTTTTTAGTCTGTCAGTCTCCTCTCTTTCTGCTTCATGTTGATAAGTCTATTGACTCCTGTGGTGGATGCAGCTGCCTACCTGCACCACTTACTCTGCTGAGTTATCCCATGTCTGACTTATGTCTTGGCTAAACTAGCCTTGCTAGCCACCATCAGGTGTCTTTTACATGCATTCATGGGAAAATCCAGTCAGGCATCCATCTATTCCATTTAAATCCCTGTTGCTCTGCTGCAATGCTCTCTACTAAGTGAGATATCAGTCAAAAAATTGACTTCTAAACTTATCAGCTAAACAAGCCTTCAAGTCATGTTTATGGTCCATCTCGGTTTATTCCAGCCAAGGAGCTGCCTTACATTATTCCAGTAGCTGAAGCTGCCCGTTGTACCCCTGCCTTTATTGACATTTATTTGGACAGCAGAAGGAAAGCTGACTGGTGGTGCTTGCATAGCCTGAGTCACTGGAAGGTACTAGCGAGTGGCTGGGACACAAGGAAGGTCTAGAGGGGAAAGTCTGGAGCTATGTGCAAAGCTTACTTTTCCAAAGCTCTTATCCTTGGTGGAAAGTTGTATGCGCTTCTCTAATAGAGAAATAAATATAAATAATAACACATTCATCTTAGCTGTGATACTTTTTCTGAGCTTTGTGTTTGCAATATATTAACATGGGTGTGCTTTGGCAAGTACTTTTTCCCATGTTTTCCACTGTGAAAATTAACCTGCAAAGGGTAATAAATGGATATTATGCGTTTCTGAAGTACTACCTAGTCAGGTAACAGAAACACTTAAGTATTTACACAGGGACTAACTGGCAAAATGAAGGCAAAGACTGTGACTGAGGTCCTTGTGCATATCAGATACAAAGTGTGCTTGGATCAAGTCCATGTAGACAAAGACGTATGCACAGCTCCGCTCACCTACCTCTGACACACAAGCCCAGGTGGATTTATTCTCCCAGTATGTATGCCTCTTATTAATGCTATTAAAAATTATTGCTCCAAAGAAGATGAAAATATGCCCTTAAGCTAGCAGTTTAACATTTATTTCCAATCTTATTTTTGTTTTTTTTCAAACATAGAAGAGAAATATCCCTCGTTTCCCAGGTGGACTAAAGGGGAACAATATAAACTTTGTATTTTAGTGTTAAAAATGTAAACACAGATGAAATGTACTTCAGAGCTCATTTTGCCAAAGCTTTTCTTGGATGATTTCCATCAACATAGTTATTGTAATTATTTTCCAAATGTTACCCATGTGATTCTCATTTGCTACGTGTTTAATTCCCTACCTTAAATTGGGGCATTTAGGTATTACTAAAGATGGCAGACACCTAACGATTTGTAGGTTCAACCTGCATAATGGCCCCACAGTGGTCACATAGTGCTCACATGCTCTTATATGAACTACAACAAGATCTGGATGAAAACCTATGTGTAGATTCAGCGTTGTGCCTTTTGAAGCTAAAAAGCAGGTGTTACCCATGGCATGATACTTCATGTAAAAACAAATAATATTTCAAATGTACTCTTTTAAATTTATTTTTGGTGTTCCACATGCAAAAGCCTAAGGCTTCCCATCAAAAGTAGCTTAAACAAGTCATTAAAGATCAAAGCAATTGCAGTACAATTAGGACTACAATTGAATTATATCCTCACCATCTACTTCTCTTATTCCTCCTACCCTAAACACCAGCCACAAATAAACATTGTCTCTCAAACAGGTTAAAAGCCAAAACTTGTCAGCTTAGACACTGCTTTATCAATCATAAAGGTGTAGCTTGTAACTACAATACAAATTTTTGAGACAATGCTCCTTTCACTTACTTTTGTTCTATGGCTAAATCAATTCACTGAAATTAATACCAGCTGCCAGTAGTAAAATGCAGAGTCTGTCCACTAAAATGTCCTCATCCTACATGAACGTGGCCTTTTGCCTCCTCTTTCACTTCCTCTCCTAATTTAGAAGTTTCTGGTTGGTTCAGAATGATGTCGACAGCTTATCTGGCACTTGGGGATGCTGTAACGCTGACACCAAGGTGACTTCCTTGCAGTTCCAAAAGTACATGAGAAAAATCCTAGAAAAGGCCCAGCCTCAGCCAAAATGTTAAATGCAAATCAACTCTTATCAATTTTAGGTTAGATCTCAAGATAAGAGTATGATTTCTTCTTGCAACATTTGAACATCTTGGCATACCTGTGGAGATCTTGTAATCCCCTGAAAAATGTTCTGCATGGCACTTTTTTGTATAATAAATCTTCAATTTGTGTCAGAATATCTTTTTAATTTTATGTAATACAATATACTGCACCATTTACTGAGGCAGGGGGTAGAAAACAGGAAAGACAATGGGTCACATACGTCAAAAAAACACGTTTCCATCACTATCCTCTACATCCCTTCCAATGTAAGAGGCAGAGGGCAGCCTTGCATTTCTTTATTTTCTGTCCTTCTTGGCTATAGTTTATGTTTTAATTCCAAATGTTATGAGACACAAGGTGGGTTATTCAAAACTATTTATTAGCTTGTTAAACTGAAATGCCTTTGCTCCTTGGCCAAGTTTTATAGGAACCCACAAAACATTGAAGTACCTCACAGGCAGTGCACCACTTTTGTAGATGACATCAGTGAGACAGGACTTGATTTTTCAATATATCTTTAAACATATTTTTCTAAAAAGTACACATTCTTACATGTATTTTCTTTCACTTAAATCAGCCAAGTTATATGCAACCATGATTTATGTCCCCCAAAGGATCTCCAGAATTTAGAATCTATAAGCCTGATCCTAAAGTCTTTACTCAGGGAAAATGCTTGAAATAAACCAGAGGATATATAAGGCTTCATATAACATCTGGCCACGAAGAAAAAACACCATTAACAAAAGCAGTTACAGGTATCAAAGGACTTTGCCTCGTATCTAAAAGTGAAGGAGTAATAATGAAGATACGCTATAATATATTCCACATACTCAACTTTCACCAGTTTCCGTGACAGGCTCCTATCTTTCCAGCAAGAGTCACCTATTCCATCACAGCAGGCGTTGGTACACGCGTATGGGCATATCTTGATGAGCATTTTAGCTGGGGCCAGGTGAGCGGGTGCTCCTGGGGAGACTGACCCCCACTTGCTCCCAGCCTGCATGGCAGAGCGCTCCGCTCCCCCAGCACACAAGCTGCCTCTTGAGATAAACCCAGCCGGAAAATATGCTCCAGGAGCTGAACTAACGCACCCCCACTGCTTGCTGGCATGTGTTCCATACGGTCAGGCTACAACTCATCTGAACCACCACACCCCCCCATCCACCCGAATGCAGAAAGTTTGGAGGTTGGGTCCTCGACACTGGCTGTTTCTCTCTCCAGATCGGCTCACGTTGGGCTGCACGACTTGCCAGGGTAGATACAGCCACATATCATGTTCCTCATGATCCTACTACAAAGCAGACTGTAACTGCAGCCTCAGCAATTAACCCACGTCTGCTGCACATCTGTGTGGTGAAGAAGTCTGTGATATGTTTGGGGTTTTTTTGGGGTTGGTGTTGGTGTTGTTTTTCTTAACTTCTGTCAGGGAATCTTGAAGCTGGAGTTATGGTTTTCTGTAATTAAATGTAATGTTGTTGAAAAGATGTGTTGCATCTATCTGCCCTGCTCAGTCGTTGTCTCGAGGGGCCATGATTTCAGTGGTTCATATCCAAATTGTACGTCATTCAAAAATGTCTTACCTGAGAAACTGCCCCATTCTTACGGTTGCAAGAATCATTTCACTAAAATCAACACAATCTAGGCTTGCCAGCTGAATAAGTTTCAGTGACATATGTCAAAGGTGCCGTCCCACAGTGGCTAGCACTGACTGCAGTCCAGGCCGCCCCTGCTGTCCCTCAGCCTCAAGCCACACTGAGCTGCCCAAATGCCTTCACAGTGTGGTTGGGGGGGACCCCCCACAACCCCATCGCAGGGTTGTGGTGCAGTTGTTCCCAACAAGTCTGCTACCTCTGGCAGCTCACTCTGCTATTTGTCAGCCACACTGCTCTAGCAACTATGACTGGGACAGGGACAGGAGTGGGGATGAAGCCTGGACTACTACGATAATTCAGGCTTAAATCGTTTTATACTGCAGTGGAACTGCAGGCTTGTGTAGATGGAGAGACACAGATTTATAGCCATTGAGAACGTGGCCTGTGAAATTTAAATAAAAAAAAACTTACCTGGTACCTACTTCGGAAGGCATTCACTCCATGTTCGGTGTGAGCCACTACAGGATAGGTATTGTCCAAGTTAATTGTGATACTGCTCCTAACCAACCCCCACCCCACACCCCCACACCCCCCTTTTAATGGAATCTTTTCCCTGGTTCATCTCTCTGTTACCCATTCTTCCGCTGAGTGGAAAGTTCACATTTTACCATGACAAGAGAGCACTAGCAAAAGGCAAGAGAGAGCCCACTTCATGTATTGTTTCGGAAGTTCCCTAAAGTGAAAAATTATATTCCTGAGGGTGAAGATTCCACAACAACTTAAGGTACAGTACATTCCCTAAAACTGATGCCTAAGCATCTTTTTTTAGTATCTATAATACTTTCAGCATAGTAAGATTACAGACATGCTAGTAAGGATTTGCTGGGAGCTATAACAGTCAAATATTTCTATAAATTATCAGCACAAAAAAGCAGCCTTTTACTAGAAATTGATTTAACGCTAACAAAATTGTGCTTATCTTAATGAGTTAATTTGGTGTTCAAGTGCATATCATATACATTTCCTTGGGGCTTTAAATAGAGTCTAAAAATACTTGTAATGGATATTTGAAGTAAATTGTCTCTCTCGTGTAGCATGGACACATTAGGTCTATGTCTGAATTAATGAAATGGATATTTAAACAGATGAAATGGAAATTTTGATGGAAATACAGAATGGACTTTTCAATATAGGAGCATGTTACTTACATTCCAGGACTTGATTTATGGGTTCTTTTATTAATGTATTTCAAATAAAAGGCTATAAAATTAGAAGGTCATGAAGAATTGCTGACATCACTTATTATGATTATTTGCTGTCTTGGACACTTTTATTAATGCCTTAATGCTCAGCAGCTTTAAGCTACCCACCATGCTGAAAGCGAAAGATGATTGCTCCAGTTATTTTCAATGGCTGTATATTTCTTAATTGTAGAGAGGTGGTGCCTCTTTTTTTTTTTTTTTTTCCCTTGTGTAAATGGGTCTTTCTTAACGCTGTTCAGTGTTTGTGATGAGTTAAGATTTTAAAAGTAATTGAATATTTAATTAAGAATTACTCTAAAAGTCTGAAAATGAATTAAAATATCAACTTGGAGAAGGTCAGACTTTTTTTTTTTTAATTAGGAATGACTTCTGGGTGTGAAGTCTGCTCAGGTGATGATGGCAATACCCGAATAATCAAAGTCAGCAATAAACCAGACCTTCAGTCATGAAGAAGGAAAAGCCCATTTCTTGAAGATGTTAGCATTCATGTGAGTATTAGAAGCCTCACTGTAAATCTGGTGCATATTTAGCAAGAATATTTTCCTTGCTATTCCAAACAAATTATGTTTACAATCTGATTTACATTTACAGTCTGATGACATTACATTTAATTCTTATTTTTCTTCTTATCACAACTGCCCCAATGCCTCTAGAAAGCTTAACTTTACTATGAGTGGATCTACCAACCAGAGACCTACTGTTGTGAACAAATGAACACTGGTGTCAATAATCCCCAAATGTTGCAGAGAATTCACCAAAAAAAATGTAATACATTAGAGGAGCTTTTCTCCTAAAAATAAAGAGATTCTCTACAAGTGAATGTCTGTAGCATACATAGGGCATGTAGGTGATAGCCACTGCTGAAGAACAATGCTGGAGTCTTTAATCCACTGTTCTGGAGAAAAAGTAAAATCATCTGACTTCTTAACATTATAATCTGACCTTAGCCAAATGTTCTATTAATCACGACCAAATCTTGTTAATCTGTATTCCCTGTATTTCTAGGAACACTCAAACTACCTTGTAGTTTGTGCTGCTGTTTTAATTCTGTAACATTGTACGTTATGAATACAAAACTGCAAAGCCAATTAAACAGAATCGTGCTCAAGCCAAAATAGAACCAAACCCAAAATAACATTTAAATTGAAACACAGAGGAATATATACATTTTTTTTCACCCTATGTTGTCAAAATAGAAATGGAGTAGAAACCTCTAGTTCCCCTATATATAATGCTTTACCTACATATTTCTGTTCTTCCTTACCGTCATCTGAACAGTATGTTTTAGTATATTGCAATACTGGTTAGATGTTTATTTTAGAAATTAAGAAATGTTTAGGAAATTACACAGTTTAGCCAGTGGCAAATAAGTGAAATTAAAAGCTGGCCTTTTGCCACTGAAACAGAAACATGCTCCTAATGTGTTGACTTAAAGTTCATAACAGTTCTGGCAAATGAAGCACGAAACATATTGTCAGATATGTAGAGACTGTTACATCCAGAACCCTACACTACAGGAATGCTAAGATCGCAAGTCAGGCACTCAGAAGTTAAAATTGCTGGGGTTAAAGCTGCCTAAGTAATATTAATTCAACCTACTCGTACATGCTATGGTGTTC
>JAVJGJ010000037.1:40884929-40897027 GCA_035590215.1 Microhierax caerulescens | reverse complement strand
TAACTGTTAAGTGCACAGGACGTAGTGTACTTATGAGGGCAATATCCAACTTAGGCCAGCTCTGGCTGGACTATTTCCATCCAGTCAATTGCTGTTCTTCCATACAGCCAGCTGCTTGGACCTTGCAGGGTCGCCTTGATGACATCCTTCTGGGAGGGGGAGGTGGGAGGCACACGTCTCTGTGCAGCTGGGCTCAGAGCCAGAAGGCTCGGTGCCAACATAACCTGCAAAAAGAAATCCCAAGAGCAGGAGCTAGCCCTGCATCTACAGGGCTTTGGTCACCTGATTTATTGCATGAGTCTGCTTATGGGAACTCTTGATATATTTTTACAGAAGTTGAAAGGTGTCAGTGAATAAAACAGAGGCTTTCAAGAAGAGAAGGGACAATGTTAGTACTACAAGAAGCTGAAAAACCCTCCAATAATGAACCAGCCTTTACATCTGTTTCTGCCACAGAGTTCTTCATAAGATGATGATCAAATAATTGTAACTTTTTCTCAGCTGCCTACTGCTGATCCCAGCACCGGCTGTAAGAAATGGAAAGATAACTTCTTCAGGAAAATCATAAGTATTCGTGAAGCGTTATGATAGTACTAACATTAGGACTGAAGTCAAAGACAAGGAATAAATACTTATCCCATATTTAATACATTAATCTGAGAAAAAGTATGGAATAGCCAGCCACGTGGCTGTTGTCTGCTCTGTAGTCACACGAAGCAGTCTGCAGAAGCAATGGGCAATGGTGTCATGAGACACTGCCATAATGAACATGTACAAAGATTTGATTCGTAGCAACCTTAAGTCTGACATTTTTCACTTCTGGGGGGTTCTTTGTTTTTCTGGGTTCTATTGCATGTGGGTTTTTAACATGGAAAACTGAGGGGTGGAGCGGGGGAAGGAATGCCTGCCCACAACTGCAGGGCCAGCAAGATTAGAAAAGTCGGAATGCAGCAAAGATCTCAGCGGTCCGAGTTGCCCATGGTTGCAGTGCAGGCTGTTACCTAACGTGCAGCCACTCCTTTTGGCTTTTCACAGCAGCGGGTTTCTTTGTGCTACAGAGGGAACTCAGGACTGCCACTTTTCTCCCCAAATTTATGAAGGGAGCAGTTTCACTACTGGCTTGTAGACATGTTTATTTCCACTTCCCAGCCCCCTCCTGTTCCCTTCTGCTTTGGTCCAGACCCCCAGCTTCTGGTTCTGCCCTTTCTCAACACACACCTTTTGGTTCCTTGTCTCTCCTTCCCCTTGGATCAGGCTGTTTCTTCCTTTACTGCCAGGACACCAATGTGAATGGCATGCCTGCCAGATGGAAAGTGGTTTTCTGTCTTCAGTGCTGGGCTAACTGCATGACAAGACTACTGTGGCCCTTGCAGTGCTTCTCCCAGGGAAACACATGCATATTTCCAGTATTCTCAGCCTCAAGCATTTAAAAAATCAGGAGGCAGACCACAACATATCATGAAACTGCCTTCAAGGTCGTAAGACTGTGTTAAAAAAAAACAAAAAAAACCCAAAAAAACACCCCACCTTCAGTTCTTTTTATTGGACTTTTTGGTTGTTGAGTTTATTTTCAGTTTTATTTTGAGATTTCAGCATGTACTCACACTGTGTTTGTAGGCTTTGCATTGTAATAGTGAGTGCTGGAAACCTTTAAAAAATACTGACAACTGAGATTCTTTTAAGCTCAGCAGGACTTCAGAAGTTGGCATTTTAAGAAAAATTTAATATGGTGCAAGAAATGGGCTAGAACCAGGAGCATTGTCAGCTCTGCCCCTTGGGCAGCAGACAGGAGCTGTGTGGGAACAAGGCACACTCAAGGCCGGAGGATCCTTGGGGAATTGAGCTGCCAGGGTCCAGCTGACTGTGCTGAGCACATAGCAATGCGCTTTCCAGAGCTTCTCCATCAGCTTTTTAATTGCCACAGATTTTTTGTAGGAGGAAACCTACCGAGCTGGTTCATGCCCCTGCTCCAAGTGGGAAGGATACTAGACTTCCTTCATGAGGCACCTGGAAGCATTTTCACATGGACAGCACTGCTGTAACCTTATCACTATCCCTGGAAATGGGTGAACCACTTAAGATGACACTCTCCAGAAGAACACAGCCTGAAGGGAGCAAGCAGCAGGACATACTCCAGCATCCACAATTCAACTATGGCACAGTTCTGAGCAACTCAAAATAGTGTTTTACGGGGGAAAAAAATTGGGCAATTAGGCATTGTTACCACTAGTGTTTAACATGTGGTGAATTTGGGGATTCCAATGAATTTACTCCATGTTTACTCTAATATTTGTTTCAACATTGACAACATTGTTGTCAACATGTGGCAATGTTTATCTACTACACTTGTATTACCGGATTTAAATATCTAATTTTAATTAAATCATGTATCTAAAATGATCTATTCTTTCATATTAATAAATTATTATTCTATTTTAAAAGCCATCTTTAAATGTCATTTTGGGAGTTTATCCTACTATAAAACTCTGGATTATACAAAGATACCTTTCTGAATAAAGATACTATTCAAAACCTCTTTTAAACATATAACATTTACAAACAAAGGAATTTGGTATTCAGAATAGTGATTATTTTGTCTTTGTGGTCATTCTGGAGCCAAATTCTTCCCTGTCACTTTGAAAACTCTGCTACACTTAAAAAGACTTGGTGGCTTCTAGAATGGAGAAAAATGGGCAAATTTACACTTCTTGACTGTTTTCTACGTATTTGTATACATATCTGAATTTACTTGATAAATATATTTCTTCATAAATTATGGATATCACAGGTTCACTTGCAACTCAATGTTTGAAAGTGCTGTAATCTCTGAAACAATGATGGGCCAAACCCTACCCTATTATACTGGACTAAATCCAAAATAATTCAGTGAAGAAAACGAACGTTCGAAGAAAAAGACCTGGAACTCAGGCTTACAATAAACTCATTCCAGATTCACGTTAAATAAAGGCTGACAGCTCAGTACAGTATCTAGCTGTGAACATAATTTAATGAATAGAACCGTGATTCAAATTAGTCAGGAGGAGGACTAAACAGCTAACTGTCGTGGTACTTGTGTCACACTTGTATTATATTCCAAACGAGACTTTCTTTTTTTGCTTCGCCTCTGAATCTGCCCCAGATATAGAATACTTAAACCTTTGTATCCTATAAACCTACAGTTAGAGCTCTCATAAACTGCACAAAATTACATCAGTCTTCCACATACAACTCTTAGAGCTATTAAATGCCTACAGTGTGCTGCACACAAGTGATAAAAGTATGTATGTGTGACACTATGTCTGCTTGGTAGTGGAAAAGGAGAGAGACATGTTGAAATACCCGATTCTACTATTAAATAATGACTTGCCTATGAGACTCACTGACCTATTAAATACAAACATCTGGTTTAGGTGTTCAGGATCCAAATGAATTACCCACCAAAGACTAACCAGGCATATCAGACCTCAGCCCACTCCCAACAACCAAATCACCCAATATTTCATTTGTGGAAAAAGTTCGTTTTGTTAGAGGTGGGGCAAGTTACATAAAAGTTGATTTTTCCAGTACTGACAATAAGGCTTTATGATTTTTGTTACTGTGTTCTTCAGCTGTGTTCCATTGCTATTCTACTAAACATTCCAAACAACTTAGGATCTCTCATGACTGTCCTCAGTCGTGCTGTGATCCCATCCCGACTGATAATTTATGGTAAGCTTTTGTTGGAACTGGGAAAGAGTGAATGTTAGAACTGTGGAGAAGGGTTTGTGTTATTGCTTAAATATAAGATAAATTTTTGTGTGTGTCAGTATTAAAAAAGAACTTGTGCATGGCGTTGAAGTACCTGTGATAAGTGGTAGTGCCAAAATTTTTAGTGATGCTAATCTGGGACTGGATTACTTGTAATTATTCTGGTTTTATGACCCTATTGGGTATGGGCCAGGCTTGGTTCACCACTTACATGGCTTGTTGTGGCCATGCCACAGCAGCTTCAGTGTTCTGGGAGAGAACTGCTCAAATCTCCTTGCTTGCTGATGACTGCAGAGGAAGAAGCAGCAGCATTCCTCCCTTCCCTCTTACCTTGCCTGATAGCTATTCTCAGCACACGGTTTTGCTGCTGCTCTGTGGATTCACTGAGACACAATTAGCCTTGCCTCTGGCAAGGCAGAAATTGGACCATTTGCTTTGCATTGCAGAGAGCAAAGAAAGAAGAGTGCCACTGCACGGTTTGGCANNNCATGAAATGGTGTTTTCTCAGAAGTCGCATTGAGCCTGCCTCCCTGGCAGGGGAAAAGCCGTGTTTGTGTGAAAACCAGGTGGCTGCAATTCCTGTCTAGCCATGCTCGGGTCTCAGCTATCCAGTAAGGCATCTGTGTCTCCTGTGGTGCTGGGTCCTTTAACCCAGGGGGAGAGATTGGATTGTTCTAGTTAGGGTAAATGAGCTGGCTGCAGAAATAGTCACAGCAAAGCTCCTGTCTCCAACAGGTGAGTGGAATGGCTTTTTCTAACAGGAGCAGCAGTTGGACCCTGGCACTACCTGCAGAATAACATCTGCTAGGAGGCTGGCAGAGAGCAGGGGGAAGAGTTGGCTTTATGGGCTATAAACCTTGGATGCCTTCTTACCCAAATTCTGTCACATTCTCCCATCAGTGAGCCAAGTGTTGCTGAAGGAGAAAGGAATATGTTGTCTCACAGAAAAATGAACACTGGAGGGAAATTCCCAGCGCCGATGTTAACGCAGCTAAGCTCTCCTTTACCCTGGTGAAGGAATGCAGAGCTGTGTGTGGGGATGTGAGGATGGGGAATAGCAAACAGGTGGAAATATACTTTAGCAAATGCATGACATCTGCCTTCTTACATGTTCTCTAATGAGAGATATCTTGCTAATGGCTGTACATAATTCCCCCCGCTCCCCCCATACCCCACCCCCCGCTACCCCTGGCTTCGACTCCTTATTTTTCATCTGCTGGCAATACTTTGTAAAGTCAGGCTATGCACTTACTAGTCTATAGATGAGGTACTTGCAGGAAAGTGCATGCAAAAGAACAGTGTGTAAAGAAGTCATTAATTGTTGATACCTCGATATTAACTAGTCCCATCTTTTGTTTGCATGTTTTATCCAATATATTTCTGATGTTTAACATTCTTGGCATGCTGAAGCAGGAACTGCTTTTTGCTATGGCTTTTTAAAACTACATAGAAATTGCAAAGGAAAAAGTTTACATGGAGTGGGAACCATGAAAGGAAATTATTTCACAAAGAGAGATCGCACTGTACTTCTTTGGGGACCTTAAGTAACTTTTCTGGTACTAAACCAACCAAATCTAGGCTGTATTGCAAAATCTGGCATAAACATAATGAACACTTGCGTTAAGTGGAGCCATAGTTATGAAAGCTTTAAACTCACCACAGTCAATCGCCATCAGTGGTAATGCAAAAATAATTATATTTACAGACAGGAAAACTTCTCAGATAAACACATTAATAACTGTTTAACATTTCCTGTTGGTGCTGTTCCTGTTTATCAGTTGCTCTTCAGATTAACTTGAAAACACTAATAGGTGGCTTAGCATTGTGCCATCAAATGCTATACGGAGTCCCCAAACATAGATTTTTAAGGCTAAGCTATTTTAGCAAACTAATTTAATAACTTATATTTAAATATACTTAAGCATAATGCAGTAAACCTAAACATTTCACATACTAAAGCTGTTCATCTTCCATGAATCTGTTTTCAATAGCTTACTGTTGTTTAACCAACATAAACAACTCTCTTATTAAATCATGTATAATTTTGGAACTTGGGTTAAAGCATTCCCACAATATTTGGTGCAGATGTTATGGAGTTGTAAAAATCTGGAAAATACCCTGCTTTAAAGTTGGGTATTTTAGGATTAGGAACAAGATGGGTAAACTGAATGAATGTAAAATACAGTATGAATTGTGAAAACATTAGACAACTGCTTTATTCCCTGTTTGCCTTTCTGATGAGGGTAACAAGTACTGGGCTAACTGGGAATCTGCTTGATCGCAGAACATAACCTGATACAGAATTTTGAAAGATTATGTAATAAGGCCCAACACTGAATTGGGTCCAACATACAAATCCATTCTACAAAATCGTTGTTCTGCAGGTACCACCACTTCTTAGGTATCATCAGCATTTCTTCTTGTGTGATGGAGGTTCTTCAAAGTTTACATGCCCAGAGCTACCGCTGCACCCTTCTTCCATTTCTTGAGTGGAGTTCAGGATCTAAGAGGGCTGGAGGCTTAAGAAGTGACCCAGCACCTGGCATCCTCTGGCCGTGGCTCCACGGACAAAGGTGGCGTAAACAGTCTTTGCTGTCCCTTTCTTCAGCCAGTCGTTCTCCCTCGGCAGTGCCCTCCCAGCTCCCTTCTCTCAGTTTTTCTGTGTGGCAAAAGGAAGGCTGTTAATTACCGCACTGAAATCTTCCCAAGGAACTTACTGCCCCTGGCAAATATGATCAACCAGCCTTATAGCAGTGAGGGCAGAGAACTTCTCTTTCTTCATTTTGACCTGATCCTTCTCCACTTGCTTACCTGAGATACCAGCTAGATGACCTAACCCTTTGGGCCACGTTCACACTATGAACAAGGCTGAATAAGACAAGAAGAATGGCCATGCTCCCAGTGCCACCAAGCAAGGTCTGAGGATTGTGATGTGATCATAAATTGAACAGAGCAGCCTCACATTTCATATCTTGTTCCTGTAGCTGGGCAATCTGGAGGTGCCATGCAATTCATCACTGACGCTGGGACACCGTAGGTAGTTTCAGTTATGTTTGGAATATGATTGCTTGTAAAACTGCCTTTAAATTTTTTTGACTGAGAGTGAACTGTGAAACGCTGTTTATGAACTGCTGGTGTCAGGGAGCACGAGCTCTTGAAGGGCATGAATCCTGATCACCCTGATGCCCTGCCAGCTTTGAAACTTGGTGATTGACTTTAAGATGCCATTGGGGGGCACAGAAACATTTCAGTGCCCAACCCAAAATTTTCTTAAAAGCTGCCAAGGGGTGTCACAATCTCATAGCCTATGTACCAAGGGAGGAATTTATGGAACTCCATGGGAAGCGATGGCCTGAGCAGGGGACTCAATGAATGAAAAGAGATGTGAAATACTGCAATAGCCTCTCAAAAAAGTGATTTTGGTTTTCAATTTAAACACTTCACTGTTTTGATAAATCATTAAGAAAAATCAAAACCTTGATCAGAATGTGTCTTTTTCTTTTTTTTTTTTTTTTTTTCCTGAGCATGCATGGGCGTACCACATGTAGTTTAAAGTAAAAAGGAGAAATCCTGTGAGACATGTGAGCCATTTGTTTCATTACAAACATGAAGTTACAGGGAAAAAAAAAAAAAAAGAACATCCAATTCACCCTGTTTTTGTCTTGCACGTGCCATACAGTAACAGCTGGATTATGATTGCGGAATTTCAGTGTCTGTGGGACAGCCTGGCCTGTCTGTGTCAACTGCTGGTAAGGGCACATCTGCGCCAGGGTGCTGCCTCCAGGTTTGAGAGCTGGGAGTGCACACTCCCGCTGCATGACCAGGGCTTGGATGTCTCACTGATGACTGGAACATCTCAAACTGCCAGAATGTTTGTCGCACACAGATTTTGCTAAATCTTTAATTTGGCAGCCACCAGGTCTGCCTACATGTTAAACTAGTACCTTCCAAAGATACCTCAGATAAAATGAGTGGGAGTAGCTGCTCATGGTTAAGTAACACCCGTACTCCCTCCCCCCACCATCTGCCAGCCTTTGCCCCGTCTCTCTCAACTCCCCATCCCCTGACACACATTCCTAAATTTTCCCTTCTGTCGCTCAGGCATGCACTTAAAACAAGTTTCTTCCTCTTTCCTGCCTACTTTATCAAGTGGATCTACTGCATGTGTGGACTTCTGAGAAGTATTTTAAATACATGGTCACATTTACTCCTGCTGGCTTTAAAGTTGGGAAACAACCTCACCGCCATTCCCTCAGATCCCATGCTTCAGAGAAACTTCTTGAGAATCGCTTGAAGGGTGGCTATTTCCCATTTTGCTTCAGGAGAGTAAAGCCAAATACCCCCAGGGAGGAGGACGACCTTCTAACTGGTCGGGAGATGGAGGCAATAGAATCCCATTAAGAACAAAGGATTAGAAATAGCATTTGCAAAATCGAAGCCCACTCAGGTCAGCTGGGAAGGAATAAGGTGAGATGGCAGCGATGTTGAAAGCAGGGCATCACAAGGCTTTGCGAAATTTCTCTGCTGCTGCACTTGGTTATGCAGCTTCTTCAGTGATGAATATGAACAGAAAAATGTCAGGAAATCACTAAATTTTCCTTTTTTTTTTCAAAAACAATAGATCCCATGTGTGTGTGTGTGTGTGTGTGGGGGTGTAGCACTTTTTTTTTTTTTTAACAAATGTTGTGGTTTTGATGAGTCCTTTGCCTGTGACTGAAATTATGCAGGGGTCTCCAAACTGCTTTGAGAGTGTTTCTTGCAAATAGTATGCACTGTACATCTAAACCTATAAAGCGTGTTTGATTCCAAGCAATGCATCTGTCTCCAATAAAACAAAGCAAAACAAAAGACTGCATCCTGAGACTCTGAGAGACAGTGAATAAATTAATTTGTGGGGGAAAAAAAAAAGAAACAAAAAGATGTAAAGGCAGAGACGTATGCTTTTATTTTTTGTGTTATAACTTTAAAGACCTGATCAGAAAACAAAAATCAACAATTTTGTTGGCTTTTTTGCCTCTATAGTAGAATGATGCTTTATTTATAGGCTTGCCACTAACTGTTGCTAGAACCTATTGTTCCTTCTCAAAATTAATACCTATAAATAACTGACATTGGAGAGAATGAAATCCAGACTATTGCACACATACTGTATTTGTACTTCTTTACTTATTTGTCTTTGTTTTCGGACCTATGTAATTTTTCTCTTGATGTCTAGACAAAGTTAACTTTAGCAAATTAAAACTCGAAATGACATTTATTTCTGTTAAACAAATATGTAGCTTTGAGAACATAACTAAATATGTTATGAATTATAACTGCAGTGCACCAAGTCACATACTTACTTGACAGAAATAAATGTCGGCTAGAATGAAATTGTAGAACTCAAAGTGTACTGCTTTAAAAATAACTAATTAAAAACCTAGAATATTTATTTGGGATGTACTAAACCGGGATGAAAGGAGGTACCTCTTTGGTGTAATTGTATTAGCTCTCACACACTCAATTACGATCTTCAGACAGTGGGGAAGAAATCAGGAAAACTGTTAAAAAGCATCTGCTGAGCAGATACTTGTGAAAGATTATGATTCATTATTATGTACAGTGCATAGCTTTAAAGGAAGAATTTTGATGCATTAGATGTTGATCCACGTCTCAGCTGTTTATTTCTAGTTACAAGGTCATTCAGCTCTTTTCTGTATCTCATGTTGAATTCTACACTAGAGCCATAAAAAATCAATTTCCTTTTATTTCAGCTGCATGATTTTTTTTTAAAAAAGAAATCCCTAAAAACACCAATGGAAAGTATTTTGAACCTTAAGAAAAATCTTAGCAATTTTGGAAAAAAAATCTTTGTAATTTTCCTGCCTGAGATCTTGCTTCCCATGATATAGATTATGACTTGGCTTTCAGCACCGTTCTCATTTAATCATGTTAAATTCAATATTGAGATAAATTTGGAGCTTTTCCCACTTACTTCACTGAGACATAACCAGTTCCTTGTTGAAACAGTTTTTTGCCCTGAACACTCTAACTTTCTCATGTGATAATTTCAAAATAAAATCTTAATGTTAAGCTAGATGATCAAATTGGTAACAAATCTGTGGTCCTACCCAAGCAGTGAGCTAATACAGCACTTGACATTTTCATTTGTTCCTTAAAACAAAAGTTATACCAATATTGAAGGAGGTATATTTTTTTCCTATTAACTCCAGAAATTTAAACCATAATCCGAAAAGCTGCACGTGCTCTACATCTGCATGATGCAATTACCTTCACTGGGGCCATTCACTTAATCTAAACAGCTCCCTAGGTGTGTTGGTAAGATTGGAGTCTTAGAATATTTTGCTTTTAAACAATATGATACAGTCAGTATGTAATGGTGACTTAATGCTGTAATTCATTCAGAAAAATGGAATCTAAATAGTTTCAGCCAGGACTAATCTTTCTCTTCAATGAAAATCAGGGTTTTGGCTTTTTGTTGTGCACAGTGTTGTTTCAGAAGAGCACTGGGTCACTTTTGGAGGAGGTTTATATGTCATATTGCCTGTGATGGCAGTGGACTCAGTTTAATGACTTTAGAGACCCCTTTCAGTCTTGTGCTTCTATATGAAGCCAGTCAGTATTATTGTTGCTGTTTGGGTTTTTTGGGGTTTACATCCAAAATTTTAGTTGAAATATTGCCCTGCACAGCAGGACGTGTGTTTCACTTAAAATATAGGCTGATGGCCAATCTACAAAGTGAACCTGCTACAAAAGACACTCTATGATTACGAATTTATTGGTATATTTCCGCATATGTGGCAAATAGAGAACACGCCTGCATCCACTGCTTTTTTTTTTTCTTTTTTTTTTTTTTCCTTCTAGGTTATCCTCTTTTAAAAGTGTACCCTGTAGGTGTTCATGTTAGCTGGTATTTCCTTTCAGCGTCTCCAGTAAGTTATCCTTTCATTGTGGGTAAGTAAGAGTTTGCAAAACTTTGCACCCTTATTCTTAAATTAAATACTGACAAGGAATGGAAGTGTAAAGCATGCTAATAAGCAAGACCTCCCTGTGGGAACCTGTGATAGAAGACTGTTTCACATTGAGAGGCAGACAGCGCTGTTGACACAGGCTGTCAAAAAGGCTTCATGTCTTTGAAAGAAAATCTTAATCTTCTTTATTCATGTGTGAACAGGTCCAGGCCTTCATCCCGTAGCTCATACGCATTGACTGTTTAAACTGTGGGTTGCTAGGCTTTGGGTAGGGTTTGTTTGCTTGTGTCTACATTGTACGAATGGATGAGGACTGAAAATTAAAATCTGTCTGACACAGAGCACTGCTTTTCTGTCTCTGTTTGAAGAGACATGGCAACCCAGGGTGAAATGAAAAGGAATTTTATTGAGCGCAAAAACCGCTCAGTGTTTAAATGTTGGACGCAGGAACTGAATGGTCAATTTGGGAGGCTTGTAGGTTGTTTATAGACATTGGGATGGCTGTCAATCACAGTACAATGGTGAAATTTGTGTCGGAAAAAAAGTGCTTTTTAGTGGCTGAACTCCTGTTTCCTGTTAAAATGCTCACATCAACAAACAAAAAGAGGTTTTGTCTGAAGTTTACAAGCAAGAAAATTTCAGAATAACAGAGATGCTGCTACTGTTGTGGCATCTTTTGATCATTGCGGCACTGACTATTTAACATTTAAAACCAAATTTTACAGAGAAAGATCCTATTGCTCTGTGGCTCAGATTCTGCCCTACTTCTGTGGTTTATAAATCAGGAAAATGTCAATTATGTGAACGCAATTGTGCAGCTGAAAAGAAGTATGACAGAGGATTGAGAATTTACTGTGCATATTTCTGTGCTATTGAATACTTAGATATGTTTTATATGTTTATAAATCAATAGCAATTTGAAACCTAAGATAAACAGCACCTATAAAAACATAATCTCGCTCAGAACTTGCTAATAGCAAGTAGAGGAAAGGGGATTATTTCAGAAGCAATATTCTCCTTTCTAGTTATTGTTAGAGCTGATGGGCAGCGTTTTGCTACTTCATTTTACAGAAGTTTATATTATCTCAGCTATCAAATTTCATATTGAAACCTGGCCAAATGTCCAACTTGTCCCTATAGGCTTTGGAAATTTTTTTTTTTTTTTTAAAAAAAAAAAAAGGAACTGAGGGGAAAATAGAAATAAGCCCATTTTTACAAAATAGAATTTAAAATGTTAAAGCTGTTGGCTTTTTCTGGTTTTATAACATGCAAAAGTATGTTTTGCAGAACACTGGCTGAAAACTCAGCCCTCAGAATCTCATATAAAATGTGATTTCTGGGTCCCTGTGGGATTCATAGGAGCAAAGAAAAAGAAAACTG
>JAVJGJ010000037.1:40874617-40884829 GCA_035590215.1 Microhierax caerulescens | reverse complement strand
GAGCAAAGAAAAAGAAAACTGTTTCTCCCATTGTTTTCCTTTCACCTCAGACCACTGCAGCCCCCCAGCCCAAGATCTTTCAGCTCCAATGGTGGGGGAAGCAGAGAGGTTCAAATGAAGCAAGGCATGGCAGACCTGTTATCCAAGTGATAGGTCATATTAAGTTCTTCCCAACCTTATGAGCATTCAGCCCTTATATTTATGAGCTTAGACAGCTTATATGCATAAGCACCGGGGCTTGCAGCGTGTGGTAGATGTCACACAGTTTTCAGGTTCTGAGCAACAGGGCTCTTCCTTTGTGTTTGCCTTCGTATTTTCATTAGCTTCCTCAATGCACATATATGTGTTTACACTACTTCCATGTCTTTCTGAGCAGGTTTTTCATTGGCATGTGCAGTAATAAACTACCTGCATTTTACATGACAGAGGTGTGCGTGTATTTATTCCTGGAATAACTACCACCTTCGGCGCTATCAATTATGGTAGTTATTGCCCAGATCACTTGCTTCTTCATCCTCTGCCTTAAATATATAGCCTTTAAATATTGACAGTATAGATAATGACTGAAGTGTTTGTGATGGGGAACTTTCCTGTGTAGTTTTTTGAATGAGAGGACTCATGTGAGGGCAGATCCTCAAAAATAAAAGTTCCTATCATGGCAGATCTCTGAAATTTCTTGGCTATTTATCTTTTGGAAACTTTGCTCAATTCCTTTGGTGGCTGAAGTTATAGAGCTCATACAAAACACAGAGGTGATCATATCATGGCTTTCCAAACTGGAGTTGCTCTTTTTTGAGATCCATCTTTCCTTCTTTCAATTTAAATTTAACAAAGTAAACCAGGTACAGCACTAAGTAGTGATCTGGTAATCAGTTATTTACTGCAGCTCCCTCTCTTTTCAGGTTTTGTTGCCTTTACAGGCCTGAGATAAAACAACCAAAGTAAATTAATAGCTAAAGAATAGTTTATGCTTGGAGGAAAACAGGCTTTTTTTAGTCCCTGTAGTCACTTGACCTGCCCAATGGAAAGGAGTAGAGGAAGGTCTCACCTGAAGAAGGTGAGAAGGTTCATCTTCTCTCCTTATGCATTCCACATTGCTCATTGCAAAAGCGTTCTCCCTCTGTGTTCCCTTTAGCTGTGGATGCATTTGGCTTCAGTGGGAATACAGCTTCACAGGTGAAATGCTGTGCGTTTTTCTAAGCACCGTTCTTCTGCTCTTGCCCCTGTGCTGCCACCCTTGGCAGCTTTGGGTGATTTGTATCGCTTAGCTATACATCATTTGTCCTTCCTTAAATTGGGAGCAGTGATAAGGGCTCTTCATAAAAGCAATGATGAATACTGATTTTATGAAGAACATAGTTGCCATTGTTTATTATTACTCATAAGTCTCAGCTGAGTAATGTCTTTCAATTTCTTTATAGTTCCCTTCACCAATACATCCACACAGCCTGTGTTGCTTCCTCCCTGCATGACTAAGAGGTAAGTATATCTTCTGCAGAAAACTAGAACACTTATATTTGTGCTTTCACTCATCATCTTCCACATTAACACTTGTAAAGTCCTACTAATTATTATTCTTCATGGTCTAATCTCTTTGAAGTGTAGCAAAGTGGCAATATATGCTGTTCTTGCATGATCAGTATATTATTCTTGTTTATTACCAAGGCATTTCCCCTTAGCATGCCTGACAGATACAGCTGCCCATGGAGATGGCTTGCTTACAGCCTCTCCCAGCTTTATCTTCTTCTCTCCAAGGCTTGCTCCCTTTGCTTTCAGTAATGCCAAATAATATGCTTACCCTCTCCCCATCCTATTGATTTCTTCCTCTCTGCCATGAGCTGTTTTTGAATTCTTGATTTGCCAAGGTCTTCCCATCTTAAAATGCCTCCTAAAGACTGATCGACTCTCTAAGTGTTGCAAAAGGAAACAGTACTGCTTGCTTCTGTTTCCCAGAGCGCTTTAGTCTTTCCTCTGCAATGTAGAGTTCGTGGGGCAGGGACTGGGATGGGTTCTCTGGATGTGGACAACTACTTTATTTTTTAAGAGATTATAGCTGGCACAGAAGGCTGCTGCGAGCTCGGCAGATAGCTGGGAACTGTATGCCGCATAAGGTGGTCGAACAACAAACTACATCTTTCAGGCAGCAAGTGTTCCCCCTCCCCCCTTCCTCCAGGCTTTATTCTGGAGGTCTAAGTTTATAACAAAAGAAACAAAAAGGTTTTTATATAAATGGAAAAGCAAATGGAGGCCAGCTCATGTTACAACTCAGCCTTCTGACAGCCAGGAATGGAGATCTGCCCTACTTAGAGGCCTCTCTTCGCTCTGAACTGCAAGGGAGCGTTTAATATTCCCTCACTTGCTCTGAGTGCTCTCTGATTAGGCCTTCAGTTCCAGCTCCGTATTAGCCCAGACTGTATATTTGGCAAAGGTTGCTGCAAAAGTTTTGTCTGTATGGTAACTGCAACAGTAAGGCCATTATCCACGGCCTCAGCGATATCAGGGTATAAATAAAAATTAGGGTATATATGCACAGTGTTGTGATTGCTCAGAAAGCTCCACTGTGTTGCAAATCCTTTAAAGTAATACACCGAGAAAATATTTTGACTTTCCATTAGTCATAAAGGCCAATGTTTTTAATATGCATGATTAAATTTTGTCAGGGAGATAAATGTGTGTTGTTTTTTCTTCGGAGATTGATGGAAACTGTCCAACACTTTTGGTGCTGGTGCTTAAATATGTTTAAATTTAAGAGGGTGATTTAGGTTAATAAAGCAGGTGCCAGAATGCCTCAGCTAGGTGAAGGCTGAATCCAAAGTTCTTACTCAGATGCCCAATTTTAGGAAAGGCACTATCTGAAGGATTAAATGTCTTTTACTAGACTAACTGTTTAGAAGAAAACAGACATGGGAATGCAAATCGTTCTCTTGCATGCACTTAAAATTTTGGAGAAATCATTCACGCTTTAAGAGATGTTCTGTGCTTAAAATAAACCACACTTTGTGCTCAGTTGCTTGGTGTTCAGACTTTCTGCAAGCCATTTATCAAAGGTGGAACACAATTTTAAAGGGAAGTTCCTGGAGGAGCTGCAAAGTGTGGTGAAGTCTGTATTGAAAGCCACAGATTACTGCCAGGGTTTGAGGTTGAGTCATTGTAGTTTCATGAAAAAGCTGATTTGTAGGTGACAAAATGTTTTCCTGTTTTTCAGTTCTTTTCGTCTTTTAAAATGAGAGCTTCCCCAGGTCTATGGTCTGTAAAATAGTAAAGATTTTGGCTGGTGAGGGAGAAGAACAAGATTATGCTATGGCCCCAAAACAAAGTGGAAAGTGTGGTCACTGGCAGGAACAATTTGAATCTGATACATTTTATGGAATAAATCACTATCTGGCTTCCTGTAGGATTATCTCAGTACATAAAAATGACTAAAGAGAATGAGAAACTTGGGCAGGACTATTCAAAGTAATGCAAACATGGCACACAAAGCATCCCACAACTCCTTTCCATGCAAGGTTCATCTAATGTCATCATCTCTTTTCTTAATTTTCTTTGCCCTTTGTTATGCTTTCTGCCTTTGCAGGAGAAGGAAGCATGAGGAGATTTCAGGGTTATTATTTTCTCTAGTTTTTAAAGGGACCAGATAACAAAACAGAACCCAGATGACCTTTAGAGCTGTGGGTGACCTGTTTGACGGATGCTGGGCACTCGTATTGTGATGTGTCCTTTCCACTTAGAGCCCATAAAAAGTAAATTCCCGAAGTGCATAGCTGCAAACCTGCACTGGTGAAGAAACAGATGGTTGTAAAGCATTGATATTTGGAGCCAACCACTTTCACGATGCCAACTAGCATGCATTGTAAAAATGGCTAATTACTTTTCGTTCCTAACTGCCTTTCACTCGCTGAGATGCCATTAGCCTTTAGCTCTTTGTTTTTATATACCCAGCTATTTTGTTAGTGCTCTGCACTCTATACCCCTGCTTCTGTTTCTCAGGGTGTTAGACGGTGAATTATCTATTCACTTCAGAGACATCCCTCCCGATTCTGAGAATGAATGCAAAAGGGAAGTTGGGTAAGCACTTTGTTTCTCTTCTAATTTAAAATCTCCTAAAAAAAAAATATGTGTGGGTTGGTGTGCATGTGTGTGGGAAGATCCTTCAGTTTCTGCTAAGAGTAGAAAGATTTATGAGGAGAAAGACTTATTTAGATGAGTTGCTGTCTCATGAGACATACTATATGTGGATTTACAGATCTTCCTAATTTCTATGCCTGTACACTCCTCCCTAAAAGGATTGCCAGCTTTGTCAAACAGTGAGCTTCGGGTGCAGTTAGCTTTTCCTTCTGGAAAGAATACATTGCCTTTGACTGGTTTGCCCTTTGTCAGCCTGGTCTAGGACTCTGAATCTCAGCCTAAAGCCCGCTCTGTAGATGGCAAAGTAGAAAATGAGTGTTTACTGCCTGAGCACTGCATTGCTGTAGCTAAAACTGAGGAGACTTCATTCTGTGTTGTAATAGGTCTGGCAAAAGGAAGCCAAGAGCCTCACAGGGGGCCAGCAGGTTTTTGGATCTCAGTCTGAGTTTGCTTCTGAGCTTTTTCTTAATATCACAATGGGCTCTTGCTGTGTACTTCTAATGCCTCAGCAATGAAGTCAGGGTATGTTATGCCATCTGTCCAGGAGTCAACACTGCAGGTCAAGCTAATTTAAACTGGCACTTTTCATCTCCCTATGCCTGTATGCATTACATTTAATAGTTTAAGTGAGTGATTGTATCTCCTGACCCTGCAACAATGGACAAAGCTCGTGTTTGTATTTTTTCATTATCTTTAGTTGTCAGGGATAGGGACATTTGATCCTTTAGCGCAAAATATAGTTAAGTCAGTAACTGATACTCAACTTTTTTTTTTAGGAATGGTTGGGTTTTCTAAAATTATTTTTCATTCTGCCTTCTATCTTTCTTTTTGAAAGGCAAGTTAGAAGCCAAATTTACATATGGTGGAATATTGTAAATTTAATTCCGGATTGAAAACTTTAAATGTAGAAATCAAAACTATTATTTATTATTCACATTGACAGTTAAAAATTTATGGGGGGAACTGTTTGCCCTGTGGCAAACAGAAAAGTTAAGTGATTGTCCTGGAGCACAATTGTGCTCATCATAAATACTTTGGATGTTATGAAATGAGCAACTTCCATTTCATTGTTTCTCATCTAAGCTCTGCAATGAACTGTGAGGAGTTAAATGTATAGAGATGATAGATGAATCGTCAGAATGGAGATCTGATAAATGAAAAATGTGCATAATCGTATAATAGATGTAAAATCCAGGGAATCTTGTCTGAAGATTAGTACTCAGTCTGATTTGTCTGTCGTGTTTTTCCTCCTTCTTTCAGCTATTTCTCTGACTTGCTATTTCTTCAGGCAACCATGTTTCCAGCATTTTCCTTTTTCTATCCCTGGAGAAACAGAATCATGTCTGAGGAGGGAACAGGAAGAAAGACCACACACAAGTATTTATTTCTTAAACACATCTAAAGTTTGGAACAGGAATACCGTTCATAGATTAGGTTGTCAATAAGCTATTTTCCCTCATTTACAAAAATGTTATACAACCATGATCACATAAATCTATCTCCTGCAGCTGTACTAGCCCAGGGCACCAAAGTTATGACTGTTGATCTGAAGTTAATTTCAGAACCAATTAAAGTATATCTATGCAAATTAACTGTGTAGACAGATATATGGGTTGTCAGTTTTTGTTGCAATAAAGAAACATCTTCTTACAGAAAATCTAGTCCTATCTGATGGCCATGGCCAGCTATTGATCTACCACCTTTTCGTGATGTGAACCTTTTGTCATTAATCAAAGATGTGTCACCATTCAACGCACACAAGTCTAAATGTTAAGAAATAAGGTTCAGTATTTAAAGCCTCGAACAGTACACTGGGGCAGAAAGAAGAGGCGTATGGCCATCCTTGCCATCCAAGACACCCTGAAACACAGAGAATCCAAAGGAGAAAACATAACTGAGCCAAGATACAGCTTATAGCTGAAAATGTTTGAACAGCCAAAATTAATATTTTTACAGAAAGTTATTAAATTCACACCTACTCACTGTACTAATGACGTTAAACTTAGTACGAGGAGCACAAACAATTGAATCACACTTCAGCATGGGTAGAAGGAACAGAAAACATAATATACAGTATTTTTAATATATTACTGAACATAATTTCATATGCATGTCCTTATACAAGGAAACTTCTGTGCTACAAATAGGTACAAACAGGGCAAATGACAAGATTTTTAACTAGGATTTAAAAATTGGAAAGAACTATAGTTCTTTCAGAAACATTGACAACATTTTCACTATTATCCTTTATATTTTTATACTGTTTCTCATATCTACTGCATTTGAAGTATACTGAAATTTGGTAATACTGATTTATAGTTTATTAATCAAAATGTCACTGTAAAGTAATTCTTACCATTATTGTGAGTTAAATATTGTATTCTATGTAAAGGTTACCTGTCCAGAAGCTAGATTCATAATTGAGAAGTAGGAGTAATGGCATATTAGACCATTGGTGAAAGAGGAAAATTATGAGAAGCCATAATGGTGACTTCATTGGCTGTTATAAATCTGGCAGTGTAATGATGTCACATAGAGCTGTGTCTTTAAAAAGGCATGAAATTAATCCAGTAAAGCAAGAAAAAAGTGGCTTAGAATTACATGTTAATATTAATCCAGACCACACTGTGATATAAACTCAAAATCAATTCTTAAAGAAGGGCTTTGGCAATAAGTACAGAAACTCCCATTATCAGCAATAAAACTTTAAAAAATTGAAGAATGAACATTTATTCGTTCAAATGTGTTGTACTTCCACAGCATGATAGAAAATTGAGGTACTTATTTATGCTTGAAATTCTAATGTATCTAAATCACAGGAAGGACCATTGCAAAAGAACATTTAGAGAGAAGAAGGAAGGAATGAGTAGTAGTCATTAGCAGCAAAATAAGTGAGAAGTTTTTATGGGAGAGGGAATGTTGGAAAGTGATTTGACCTCCTTTGCTTCCAGCAGACTAAATGATGATATTCTGCATTATAAAAATGGACTTAATGACTGAGCATTTTTCTTTAATTCAGCTTAATTCCTGCCTGTTGTTGTGTTCAGCCCTTGCTGCTATGGCAGCACATTTCCACCCATGAAGCACCAGAATCAATGATAAGAAACACTGCCAACAGCACGTACTGCAGCTGCCCCCTGTGCTCCCTGGAGCACTGTTCCCTGCAGAAGAACACACTCCCTGGATTTTGCCTCAACTGCCATGGCACAATGGGTCCTGCGCAGGAATCAGGAAATTCCTACACAACTTTCTGGCATCCATTCTAGCTCTCTTTTTCTATGGATAGGCTTTCTGTTTTGTAGTTCCAGCTGAACTTAGGGGTGAGCTTGCTCTTTTGCATTTCCTGAGAGAGGAAGTCTGTTGAGGGGGTTGCTGTCCAGGACCCCGAGGTTCAGGGAGCTCGACCTCCAGAAGACCTTTTTAGAGCACAAAACAGCAGCCGGCTCTCACTCTGTTCTTCTTTGTGGTCATGCACCCACCTGTTTTTTCTCAGACAGTCTTGGAGTTACGAAGTTTTACACTGTGAGTACATATCAGCCATAGGTTTTTGAGTGGGTGACGGCAAAGCTGTTTGTTTTTTTATTCATTTTCCTTCCTCATTTGAAACATGGCAAACAGCAGCATAGTACCTCACTGCATTGCACTCTGAAGAAATTCTGTGAAATAACCAGTTGGTAACAGAGTCCTGTGTTCATTTTTTTTCCAGCAGATAAAAATGCAGCAGAAAAAAAACTCATGGGATGTGGGGCCCACAAATCCTTTTTGTTTGCATAAACTTTTTGGAACCAAAGATTTTGTTTTCCTTGCACGTCTGACTTTACACGAATTTTGCTTTTGAGGAAGAAAGGATGTTCTGTGGTTTGGTCTGCAGATGCCTAGATGGATGATCGTCCCTGTGGGCTTTATAAACCAGGCTTTTAGCTTGGTTGGGAATACCTTCTCAGGATATTGGTGCCAGGATTATTTTTATTTTTTTTTACCACCCCCCTCTACTGTGCATGGTGCTCTGTTGGTCTGTCTTTGGAACAAGATACATGCTAGTCGCTTGAGAAAGGAGATCTATTGGTAACTGACATTACAAAGAGTCCACATAAGATAAAAAGAATATTGTTCTTTTTTCTGCTCTTCTTTTATCATCCTCTATTTTCTCAGAGTAAGTTTATTAGAGTAGGCAGACATGTAGTACGTAATGAATAAGGATATTCTATAACAGGCTTCTGGCAAAAAATGTAATGGACAAGAATATTTGGCTAGGTGTAGAAAATAATAGACTTTACTTGTTGAATTTGCTTCACAAAATCGGGAAGTGATTGGAAATGATCAGAAATCATTAGGATTGATACTTTTACAGTATTAATATATTTTCTATCTGTTGAGATTTTCTCCCTATTCTGCCTATCATGTGGAAACTACAGAAATATAAATCTTATTTGTTGTGTGACCAATACACAAATTAACCAAAAGCAACCTTCAGTCTTATCCCTTTTCCCTGAAGAAATTTAAATTAACAGGACGCTTTAAATATGATGTTAATTGGGGAAAAAAAAAAAAAAAAGCAAAAGGAAACCTATTATATAATTTTGTGACAGAATAGCTTGAGAATTTTATTTTTTTTTTCCAGTAGAGACATACTGCCATGTAGTGGTATCTTACCTCAATAATGACTTATTTTGTTTAACAAATGTGTGGAGTTTTTTTCCTTCAGTCAATCATGCCTGGTAAGCAGATGTTGCTTTAAATAGTACAACCAAAAATGATTTGGGTGCTAGAGGCTCAGAAGACTTGTTCTGCTTTCAGAAACTGGAAAGCCCATTTCGGATTTGGGAGCCCGCACAGTCAATCCGAGTTCAGAGTTAGAGACAAGTTGTGTTCTGCAGCATTATTCTTTTCCTGACATATCCTGCTTTGTGCTGGTGTTGCAGGGCTTGTTCTGCACTTCCCGCTTCTGTCTGTTGCAGTACAAGTGCTCAGACATGATGATGACTTGAGGTTGTGGTTTAGTGGAAGAGGGTTATAGGGGTGTCAAACCCCACTGCTGTCTTGGAGACATTTCTAAAGAGCCAGTTGCTGCTGCAGCATGTTAACACACAGCCATCTTACACAGGAACACCTTTTGAGAAGTTTTGCAGCTTTCCTTCCAAAAATGACTTTGCTTAGCTGGAAGTTTTTTCACATGCTCAGTCACTGTGATTTTTTTTCCTATGTTTATTTTCTAATAAAGGTACAGCTGACCTCACATATTTAGAAGTCATAGATAAAAATACACGGATAATAATTAAGGACATAATTTCTGTTCTGTAAACTGCCTTGGTTTGATTTGAATAAGTGCTGAACTCGATCCATCTGGAAGTGAGGGCATAGTTCCTTCAAACAGATGAACACACTGTGTCCAACTAAAATGTCTGCAATTTTTTATAGACTAGCAGAGAGGCTGTTTTATTTAACATAGTTAACATTGAAAATATGATTTGATTCTAAGCTTAAAGGAGAAGTGCAAATTCTAAACCACAGGCTTTGTTAAGGCTTTCTAATTCCATTCCAAGTATTATGGAAATCTGATGTTTGAATAAGGCCAAGTCATCTTTTAATTCCTAAACTGGATCCCATAAAAGGCTAGAAAGTCTTTGATCTATGTAAAAGAGAAGATCACCAGGGAGAAGCCTCTGCTTCTGTTTGTCCAAATGTTGCAAGCGGAGTCTCTAGGCTATAGCTAACAACTCAAATTATATTTGTTTGTGTCTTAGACAGACTTGTTGATTTGCATATAAAAGGGATTTCAACAGCAATATCAGCTCTTTCATGGGATTTGCAATGGAGGAAGAAGTCTGGTTAAAGTTTGATCTAATGGACTGGCCTGCAATGATGTCGTGTAATTAGTGCCTAGTAGTACAGATATTGCCTGAGGCTGAATACCTAATGTTATCTGGTACGTACATACCCAGCCTGATAAAGGCCATACAAAACTGGGGGATAGAAAATGGAATGGAACAGAACAGAAAGAACAGAACAGAAAGAACAGAACAGAATGGAAGGGCAGGGCAGGGCAGGGCAGGGCAGGGCAGGGCAGGGCAGGGCAGGGCAGGGCAG
>JAVJGJ010000037.1:40853787-40870431 GCA_035590215.1 Microhierax caerulescens | reverse complement strand
AAATGATAAGGAGTCAACATCTGGGTATGTTTTCCCACATTAGCAACTGCTGTCCTAAACTGTGCTGTTGTGTGTGATGTTAAACAGCTGCTCAGTTTCACCCCAGAGGTAAGAAAATATTCTGTATCTCACTTACATTTTGTTTTTTTAGAACTTTTGAGATTAAAGCTCTTAGAGAAAGTGTAAAGTAGTAGCACTGAAATTGCACTGTACTTGGTACCTAGAAAATCATGTTTTAATTCAATAAAAAGCTGCTGACATGTTATAATGCTTATTCTTGGCACTACTGTATTACATTATCCAACCACCGTTTCTCATTATCTACACACCAAATTGTTCAAGTCAGTAATCTGAGTCTGTCCCCACCATGTACTAGAGAAATACCATACAAATAGCTGCCACAGATGGTAACAACTGGTCTATTTCAAGGTGCTGTTGCCTTTGTCTGCAATTTACAGCAAGAATGAAATGTACCCTGCTCACAGCATCAACCCATCCTGCATGCTGAAATGCCTGGTGGTTTTTGAGGCTGTATGTACAAGTAAGGTTTCTTATCAATCTGCTTTTTGGGGAAGAAAAAAAGGTTGCATAGAATCAGGGAAAGAATTATTTGCGAGTAGTTCTTATTTAATAAAACTACACTCAGGAAGTTTAGAATGTATAATAGAGATGAAGGTTTTGTAAACTACACAGGCATTCTTCCTGTAGTGATTATACACAGGATACTAAAATGTAACACACCAGTGCCTGTGGTTTTTGTCTTCATTACTGTGTCTTAAATGAGATGAATCATGCTGCTATAAAGAAAAGGCATGACTGTAACACACCTGCACTGAGCAGGACTTTCACATCCGTAATTCCCCGAAACTTTCATGACTTTATGTAAACATGTTCGTTAACAAAGCAGCAATGCAGTTTTGTATGCACTTACACACAGAAAGGAGATGCAATGGTGGTCTCTTACAGAACTGCTGAAGTGAGAATTATGGGTGCCACATCTTTCAAAAGTTTCACTGCAGAAGTTTCTTTTGAAGGTGACCTTGTTTTCTAAGTCCAGCTGGAAACAGTTAACTACTTTCCTGATTTCTAAAACCAAACTTAGCTCTCAGTGCACTTGCAAAATCAGTGTCTCTGGAGGTGACTTTCTGTGAAGTGATGTAGTTCAAACCAATCCTTTACATAATTATACTTTTTTTTTTTCCTTAAAAATGAGTTCATAACTTTATTCCATAAGAGAATATTGTGAGATGCTGCTTTCCAGTTTGCCTGAACTTAATTACTGCAAAGGAGCTGGCTTGCAGTGTGAGAACTGTGAAGAATATTCTAAAAATTCTTTCAAATATAGTTCTGTAGGTATTTCTCTCCTAAAATCTATGGAAGAACATAACTGTAAATAATATGGAGACATTTATGCTGCTTAGTAACTATGTTGTATCTGAATCATTGCCATAAAAGAAAAAAATCAAAGGCTGGATTCAAAGCAAGATTATTGTGGTAGCTGGAGCTGATTTTTGAGCTGATGGATACTAGGGTTGAAAAAGAGTGTTGTCCAACCACCTTTGCCTTCTTTTTCCTGAGCCTTGATTGAGCAAAAGCATGTAAGTGCTCTCACAGTGAAACAGATAAGGCAAATGTTCTCTTATTTACTACTTTACAATAATAAAATAATCTGTACACAAGCAGAATTTACCTGACATGCATGTCAGTGAATTCTGAGCAACTGGGCTGTTTACTTTCACTCATTATAGGCATTTTTGGAATTGTAATTCGGTGCGGTAAGTGTTACTCCACAGTCACAAGAAAGTCCTACAGAGCATTCTCTCCCCCTTGAGGAATATTACTCTGTATTCATCTCACATAACATGGCCTCTTAACAGATTACAAACGTCGTTCAAGTCAAACCAGTCTGGTAGTGAGTCTCCTCTAAATAAACTTTCTTTCATTCTCCTGGTCTTAAAGTCTGTTCACTGTCTCTATTTTCTTTGCTCTTTTGTGTGCAGCTAAGATTTATAAGGAAGGCGGTTACAAGCTATAGGTTTTCTTATATCAGTCCTTTTGGTCTCAAGACCTTGGAAGAGAGAATTTACAGTGGCGATAAAATGGACCCCCCCAAAAAAGGTATGATCCACCTTTGCAAATGTCCTGAATTTGATGTAGAAAACCAGTGGGATGAAAGACTGTTCCCATTATTCTCCATGCAGCAAAACAGCTCCTGACTACGGTTAAAATTAGCAAGGACCTTACAGCAACTCTCTTTTTAGAAGTTGGAGAAAATTCTCACCACTGTAAGAGTCTTCATCTGTACCTTTGTAGAGAGCCAAGCTGGCCTGAGATCTGAGAAACTTCCATCTTCAGGAAAATTCAGACATGGCTCCCAGACTTATGCTCGTGTCTGAGGGAGTTGTATTTCTTCATGGAACATAATGGAATATTCTAAACAAAATATGAAAACCTGTTAGAAATAAAACTAATTAAGCATTTTCAGATGAATAAACAGTAGTTTTATAACCCTTGCTATGAAATCTCATAATCTTATAATGAATTCCATGTTTAATATAAAAATGACAGTTTGATGGAGTTGCTTTGAGGATTAAATAGGAAAACGCACCACGTACAGTTTTCCTGCTCCATACGCTACAGATTTTACATGGGAATGAGATCACACTAAATGAAAAGACTGGTCATCTATCACCTGGAGAACGTGTGCTAAATAATGACGAACCAAGTACCTTGCATGTAATTTCCTTTTTCAGAACTGAGCTTGCAAAAGTTCTTTTTGTTCACATTTCCCAAAATCAGTCATCTCAGTCTGAAGCAGCATCTGTACACTCTATGAAAGGTAAGAACGTGAAAATCAGACTATGGTTTGCTTAGGATGTATTCCAAGATTATATGATTTGTGTGAGGTATGTTTCCCACTGTTGCTAGCAGGCTGGATGAGATCTTAATTGATCTCTTGTTCTTTCTTTTCTGGGCAGAATGAAGTCTTTGAAGATGAATACTGGCTCATAAACTAAATGCTTTCAGCTGTTACTGCTGAACATAACAATTCCTAAGAAGATTTTTGTCAGTTGCTTAGAGATTTCCTTGTTTTTATGGAGAAGAAAAGGTTGTAGTTTAACCCTTAAACAACTCCTGGATAACATTACAAGTCACACTATATGTCTACAGCAGAAATCTAACAGCTGGAGAAAGGAAGCATGCTTTTGCAAGGCAAAGCATTTAGAAATGTGAACACATGACTAGATGCAGGATTTAGTGTGACCTGCTATGCAGGTCATATTCATTGGTTAAATTGGTCTACTTTGTACTTAAAACCTGTGAATGAATAAGCTTTAGACTGAAATATTACTATTGTGTGTGTATGTAGTAGCTAGGTGAGAAATGGTTGCAGAACAAGGCCAGCACACAGCATGCTGACACAACACGAAGTAGTACCTGTCTTTCACAGAAAGCCATTTCAAGTCTTTTCTTTCCTTCTTCCAGAAAGCAGCAGCATGCTACATGGGGCAGCTGACAGATCAGCTTGGCCTGATAATGCATGATCAGAGTCTCATGCAACAGTTTAGTTGGAAATCCCCCAGCACGTAAAACATGCTAGGTTAGAAGCAAAAGCACAATGGGGTGAGAAGGAATATGCTGGGAGTCAGGCATGCCTGAGCTGAAATCCTCCTGTGGCAGAGCGTTGCCTCTCTGCCTTTCTCTCTCCACAGAGAAGCAGGGCACAATATAGTCCGCCCACCTGCCTTGCTGGAGTAACTGATGACAGTCAGTGTATTACTTAGTACGTCTACTGGCAAGTTGCAGTTATCCGTTAGTGTTTGTCTTTGTATTGAAGTAGGTATTTACATGAAGACATTTATACATCTAAATAAGGGCAAGGCTCCAAGTAAAGTTTACAGGTAACTTGCTGTACAACCGGTCCACTGCTCTGTCATCACCCTTATGTCCTCCACCCTTCTGTCACACATCTTGAACCACACTCCCACCACCTGCCTCTCCTGTTTTTCTACTGAAGCCCCAAACCCATTCTCTATGAAGTTTCAGCTGCACATCTACTCTTTTTCATCTGCCTCTCCAGCACATGTCTTTTTCTCCTCACTTCTCATAGTCCACTCTTTTGATCCTCTTTACCAAGACAGCAGATTGGTTCAGGTACCTTTCAGACCTACACACATCATGTTAACCTTGCCCTCAGGCAGCAAGAAGTTGGGGAATAGCTGACTGGAGGTAGCTGGAATACAGGAGACTTGTGAACTGCTGCCTGGAGCTACTGCAGGGTCCACAAGCAGGGGCAAGGGAAAGAAGAAACTGGGATCTCCAATACGTGAGGCGCTGGACCCAAAACATTGCTGTGGACAAAATGATAAGATCTGAAGGTTCCATTTGATTGTGTGTATGCACTCTCTGGAAGTCTTTGCTGGGAAACCACTTGAGCAGCCATTGAAGGTCTTGGCTGAGGTGGGAGAATGAACATCTAGTTAGCTGAAGTAGCAATAAAAGAGGAATCCTTATGGAGAATGCAGAACAAGTAGTGAAAGCTGGAAACAGCAGGGGAAAAAAATCTGTCACATCTAGGGGACTTGGCTAGGTTCTGAGAATTACCTGGGGTTCCCCACTCTCCCTGTCCCTCTGCTGACAGCAGACATCTCAGCTACTTCTTGACCAAATATCAGGTTTGTCCCCTCTGTCTGGTGTATATAACAACCGACAATCCACTACTGTCACCAGCTGCAGCTCAGACAGTTCATGTTGTGGGTTGACGAATTCTTACCCTGATAATATGCTTTTTAAGAATTCACAGGAAAGATTTTTTTTTCTTTTATAGATTTAACAGCTGCCTCTAACTGCAGCGAGTAAATCACATAGATGAGACTGCCTTTGGGTTCAAACTCATGGAGTTGTGAGCTAGAAAATACCAGAACTAAGGGGGCGTGTTTGTTTTGTTGTTTGTTTTCCAAAATTAATTTAATCCTCCAGTTATTTCCTTTTGGATTATCTGTAACTTCTGTGACCATGTACTTCATTCCTGCAAGATCCCTGCCTTGTTTGGTGCAGTGAGTACTTAATGAACAACTGCTTAATCTTTTCTCTTTTCTGTTTCTCCTAGCCTTGCTGTGTACTACTGCTAATGGTATAAAAACCATGCTGGTAATTTTATGAAGTTTTCTGTAAGACTCACCACCTAGTTTTCTATTTAAAGCACTTAAAAAAATCCATCTGTGAGGTAAAAGATTACTTTATTCAAGACTTTCTAGAAAGTATGACTACAAACTTTAAAATACTAAGGTGATTTTATTTTAAAGTAACCCATTCATTTTGGATACCCAGTTCCATGCTCATAACTTGAACACAAAGTGGTAAGAAGCTTCTACCAAGTGAACAGCTCTGATGAATGTGCATAATGTACCTTGTTGAGCAATATCTAGGACCTCTGGGACAGTTTGAATCTAGTTGTTTAGAGAGCAGAAATGTAACTTACTACGAGCACAATCTTTCTTTCACAATATTGCACCATGCCTTGTACTTCTTTCAACTTCTGCAGCAAGCAGAGAGGTCTTGCCAGCAATAGGTACCTCTATTCAAATTAGTCCTGGGTCATGGTCTACTCTGCTCAGTCAGGTGGACAGAAGCCCTGAAGAAAAAATAATACATTACAAGTCTTTAATTTCACAGTTCTTGAATGTGCTTGCAGAAGGATACTAGCTTAGAGCTACATGGGCAGTCTTATCATTGACTTAACTGTTGCACCTTACATTTTTTTTTTGTAATGTATTTTCTTTTACAAGTTTCTCTTATTTTTTAAGAGGTTTGCTAAATTAAGTATGACTTTGGAAGTCAAAAAGAATGTTCTATTTTAATACCCCTATATTTTCTTATGCATTTGTAAATACTTTCTTGTATAACAATATCAAACAAACTCTTAGAATTAAGAATATCTCCATTAACTCATAATTATATTTACTGCTTCACTTCTGCATAATGCTTTCATGAGAGCTGAGGTAGAGGTAGGAACGGAACACTGGAATAAAATAAGATCTCAGTGTGTATGTTGACATTTTTCTTTCTACAGTTAGCTTTAACACATGAGACTACGCTACATTTGTGGAGTGTCTGGCCAGTATGTACTGCTAATATACTGGAGAATGTGCTGAAGATGTCAATTCTGTACTTACTTGCAAAACTTCTAGCAATGTCACAACCAGTGCTTTGCCTTAGATATCACAAAATGAAATCCTTATTATATCCCATGAGTTCCATATTAGGCTGGAATTCCAATGGAAATTCATGAGGGACTTTCTGTCTGCAGGGTTTTGTAATGTGGCTATGAATACCACTAAGAATGTTATTCTTAAAAGCTGAATATCCACACATGCCCTGTTGGTAAACCACTGGGTTGCTGAATTAAGATTTTATTTACCACTGGAATAAATATACTACCCAGTATACACATAGTCAGGAACCGCATATGGGAACCATTCGTAAGCTATATCAACATCAGTTAAGTTGTTTGCTGTATTTAGTGCTGTATGTTAGCATTGGGAAGCATGTATTTAAAATCATTAACTTTGCAAGCTAATCTCTTCAGCTTTTTCTCTGAGCATCTTGGTTCTTCCAGACTTGGAAATATTTATTTTGCTGTCCAGTCAGTCATGATTTGAACTCGTTTTTAGAGAAAATTCTACCACCTTTCATGGATTTTTTTTTTTTTTTTTTTCCTAGTGTGATATTTGTTTCAACTTTCATGCTGCCAAACCCGATTCTGGAAACATAAGATTTCCATAAAGGGAGGACATACACAAGGCAGAGATATACTGGTTTTTATTGAACTCTCTTACTTGACAAAAAGTAATTACAGTGCTCTTAAGCCTTCTTCTTTTCTCCCACAAGAATCTATTACCACAGACTACATATAACTTCTGGAAAAAAGGAATAAAATGCATTGGCCTGATTTAGCATTTTCCTTCTCATTTGTTACCTAGTGGTATGGGTAATGAGCAATGACCCTCTGAATAAAACATTTTTCCTGAATATTTTAATAAGCCATTTACAATTTTTCCAGCTTATTTATGGCCGTAACCACTTGATACTATATATTTTTTACAAAGTTGATTGTTGGCACTAGCTGATACACCTGTCATAGTATCTATTTACAACATATACAACCTCTCTGCCAAGTTAGGTCATAGTTTACAATGTGGTTAGTACTGAATTCACAACATGGCACGATTCTGTACAACAATCTGAACTTGTGAAACCAACTAAATGGTGGTAATCTTATAGGGAGTTTTATTAAGCTGCAGCTACACAAGGGGATATTGGAAATATGTTGCTGAAGTAAAACTAAAATTTATATAATTAATCATTTTGAAATGAATTTTCTTCTCTGTGTGTGTATTTTTGTTCAGGATAATTAGCTAACCACATTTTGTTTATATAAGGTGTGTGTAATCTGTTTATAGAGCATGGCAGCTGACATAATGTAGCTCTTGGAGCACTGTGACATTCCCTTCCCACAAGTAACATTTGAAATGATAAAACAACATTCAGATGAATAACTCCCCACCAGGTAAAAATCATTACAGCCCACATTCTCCAATAATATTTTCAATCCACCTTGTTAAACCTTTCCACAGAAGCAAACACAGGTACAACCCCACTTGCTGTAACTGTAGAGCAATTCTTTGGCCAGTCTGGGGCCCCACAAATGTGTCTGAAGTTTACTGTTACTGAGAAGCATGTTTGTTGTAGACCAAAATGTTATTATATGATCCAGACAAACAGAATTTGATTAGGGGATTAGAAACATGAACGCACAAGTCTCATGTCATTCAGATGGAAATATGACATATTAGGTCATGGGGAATTGGAGCCGGAGTATTTCCATTGCTGAGACTCACATCATTGTGCCTGGGCTCTGGAAAAGCTCTCTCTAAGATCACCCCACGCTGCTCAGAGGAGAGCTTTCGGAAACCCTGGGATATCAAACTTCTCTTTCTGATGGCCCCCCAAATATGCATATTTCTTGGATCAGGATCCATGCGAATATCTTCTTTCTGGGCTGTTGTATATTCCCCTGCAGAATGATAAAGCAGGGACCATACAAATACCATTGTGGGATCTGCTCCACATGGAAGTGTCCGTGAAAAGATGGACAATGGACCAACTGCCTGTAGCTTCTGGGAGAGAGGCCATGCCAGCAGGAGCTAGAGCTGATGTGAACAGCTCTAGCTTTGATTTGCAGAAGAAACGCTGATCCCTTTTGTAGGGATAGAGTACACTTCAGCAGGCCTCTATCTGACGGAGCCAAAGCCCTAGGGCAAAGGTAACTTGGCAAAAGCGATGACTGCTGAGGAACAAATCTGCTGGCCCCCAAACAGCATAAACACGTGTAGTGGGAGGATCCAAATTAGAATAAATTATCCAGTGAAACAGTCTGGCAAGGGTCCGAGGGCTGAGCTGGAAACATCTCCTTCCTTCAGTCTGCAGTGGTAAAGCCAAGCATGAAGAGGAAAGGGCAGTTAAAACAAGCAACCGTATTGACAAAAGAGTGTGGAGAAACACTGCCTCTTCTTGTGCAGTGTCTTTTCCCCCTAGATAAAGCAGCTTTCGGTTCTTCACGCTTTCATCCTGGCTCTCAGGACACAGCAAGAAAGCAAGAGGATGAATAAATGTTGCTGCCTTTTGCTACAGATTTCTATCAGTGAGATCCTCCTCCTACCCTGAAGGAAAGTGACTGCCATGTAGCATGGCCCAGTATTGAAGCAGCACCAGTGTATGTATACAAGTGCAGTTGTTTGCTCTAAAATCTGTATGCTCTCCAGCCTGTGAAGCCTCTCACAGCCACCTGGTTGCACAGCCTGCAAGGGTCCTTCTGGCTTGGAAATTATTTGCAATGTCCACTAGTGCTGCCCCTACCCATCTGTGGACATTTTGACATGATGCCTTGATCTTACAATTACTAGTTACTGGTGATGCACCTCTTTTATCTTACTGTGGTAGCACAGCCCCACACTTCACTGCAAATGAACCAGGTGTTTGCCCCTTTGTCGGCTCTAAGCTGCAAACTCCCTCAGCATGCCCACAGTATCCATTTCTGCACTGTCCCTCCAGTTGAAAAGCCAAAAGAGAGTGGAAAGGACCATGTTCCGAAAACAAGTGAACTTAATGCTGAATTCTATAGTGGTTGGGTGATTGCTGTTTGCTTGCCCATTTCCATACTGCTGCAAATCAAGACCCAGCCAGCACAGGTGAAATGGGGTTGTGACAGGTTGGGGTTTTTTTACCAGGAAGGCATGTCAGGAAAGATGCTTGGATGGCAGAGTGATTGCCTTGAAGCGAATTGAGACTTATGTGTAATTGAAGATCTACTCCAAGGAGGAAAGTTTCTGCTTTATTGAAGTAATTGGAAAATTTGCTGTCTAGTTCAGTAAGAGTCAGTCCCAGTTCCCTGGGACAAAGGAAGACTGCAGCGTGAAACTGGAAGAGGTGTACTTTTCTTACTGCAGATAGGGCTAGGGTAGCTGGAGGAATGAGGTAGGAGGTGGAAGGAGGACAGGTCATTCAATAGTTTGGATTGTGAGATGTGCATTGTACTTACCAAGCACATACCATACTGTATGGCATATATGCTGGTTGCAAATGCACTTTCTTCTGAAAACAAGCTGCTATGGCAATGATACAGGGTGTAGTGCATGATGGTTTCTCTGCGAGTATGATGTTCTCATGCTCCTCTTTCGTATCCACCTGTGAGTGTTAGTGGGCGCTGAAGGCTTCCTCATGGTGTATCTCATGCAAGAGTCGCAGATATTTTCTTGCTAATGCTTCCATTTTGTAGGTATATGTACCTGAAACAGTTATCCTCAGTTCTTTCAGCCTTTTGGGAGGTATTTGTTGTGCATGTACTCTGTCTTCTGGAAACGTCCAGTATCTGACCAGAATATTGAGAGAAGGAATAGGACATGACCTAGAGATTTATTTCTGAGAACATTCCTGCACGATAGTTATGTTTACACTGACTGTGTATCCTCAAGCCCACACTTAAAATGTAAATCAAACAATATTGCCAACATGTATTTTTCCTTGAGAGTTTCGCTGAATATGGAGTCATATTTGCTGTTCTGCCAGTATTCTTGCAATAGTGTCTGTTTTATATTTATGTGCAATTCTTCTTGTTAAAGAAAGAAAGAAAAGTGTAATGGTCAATGTCTGGCTGAAATGTGCAATGGGATTCTTGACTCTATCATGATTTCATATGGTTAAATGATAAATAAATATGCAAGAAGCATGCAGTGATGAAGCCTTGCATATAATGTCACTTTTCTACTATTTCTAATACATTCAGGTGACACTAAGATAATAATGTAATGGTAGTAAACAGAAATTGGGTATTTAAGTAGTCTGCTTTCAAGCTATTTAATATGCAATGTACAGCTCAGAATTTTGCTACCGTGGTGATATAGATAAATAGCTAGGTCTTGGATGTTTGATTCGTAGTTTGTTAATAATATGTAATCAGTTAAAAAGTACAGAATGGATACATACAATTATTTAATCATTTATAAATCACAAAATTTGCTAAATGATAGGGTAAGGAAAATAGAATTTGTTCACCCCTTTGTCATCACAGAACACTGCAAGCTAACCTTTCATTTTCCTTATTGGGTCAAGTTACAGTGTCGCCTACTTCACAGGCACATTTTATGAAAGGCACATTTAGCAATCTTCGCTAGGAAAAATGCTCTGATTTTTCCTGAAGGCTCATAAGAAATTGCACAAAGAATGAAATAATCTTAGGCCACTGATCTTGAAAGTGCTTTCTTTTTTTGGCATTCCTTATACCGTAAAAGGGCAAAAGCCCAGTATCTCTGATGTTAGTCAGTTCAGTATATTTCATCCTCTCCAAAAGACTTCATCTCTCTGGACAACCAAACCCCGTTAAACTAGGAAAAAAGAGTCAGCACTTAATAATAGAATGTAACTTTATTGAGCACTTAAACTGCGGCCAGGAAAAGCAAATGCTCTCTGAATCAACTCAGTGCAGCGAAGTGGAATATAAATGTTGCAGAGCTTATCTGTGGAAGCATGTTGTCATTTTTCTGAGGTTTCTATCAAACTTTTAATCAAAACCATAGCTGAAATTGGCCTATGTTTCTGTGATCATTTTTGAATGTTCTGTTCCGTAAAGTCTAGCACACAGATTTATAATGTTTGAACACTATTACTGTTGCCAAAAGTCACAAGAAAGTTGCAGGCTTCAGACACACATCATCAGTACATGTTATATATCTACCTCAGAAGCAAAGGGAAGTCCATTGGAGATGACCACAAATGCACTCCAGTGGCTAGAACCAACGATGCTGATAAAGTTGCAAGATGATCTGGGAAATGTGTTACTTTAATGAATAAGGAGAAATATATGCATGAAGACCAGCTGCAGACTTAGCTAGGCTAAAGGCCTGTATTAACTCCTGTAAAAGTCGGCTTGGAATACCTATAGTTGCAGTGCATTTCTGAATTGCCCTGCAGAATGGCAGCACTAATTTAATGTATCACTTGGTGACGTGTGTTTTTTCTGTTCATCCCCTTCTTTTAGCACAGCTGGTCATTGTGCCTCTTACCTTTCCTACAATCACCAAAAATGTGAGAATCATACCAATATACGTGAAGATAGTCTCCGTACAGAGTCCATAATGCTTATTGCACATACCTGAAGTTCATGTTTCAAGCTCCTTCAGGTAGAAGGATCATAGCACTGCCATGAGCTTTATTTTAGGTTTGGTCTTTGTTTTGTTGTTTTCAGTGCATAAAAACAAGCACTTGCTTACGTGTTCTGATAGACCACGGAGGCAGACTTACCTGTCAGCAATAGACAAGTTTCTTTTGCCTGATAATGCACCTACTAGCATAGCTATTAATCTAGTGATTTCAGATAGCACTAGATTTTATATACAGACATCAACCCCCACATATCTCATGTTTCAGCTATCTTTCATTTATATTAGAAACACAGAAATGAACACAACAGCCTAAATGAAAACCAGAAGAGAGGTTTACTTAATGCCACAGCTGATACTTTTGTCCAGATCTTAATACCATAAAAATGCTGGAAGTTATAAAAAAAGAAGAAATTAGTGTATATAATTATGTATTTGCAATTAAATGCTTATTTAGTAAATTATACTAGCTAAACATTCCCTCATTAAAAAGTTTTGAGAAATACAGGTTGATCAGAAAATATAAAACCTTATAGGGTATAAATTAAGGAAAGGAGATACTATGATTATCATTTATTGATACATATTTTTTCCAAGCAGAACATTGTATGTTGTTGTGTTTTGATAATGGAGTAAGCCTGAAGAACTGACTTCATGTAAGAACTAGTAGGCAATGTAAAATGTTAGGGTTTTTTACTAGTGGGTTGACAAGTTAGTTGTTTGCTTCTAATTCATAAAATTTAGAAGATAGAAAGAGTAAGTATATGGTGATAAATTGGAATATTGAATTAATTTTGTGAGGCATACCAAATTTGGGAAAATGCACTTAATTGGTTCTGTTTTTCCTGAGCTCCTATCTCATTGGGCACTGGCTTTGGAGTAACTCCATCCTGTACTCAATTTTCAAAGAATTTCCATCTGGTTTCATGATTATTGGCCCAGTGTTTGAAAGGTAAATAGGCATTCAAGCACGCAAAGATACTTTGCAGAGTTAACTGACCACGATCAGGGCTTTCTGAGACAGTCACATAGTCAGCTGGGGGAAAAAGTGACTCATTTTTATGAAGCATCCAGCTTCATTTTCCTTTGTGCAGCCAAGACCCCAAATTACCCTGATGTGCTTGGCTGGGTATGTGATGAATAGGTTGGCTAGGGGAAGGAACTGGTACTGTCTATAATTTCCATGTACCTCTAGGAGGTCCATGTGAAGAAATCTCAAGCAATAATTTGAAGACTTTTCACATGAAGTAGTTCAGGATTACCATTTTTCTAGGTTTTGAAATAAATTGCATAAAGTTCTTTGGAGAGTAGGAGCAGTAAGTGACAATAATTTTGAAACAGTACACTGTTTCCTGCCTGGCGCAGCACTCTCCGAGCTATCAAGCTGCAACAAGGTCTTTTACCATCTCATACTAACACACTCTTCATCCCAGTCCCTCTGCTGCCTTCTCCTCATCTCTCCTCCTCACTCAGGGCATGCTCGCTCTCTCCTCTTGCTTCTTCCTCTCTCATCTCCTCTTCTTCCTCAGCTACTCCCCCTTACGGGCTCTCAACCCCTTAACAGAACAGCCACAGCTGCACCTTATCTACATCGGCCAACCCGCTGCCCCTGTAGCCAGCCCACAGTTATATAGTATCAATGCCAATTAACCTAGCTTCATTCCAATACACCTGCCTAGCAGGTACTTCTTCCGTTTTGATTTTTACCCAGCTCCTCTCCCTGTAGCATCTGAACAACTTGTCTTTCATGCCTTCTGTAATCTTAACAGCAGCCCTGTTAAGAGAATAGTCATGTCTACATCTAAATAGCTGGATGAGGGGGCCTTCCAGGCTCCTGAGTCCTTGGTGAGACCCTAACATGCAGCAGCTGGCTCCAGGGTTTCTGGAGAAAGAAAACCTCGAGGCTCTGACTTTAAGGACCCTGCAGTAGCCACCAGCCTTGTCCCAGACAAGCTGTAATTCATGCCATGACCCACTTAGTTTAGGTGCTGCCATAACTGCCAACTGTGCCTACTCACTATAAAACTTCCTGGAGGGATACAGGGAAGTAAAACAAATTAGCTAACCTTTAGTAGACCTGTTAAGAGAGAAACTATTTACATATTCAAACAGCAAAGGCCATGCTGTTTGCAAATAATATACGTTTTGTTTTTACAGCATCCATTGAAAATTATTAGGTAGCAGGGATCACAGAACTGCTTTCAGCTAAACCAGAAATAGAAGTCAGCTGTTACCAATAAACTCCATTTTCAATTGATTGAATAATTATTTTATTCAGCCAGTTTTCTTTTGCAAATTGTTACATCACATAGTTTGAAAACTGTTCCAGATGTCGGTTGTTCTTTACCACTGGGAATGCATGAGCAAATGGAAGATAGGTCATTTGATCGATAAAAATAACATACATAAATATGACCCCATATTCTATCTTACTATATCTGACAAGTAATTTTGCTCCTAATGAAACTAAACCTGAGAGTTCCTCTCCTAATTTAGACAAAAATTCAACTGTAATTTGGTCTGTAGTCAAAGAATACACTCCTGGATCCCTTCCAGCAACGAGTACCTCTGGATATTTGAAGGTGAAAGCTTTAATCTTGATACAAGTTCATCCTTCCTGATATCACTTAACTTAATGTCAGGGTTTACTGAAAATCTTCAGTCAAAACTATTAAGAACACATTGGCTTTTTATTGAATGACTCTTTTGTGAATCACACTGCTTCCAATAGAAAATGTTGACTCTTGGTTGAAATGCCGGAAAACCAAAAGTGCTACCTTGGAAGTACTTTCTCCATTCTTCCCATCCCTGCTTGCTGCTGTGTCCAGCTTCCTAGCTCAGATTACACTGTTTGTAAAGCATTTAAGTGCCTTTTAGAGCAGTGAGATGCAGTGCATTGTGGAGGTAGAGAGGACAAAATGTCACAGCAAAAAGTTTGCAAACAATTGTTTTTCTTCCCTCTTCTCCTGGCTCTGAGATCCGTTACTCTGAAATACTGATTTACAGTAAGATCATGTTACTTCTTAACATATTAGTCATAATTTTGGCAGCTTAAGAAGATTCAATAGTACATTTTAAAAAGCTGACAAACATTTCAAAACATCATTCTTGACATGTCATTAAGAATAATTCTATTCTAAGGTACAGCACTTCCTTAAAAAAAAACCAAAAAACACAAAACAAAACTTAAAACCAAACAACAACAATTCACCATGCAATTTTAGGGCTTAAAAGAGTGGAATTTTTCGCTGATCTTTCAGGATTTCTGAGACAGTAAATAAAGCAGCAATTTATAATGTCTTTCTGTGGCCTGTAAAGAAGTAGATACAATGAATACTGTAGTTTACACAGACCAGCCACAGAGAAGTGTTAATTTATGAAGACTAATGAGCTCAATTGCGTAGATTTGCTCCTTAGAAACAATAAGTTCTGGATAAAATCCTGGCTACCCTGAACTTGGTGGGAATTTAGGCACTGACTTCAATAGCTTTGATGGTACCAGTGAATAAAAAACGCTTGGGACTCTTCTCTGCACCGCTGCATTCATGTTGCCTACTGGGACCTGCACAGAAGTCATGCAGGAGAGGACTAACCGGCGCAGGCCAAAGTCGTGCCAAGGACTCTTCTGGCAACCAGCAGCATAACCTAGCATAGCCATGGCCAGTGAAGCTAGAATTTCACCTTCTCCACCCAGTCTCTTTTAACTGAAGTACACTTGTCCCCTGTTTCTCTGTTGCTCCCATGTCAACAGCTGTTCATAAATACAGGCATTGCCTAATTTTTTTCCAACCCAGGTCAAAGGGAACAAAAGTCTTTCTAGCAAAGTAGCTAGTTAGTGTAAAGCTGGATTTGACTGAATTCCCTGCCCTCTCAAGGAAAAGAAATCTGCAGAGCAATAAAATTTTAAGTGTCCTTAAAACTGCAAACGTTAAGCAACTATTTTATTTAATTGCATACCATATGCCACATTTGGCACACATTAAAATCTGCAGGTTTTTTATGTGTTTCTTACTGCTCACTAACTAGTACTTAGTTAAATTTTTAATCTAAAACTTCTTAAATACAGGAGTAGCCTACATGAGTTTACAGTCTCCTCTTGTGCAAGAAAGGAAAAGGTAAAAATCTGTAACTGTTTAAAGCTTTAGAGAGTCAAACCCTATATGTAATCAATAGGCATCACCTTCCTGCTGGATCACTGAAACTTAGGTCATATGCTCCATCTAATATGCCATAATTTTTACAAATTAAACTGTCCTGTAGTGCAAGTTTAATGCATCCTGTCATCCACCATGTATCTATTTGAAAACAAACATGTTTTCATGTTTTCATTTGCATGTGTAAATACATGTTCTTTCAGGCAGGGAAGCCTAAATATGTTTCTCCTAAATCTGAAACTAACCATTTAAATTAATTTTCTGTTTTTCAATATGAAAAGTCTTCAATATGAATTCTCTCCTATTGACCATCTGTTGTGTATCTTCTTCCTTCAAATACAACTCCAAAGAGCTGAAAATAAGACTTTGTCCTGTATAATAATAATGTTTTTTCACAGTAAGAAATCTTATAAGATTCTGAAGGTAGAAAGGGCTCTACTATGTGCTAAATCACATTAAAAAGTTATTACAATTAATTTTTGTAGCCTTTTTTAAAAAAGAAGATTATTGCCAGAAGGAAGAATATTAGACCACATAGAGGAAGAATTGCCAGCTTTTGATACTCTCTTTTAGGTTGCAATGCCGTAAATAATTTTTTTAGGGGTAGAACAGGAGTAGAAGTATTCATTTAATGAAATAAGTTTTAAAACAAAACCAAACTCAAAACAATCTAAAGCCACAGTTTGCCTGAAGCTAAAGACAGGAACCTGATGGAGTTCACCAAAGGCACGTGTAGGGTCCTGCACCTGGGGAGGGACAGCCCCACGCACCAC
>JAVJGJ010000037.1:40842960-40853471 GCA_035590215.1 Microhierax caerulescens | reverse complement strand
TGAGGGAGCTGGGCCTGTTTAGCCTGGAGAAGAGAAGGCTGACAGGGCATGTCATCAATGTCTGCAGATATCTTAAGAGTGAATGTGAGGATGGGGCCAGGGTCTTCTCGGTGGTGCCCAGTGACGGCAATGACAACCAGAGGCAATGGGCACAAACTGAAACACAAAAAGTTCCATCTGAATGTGAGGAAGACCTTCTTTACTTTGAGCACACGAGAACAGGCTGCCCAGAGAGGCTGTGGAGTCTCCTTCTCTGGAGACACCCAAAACCCACCTGGATGTGACTCTGTGCAACCTGCTCAGGTGAACCTGCCTTATCAGGGAGTTGGATTAGATGATCTCCAGAGGTCACTTCCAACCCTGACCGTTCTGTGATTTTGTGAAGGACTAAGAACTCAGAGCCTCCTCTACTCTACCTTTCCTCAGTAGTGATTTTCATAGATGAGATGCAAAACTATGTCATATGTTTCACTTGTATTTTGCCTCAAAAACCTGTGCTTTTTTTCTGAAAGTGACTCCATTGGAAATATGGAAGCACATGGAAATAAAAGAGATTTTTTCTCAAAAATTAATAATCCACAAAGCAAATGTTAGTACTTGGGTGCCTTCCCAAAGGTACAATGGAAAAGACATTTTTCTCCAGAATTCCTTTTTTTCCTATTTTTTAAGATGGATTAAAACTGCTAAGTTTTTTTTTTTTTTAACAAAAGTCCTTCCCAAAGTCTTTCTGAACTCTGATTGCATATGGCATTCTATAACTTTTAGTGTCTCTGATCACCAGGAATATTAAATCAATCCATGATCTAGAGTCATTAAAGGGATAATGTACCATGAAAAGATGAACTTAATTCAATTTCAATAACTTTATTGGCACTATACGGCGCCCAGGTACAGTAGAAGTTAATCAAGACAATGAATATAAGACATCTGTTCACTCAAAATAATTTAGTATTAATTTAGTGTGGATTTTACACACAGAGACCTAACTTCTGCACTAAAACATCAGCTGTTTTTAATGCTGCTTAATATGCAAAATCAGCAAATTAGGTTGGCACAGATTTCTAATGGAACAGTCCTGACCTTGTATCAGAAACTAAAATTGTGATTATGCTGAGAAAATAATTGTCTTCAGAAAGTTTGATATTCTGTGATGGTAACATTTAAAACTGGCATGCTATCACTGGGAAAAAGGTCACTTGAAACTCAGAATTTGTTCCCTTCCAGTTCACATTTTTTTCTTGAACAGATAGAGTGTTCCTGATTCTTCATCTGTGGGTCCACATTGTTGCAAATAGATACTCATCTGCTGTATAACTTGCTTATAGAGAAACTCACCTGAAAGCTGAGGATTCGAAGTGATTGTACTGATCTTGCAGCATAAAATATGTCCTTACCATTGAAAAGAGTAAATACTAAATGTTTTTAATTGAAACTAATGAAACAGATAGTGCTTCCCATTTCAGTTAGTTCCCTCTATCATTTTTAAAACTTTCTTGAAAGCCGTCTTAATGAAGCATTCCTCCCAGTGAACTGTTTTGTTAAAATATTTGTGCAAACAAAACATCTGAAGAGGCATGTTGCAAACATGAGTCAAGTGGAAACCAAGGTTTTAAAATGTATTTGAAAAAAAGTATTATTTGTAAGTTATCTTCCATTTTCTGCTCAGGATGTCCCATCAACATAGTTTCTGGGAGGTTAATATCCAGAAAGAATTCAAAGCAAGTTGTTGCACATAAACTATCTTCTGTTACCTAATAGTGGACTCTTTTCACTAGCTTCTAGTAGTACATTATTTACTGTTTAGGAAGCAGAGTGAAAGAATTCAGATAGTCAACCACATGTAAACCCAGTATGTACTGGAGCTTCAGCATAATAATGTATTTGTCAAAAAGGTGGCAGTGAGAGGGAATGTGCAGCTATGTCTAAAACTGCTTCTATAAGTCTTTGAGAAAATGCATGTTAACAAGTCCTTGCCCTTCTACAATGGCAAAGGCATGAAAGACAGTGCATCAATATTTTGCCAGTGGTAGATGGGGTTCTTTATAACTAATTATGTGTTAGAGCTACAATTATTGACCTTTCGTGGGATCCTTAGGAAAGACACTGATTACTTTTTTCCTTTCAGCTTTATTGCAATTGCTTTCTTACCCATTAATTTCTGAAGCGGCATGAGGACTGCAGCTCTTGTAATGGACTGGGGTAACAGGCTCAAGAGTCAGGCAGGTATAAATCCCATTTCTTCGATGTCCTCTGTGGTGCTGACAAACCTGCATTCAGAAACACTACGGTAGTTTAAGTTTGTAACAGTGGATGAGTCTTAGCCTTTCTAGTTAATGACATGTATTGCTTGTATGCAAATATGCAATGGAAACTGAGTAATGTGTGTGTTATTTTGTGTGGTTTAACTTTTAATGCAGTTGTTAAGTACCAGATTAATTTCTCTCTACAAACCTACTGAATTAGCCAGTTCAGTAAATATTCATTAAGTCTTATTCTGAGTTTCCTAATAAAGCACGTTGAACTATTCCTTTAAATATTGCTATTATGACCTAATATAAGAAACAAGTATTACTTTTCTCCCAAAGGGTAAGTCAAAGATTAACACAGCCTCAAGTGGAATCTTTGTGGTAAGAAGGAGAAGTTTGAAGGATTACCTTAAATTACCCCAGCGGCCATTAGGTTTCAGAAGTTCAGATTCACCAGTCCACTCTCAAAAGACTAAGTCTGCTCAAATAGCAGGCAAAGTCTGTAAATAGCACAAAATGCAATGGATTGGGCAGTTAGAAAGAAACTGCTGGTTTGCTAGCAAAGTTAATGAACGTCCTCTGCAAAAAAAGATACTGTGCATGTCTTAAAATTAGAGATTTGGATCTTAACATGTGATCAGAAAAAGGAAATCAGACTCTTTAATTCCTGATATATATGTTTCCAGAAGATTTTTGTAGCCAGGAGTGACAGACAACAGAGGAATCATTTTTTAGTTATTTGTTTTAGCAGATCTACAAACTGTGCTTTGACCTAAAGATTGAGATTCCAAAGATCCATTTTCCTTGGAACCATGAAGTTAAAGAAACACAAAGTCATAAACAAGTGCAACATTTTTTTTTTTACCTGTCATGAGAAGAATAAAGCTTTTATCATCGTTAATAATGAATTACTAAAACAGTTATTGTTTTCTGTGTAAGAAGCTGCAAGACCAAGGTAATAGAGCATTCTCCAAAGGCATGCAATAGGCAGTAAAAACACTATTCTAGTATAGTGGAACAGAAATTCTTATAAAAATGGTGGTCATTCATTTTAAAATGAATGATGCTCAAGGGAAGACAAAGACTGTAGTTGGGCTTTTTAGAGGCATTATAATAGCAGTCAGCTGAAAGCGCTGAGTAATGAACCAGATGATACTACGTGGGGTTGTCCATCTAAGCTTCCCGGCAGTAAGGAATTTACTATAACAATTTATGGACTTGGGTTCCCATGGAAGGAAATACATGTATGCCTTTCTTGATGCAAGTGAAAGTAAAAGCTGAAAGATAAAGTAACTGTTCCCAGGGCTTTTCACATTAGACTTGATTTCTGCATTAATCATCTCTATCACAAACAGTCCTTGGCTGTAGTCCATGAAGACAAGGGAATGATTTCACAAAGCAAAGGAAGACATTTTTCATTTACTTGTGGATGCCCTCAGTCTGAAAGGTAATCTTTCAATAACAGAGGAATTCAATGTGAAAGCAATGCTATTGACAAGTAAGGTTAAACAGACTGAAGGAATGTTGAGTTTCACTTCAGATCCTAAGTAAAGACACTTGTCTTTGTGCCCAATATGTTTGCAGCTTTGAATACTGGAAGTGTTAAGGTCAATCTTAACTTGCTTTTCATTCCTTTCGCTTGCCCTTACTGGCAATTGCCAAACTGTAAACCAATTGTAAACCAATCATGATGCTTATTGTGTTACTCAAAAGGTTTCCCAAAAAAGTTAAAAAGCTTTCCAGAAAAAAAGAAAGTTTCACAAATAATAGGTCTGAGAGATACCAGCCTGTGTTAATGAGCAATGTAATTCATAGCTGTCTCACCCACAGCTGGCTGCTGAGATGCTTAAAGCATCTCTAAGAAGAATTACACTAAATCCATGTAAACTTATGTCTGAAGTCAGGGGCAGCTGATAACACAAACTTGGAATTTCTTTTAATGAATAATTCTGTAAGAATGACTACTTAAGCATAATGCATAGGGAAAATTTTGCTCTGGGAAGCTGAAGTGGAAGCAATGCTGAGTTTAGGCTGTTGACTTGGCCCTGTTTCCCACAGCATTCTTGGGTGCAAGGTGGCCTAGGAGGACATTCAGCAATGTAGGGCTTGGAACAGGGTTCCCAGATCTGTCCATCCATTAGGACACCCGTGGCATAAGGAGTGCTCCTGTGGCACACCGGGAAACACTGGGAGCCCAGGAGGTGACCTGAACAAGAACACAGACAGCATTTCTACTAGGACTCATTTTTCACCAAACGTTTGCCTAACTGGCCTAACAATACAAAGTATTTTGATGACAGTTTTTCAGAATAAACCCCTTTCATTGTAAGTTCACAATCAACGTCAGTAATTGGTGATGTTGCCATGTCACCTAGCTTCTGTTTCACCTTTTCTTTTGTGCCATGGAAACTTTAATATCTCTGTACTTTGTGGAAGACCTGTGATCACGATTGTTTTTCAAGTGCTGTAATGTGCCTGAATTGACATATTTTCTTCTGCAAGATGAGTGTATAGAGCCAATGAACTAAAGTTCCCGACTATTTGGATTTTCTTTGGTTGGGGGGTGAGGGGAGGGATGAAAGCAGAATATTTGGGACCTCTGGAGGTCATAGCTTCACATTTAGACAAAGTTGCTCAGGGCTTAACCAGCAAAGTTTTGAAAATCTCCGAGGACAGAGATCTGACAGCCTTTCTTAGTCAGTCTGCTGGTTTTCCCTTGCTGCAGCTTGTGTCTGTTGCTTCTTGTAATATCACTCTGTGTCTCTGGAACCACCTTCTCTGTAACCACTTGGCAAGTATTTGAATGTGACAATAATACTCTTACCTGTAGCCTTCTCCTCCAGATTGAACAACACCTGTTCTGTCAGTTCTTTACCTACACCATATGCTCCAGCCTCCTTATCATATTCACAGCCCTCCACTGGACTTGCTCGTTTGTCAGTGTCTTTCTTGTATCAGAGAGCCCAAAGCTGGAGGCATTACTCCAGATGTGGTCTCACAAGTGCTGAATATAGGAATACAAATGCTCTTCCTGACCTGCTAGCAAGAGTGTACTCTTACTAATGCAGCCCAGTGACCGTCCTTCATCCCGTCGGAGGTACAGAGCTGGGTCTTGTTCACCAAGACCCCTAGCTCCTTGTTTTCAAAGTTTTCTCTCCCATCAATGTCAAGTCTTTATTGTTGCATGCTGTTAGTGCATCCTAGAAGTAGGACTTTGCATGTGTCCTTGACTTGGGAAATGGTGCATGTATAAGAGCATTGTTCTCCATCATGCTTTAAAACCCAGTTTATAGTCACTGACATATTACTTGAGTAAAACAATCCAAAGTCTTCTGTAGTCTATAAGTACTTATAGCTGTGACTGGTTTCAGTCACAATATATGGCAGTGAAACCCAACAAAAACAGGCTTTAGAGTTAATAATTTAGCTTTCTGAAGTGAATGTTGTGCATGTAAGATGAAAACTGTATCCCTTAGGATAATGTTTTTTTGGTGGGGTTTTTATTTTAGCACCCAGAATTAGTAAGTATTAAATGCACAACCACATTTATTGCAAATGTTACGGTTCATGTATTTGGACAGCTATATACTTAGCTATGCCTGAATAAGATACAAAATACCTTATTTGCCTACATAAGCACCACTGAAATTCCTGCCACATATTCAGGCCCAGGATCTTAAGGAAGGCTTCCAAGACATGCTCAGTAACTTCTGGGCTTAGATCCCTTTGCAGACTCAGTGTCCAAATAAACAGGAAAAAGTGAGAGTCTTTGCCAGATAACAGAAGGCAAAGCGTTTTGTTGTTATGATGCACAGGTGGGGAACTGTGAAACTCCGTTTGTATAAAACCACAGTCTGAATAAGGCCAGGTGAGGGTTGGCTGGTGGGTCCAGCAAACAAGGCTTTGATAATGTGTCCCTACAATCCTGATTGATGGCTTGTAGCCCACTGAAGGAAAAATAAAAATGGTTGTGATGGCTTTCCTGCCACCTCTCCAGTGCACCATAAAGGGCCAAAAGGCTGCAACACATACAACCTATCAGAAATCACTTGCTCTTCTTATTCTTAGTTAGCTTTTACTTTTTCTGGTATTTAAGATGGTAGGAGGGATGGAATCTTAGCAGGACTGAAATCAGTAGGCATTTTCACTGTGCATTTTCACTCCAAGGATGGAATCAACACTTCGCCTTTAACTTAAGCAGTTTAAGACTGACTTGTCTTTTCCAAGATAGCCATCTGGTCTCCTCTCAGAAGTGAGAACAGACATACATAATGTGCAGGGTATTCCAGCAGGTTAGATACCTATCTTGGAGACCTTCTCTATTTCAGCTTTCAATTTTGAAGACAAATTGTACAGCTACATACAGACTTCTAAAAGTGCTTGATTAGCACTTAACATAATTTTGTGGACTTTAATCTTAAAATATATATGCAAGAGCAAGGTATTACTTTTTTATATAGGGTAACTTTTTAGCAGATATGAAATTTTGTTTTTCAATCTGCACTGAAATCATAGTTGTTCAATAGGGAGGCAAGTGAAGGTCTGCATCTACTTTGTTTCACTGCTTAGTCTCATTGCTCTGTTTCAGTCTATCACAAAGATCAGGACACCGGTATTAGAATAATGGAGGGGAGGGGTGTGTGTATGTTAGAATTTTCCTTGGATATGATCTTGTTCTGAATCTGATGAGGTTGCTTTACCACCTAGTGGAAAGGATTAATATTTGGCACAAAAAACTGTTAGCGGCAAAAAATTTAACTGTAAGAAGTTGAAATATCATCAGTTTAGCATGCACAAATTGAACTGGTAAAAAGCCAAATATTTTCTGACCTCCTTCTGTATTTCAAATTGTTCACACAGTTGTTTTATTACACAAAATTCTTTGGTGTGGTGTTGGAAATTGCTTGTGCTACCCTTTTTCTCTTGTGTAAGGTCATAGTAACTCTTTTGATAGCACAGGTCCAAGGCAAGTATAACCAGGAATCAGGCTGAGAACTTTCTCCCTAGAGTCATCTGAACTTTAAAAAATTAATTCCTCTAGGACTTCTTAACAACAACGACAACAACAACAATAATAATAGTAATGATAATAATAATAATAATAATAATAGTAAAAATAGTAATAATAATAATGACTTTAAGTTTTATTTTTATTTTTTAAGTGAGCTCAGAAATGCAGGTTGCAGCACTCCTGTATCAGCCCCTACCTCTTGGTCATCAGCTTAACATGGACTTCATAGAGAACCAAAAACCTAAAAATCCTGGGAACTCAGCAGGGTATAGGTTTGTATTTTGTTTCAATGGCTAATTTTGGTCTCATAGTTCAACTGTGGTGAGTGTTAATGGTTCAGGAGAAGAAGTTAAAAATTATAAGCAGGGTTCATGATTCTGTACCATGAACAATAAATGCAAAATTCTTTAGGTGCTGCAGAACTCCATCTAACTTACTGTAGCTGGAAGGCCCTAGGAAGCTTTAAAATGGTTATACAACACCCATGGCGATATGTGTAATGCAGAGCAAAATATGTGACCATTTATCACATGCATGCTTTGCTAAAGACGAGAAACTTTTGCAGGACTTGGATGCATGAAACAACTGGTTGAGCAAAGCAATCAAGTAAACCTGACTTTTATTCAGTCTGGGCATATGAGACAGTGATTTCAAACCACTGCCTTTCATTTTTTATGTTTTCAGAGCCAAAAACTCATGAGAGAACTAAACTGTGGGAAATCAAAAACAGAATATACGTTTGCATATTTCAAACACCTTCCCCACGACTGTTTTGGCTTGCTCAGCACTGAGCTATCCCACCGCTGTTCAGGCCCGGTACATCATATCCCTGGCCCGGGTGACAGGGTGTGATGTTGTCGGATAACAATGCAAAGTGCCTGCGTGATGAGGGGCTGGCCCAGTGCCGAGGGCAGGCCTGTGATGTATGCACCGATTGAAGGCGCAGGATTCCCAGATGGGAGCACAGCGGTGAAGCAGCGCTCCGCGGATGGGATAAGTGCCCTCATTAGTCACACGCTGGACAGCATAAGTGCCTCCATTATTCACATGCAGGTCCATTGTATATTGAGGGAAATATGTATCATTATTGTTTACTCAGTCACAGTGCAGCACTTTATCAAGTTTAATGTTACTGAATTAAGTATGCAAGCACACGACCTTTTTAGCCTTTTTAAAGTTGCTCCTATCATGCCGGTAGGTAATCTCAGGACTAAAAATAGAGTGACATATCACCAAGGCAAATGCTGTGCCAGTGAAGGATTTACATCATTTAGTGGGGGACGATTCAGATATATCAGACAGAATTACTCTTGATCATAACAAAATGAAACTACTGCCCCACATATTTCCTATTTTTTTAATGGTGTTTCTAATCTGAAGGCCAAAATGGAGGAAATACAAATGAAACTAACACTATTTGAATTTTAAATGTAATACAAAAGCAAGATCCAAATACTTAGAAAGATTGTAAGAGATTAAGGATATTTATTTTCTTAAATAATATTGTGTCATGGATAGTATACAACCATCTATTTTACTGTTATAGAGGACCGATGACAGTTTTTATAACAGCTTAAGTATATCATGTTTACTTTGACATATGTCAAAAGAAAGTAATCTATATTCAGACTCTGAAATACATCACTGAAGATTTTTAAATAATTTTTTGTATATGACACAAATTTTGAAAGCTTTTGGGGCAAAGGTAGAGGGTAAGTGAATAATCCCTTTGCAGCTGTTCACACCACATTTCATGCCACTGTGGACACCAAAGGCTTGGTGGCACTCACAAGCACTGCTTGGTCAGACACAGCCCTCAAAAAGCTACACGTTAACATTCAACAAACCAGAAAGAAGTAATATCAAGAAGAGCAGGAGGTCAGCAAAGCACCCAAGGGACTGATCTTCTGCAGAACAAAACCACAAATCAAAAAGCCGTCCACAGACAACTTACGTAAAAGGCAATGAGGAGATGTTAACTGAAGTGCATGAACTGGCACCTTTAACACATTACTACCAAATTGCTGGGAGCAGGAACATATATCTTCCTTTCATTAAATTTGACCTAATATTTCTAGGAGTCTTTTTGATAGCACTTAAAAACTAAGCTAAAAAGCCTGTGGCAGAATTACTTCATGACATAACTCCATCCATTTTGCCATGGCCAAATTCTCTTCATTGCTGTTACCCTGATATTTTGGGAACCACATAATTCATTTTTATTCTCAAAAGTTGTTATCACAGATACCTGCTCTTTCCTCTGAATCCGTTTCCCTGGTTTACACCTTTGCAAATGTTTCCACTAGAGTCTCCTTTACAGCCAGCCTCCCTTTGCTGAGGGATAAGATGACAATGGGACCCCATTATGCAGGGAGTGGTGAGATGTCCCTCCTGGCCCACATGGTGTGACATCTCCACCATTTCTGTAGCTGTCATCAACATCCATCAATATGCCTTTGGAACAGTGGATCAAAACAGATTAATGCTAAACCCTTTTATCATCTGGGAAATTGTAGAAGTGGGGTATCCCTTTGACTGACTTGTTCCATATCCATTTCTAGTACCATTTTGATGAAGTACTTTCCAGACATCTCTCTGTTCACACTCCAAATCCTGCTTCCTCACAAGCATATGTAGTCACTGTTCATAATCACTAATTCCATGAAAAGCCTGATTTCTACTCAGACCACCTGCTGCAAACTTATTATATAGCGATTATTAATGGGCTTACCTCCAATTTAATTTTCCTGGTGTTAAAAGCAAATTTTACAAGCACATATACATTAACCCAATGGGTTAGGGCAAAAAACAGATTGCTGGAAAGAGAGGATGACATGAGCCAACAAACTTACCGTTCTGGTTGCTTTGTTTTGACAGATTTCCCTATGGGCATTTAGAATTAAGTAAAGGTGTTCAAATCTGTGCCCCTGGTAAAAGAGTCAGAATTTCACCCAAACATAAAAATGTTTAATTCATATTATGAGCCAAAATCAGGAACTGTTGGTAATAGATACATTAGATATACCTACTTGTACTGACATGTTATTTAGAAGAAAGCAGTATTGCAAGGCAATGTCTTTGAATTTTCATTTTTTTTATGAGAGGTCTGGGTTGGAAGGGACCCTAAAGATCATCCAGTTCCAACCCCCCTGCCATGGGCATGGACACCTTCCACTTGACCAGGTTGCTCAAAGCCCCATCCAGCCTGGCCTTGAACACTTCCAGGGATGGGGCATCCACAGCTTCTCTGGGCA
>JAVJGJ010000037.1:40829278-40840179 GCA_035590215.1 Microhierax caerulescens | reverse complement strand
ACAAAAAAAAAAAAAAAAAAAAAAAAAAAGAGAGAGAGAGAGAAAAGTTGAAGACCTTAAAAAAAGAAGGACATGATTGTGAGTCATTCAGGTATTTAGGAAGGGAAAAGCTGTGGAAAAAGGACAGCTATAATTTTGAATCTAGCTGTCTGTGTGAGGACAACTAAAGACAAGGGTTTGAGGAACTGACAATGCTAGGGGAATTGTACGAAATGAAAACAACATATGTTTGTGCAGATGAAAGAAGAGGGAGCTGCTATAATTATGAAAGAACCAGTAAGGTCCCAGCCAGGATGGTCAGCAACGCAAACAACACAAGAAAGGCTGACTTCAGAGCACTGTGGCATTCTGCTTATAAATGTGCACGAAGAAGAGATGCTCCAATTAACTGCTCAGAATGACCAAGCAAGACAGAAAAATTTTCAATACCTATGCATCAACAGAGACATTGGCCTCAGCTGTTCTTAAGGTGAAATTAAGATGCAAGCTATGAGCTTGTAAATGAAAGTAACTTGGCTGTTTAAAAGCAATGCAAAACAAGTGACTTGAGCCAGTGCAAGTTTTAGGCTTCATGTTTCTCTTCCCTTGCATTTATTACCCTCTGTCAGCTTTGCTGAGGAAGATCAGGCATGATTAATATTTCCCAGTAAAAGAAATTTATAAGCTTCCAACTGTAAAAGTATAGGGTGAATTCAATACCTAAATTTTATAGCTTTCCATGTAATTGTTTTATTGTTTAAATATAACCATCATTTTCAGTTTTGTGGCAGTTCACACATCACTTAATCCTTAGTTTCCTTTCCTCCCAGAGAATGAAACATTGTGGAAAATATATACTCTATTTTATGCTGGTGATAGGATTCCTTATTTTGTATCTGTCTACACAGGACACAGTTAAGGATGGGTAGAAAGGAAAATTCTGCCTGTAAACAGTGACCTGAAATATCAACAAAGGACAAGTTTTGGTCAGGTCAGTTACTAATTTACATTAGTAAATTGGGACAAACTGCGTGACAGATTGCTAGACGCAGTCAAGCTGCCTTTGAGTGCTCCTGCTTTATATTCCTGTGTAGAGCCACGGTACTTCTCCAGATGAGCACTGGCACTGCCTGTGCTCTGCAGATAGTAATTGTCCATTTGTCACCAGTTCGAATACTGCTTAAAATGTGTTGCGGGCAGTTATCTGGTCATCTCTTTAAATGGGTTGAAACAGGCCTATGCTCTAGCTTATTTTGGATGTTTATTATTACTGCAGGGGTAGCAGAGGATGTTTGTATTCTCAGCATCTGGCCTTGTGAGTGCAATAAGAAAATGCAGACTTCTCTTCATTTTCAGGTGAGAAGAGTAATCAATACCAATCAGCAGAAGGACCAGCAGCAAGATTACCCAGGCTTGTTTGCTGGCAGGAACAATGCCAGATGCAACCTTGATACAGACTGAAGGGGGAGGGGGGGCAGGAACGATTATTTTTCAGGTCTGTGGGTAATTCCACAGCCTCTACATTAAGAATTGCACCTCACACAGTGATATCAAGTTCTGATTTGTGCATTGTGCCTGATATTGTGCATAAATAACAAGAAAAGCAATGAAATTGACTTATTAAATGGAAATTCAGCAATGGGAACATTCTTACATGGTCTGTTAGACTTTCCAATAAATCTGTGCACAGTCTAGGGGACTTTGAGAGGTTTAAAAATGCAGAGGCATCTGAGATAAATAATAAGCTAGTAAGAAATTGGCATTCATATCACAGAAAGTGTTATCACATAGCCTCTTTTTCATCTAAAGGTATCAGAGTGCTTAACAGGGCTTCAGAGAAGGATAGTGAATATTATTGCATTGTGGAGGCAGGGTACTAAGGCAAATAGCTCAAAGCAGGCCACAGAGAAAGATGGGGACACAGGCTATACAGAGCATCGGGGGCTCATATCTTTAAGTTCTGGTTTGCCTCTTAAGTGAACAGGTCTAAACAGATGTTTGTTAGCTGCAAAATAAATCCTCTGGGTTCCAAACATCGTCACTCCCCCTCAGACAATCTGCCTATTCAGTTAGTGTAAATGGCCTGCGCTAAATCTGGAGGTGTTCCACATCCCACCCGGCTATGAATCTTTCCAGTGACTGAAGCTGGAATTGAAAAAATGAGATATCTCTCCACATGACCAGTCCGAATGAAGTTCATAGCAAAAGAGAAGCTGCTCAAGTTGCTGCCACTCTATCATTCTAGCAGATACATCAGTCATTTCAGGTAGATTTCCTGCTCCATTTTCAAACTAAAAGCAGAAAACACATCCAGTCATTTCCACACCCTAAGGAAAAGGCAAATAGAAGAAAGTCTAATGTAAATTGTAACAATGATTTAATAAACCTTCTGTATATATCTGGTGAGGCTTTTGATGTTTTTCTACCTGTTGTTCAAGTCAAGTCATTGGAATACTTCATTTGCATGCATGGCTCAGATGTACAAGGGGTGTCGAGCTTCTGTTTTCTGAAACTGGAGTTCCTTAGGGGCACTTTAAATCAAGTCGAAAAACTGAACCGCTCCATACAACTGATCCCTTTGCAAAACACAGGCATCAGTGTTTCAACAAGGACAGAGGCAAAGCCCTGCACCTGACGTAACTGCTCCAGCAGGCTGGGTCCGGGGACTGACTGGGTAGCAGCTCTGCTGAAGAGGACTTGGCATCCTGGTGGACATGGACCAGTAGGTTAAGCATGAGCCAGGATTGTGTCCTGCAAGCAGGGAAGGCACGCTGGGCTATATTTACCATGAGCATAGCTTGAAGGGAAGTGATTGTTCTGCTTTATCCGGCATGTGTGAGACTGCATCTGGCATACTGGGTTCAGTTTGGTGTCTGTTGGTTACAGGAAAGATACAAACAAAGCTACAGCAGGTTCAGCAGAGTGCTTCCAGGAGGCTGGATCATGTGTCCTGTGATGAGAGGCTGAGGGAACCAGGCTTGTTCAGCCTGGAGAAGAGAGAGCTTTGGGACTTAGAAGGATGTCATCAAAAAGATAAAGCAAGGCCCTTGACAGTGATACAAGGACAGAAAATGCGAGACAATGATCATAAATCAAAATAGAGGAGTGTCACAGCACTCTCGAAACTAGCTGGCTGCAACAAGGTCTTTTACCAGCTCATATTGACACACTCTTCATGCCAGTCCCTCTCCTGCCTTCTCCCCATCTCTCCCCCCCACTCAGGGCATGCTCTCTCTCCTTCTGCTTCTTCCTCTCTGCTCTCTCTCCTTCTGCTTCTTCCTCTCTCTCCTCTTCTTCCTCGGCTGCTCCCTCTTTGCTGGCTCTCGACCCCTTAACAGAACAGCCACAGCTGCACCTTGTCTACATCAGCCAACCCACAGCCCCTGAAGCCAGCCCACAGCTGTATATTATCAATGATAATTAACCCAGCTTCATTCTTCTACAGAGGAGTGTTGTGGTTTAACCTCAGCCAGCAACTAAGTACCACACAGCTGCTTGCTCACTACTCCCAATTCCACAGTGGGATGGGGAGGAAAAAAAGGTAAAACCCATGGGCTGAGATAAGAGCAGTTTAATAATTGAAATAAAGTAAAAAATACTAAACCCAAAATCAACAGTACCCCCCCCAAAAAAAAAAAACCAAAAAAAAACCCCCAACCAACCAAATAATAATAATTGTAATGAAGTGGAGAGGGAGAGAAAGAAGTAAAACCCAAGGGGGAAAAAACAAATGATGCACAATACAATTGCTCACCACCTGCTGACCAACCAGTCTCCAAGCAGTGATAGCCTGCTCCAGGCCACCTCCCCCCAGTTTATACACCAAGTATAACATTCTGTGGTATGGAATATCCCTTTGGCTAGTTCGGATCAGCAGTCCTGGTTATGCTCCCTCCTGGCTTCTTGTGCACCTCCTCACTGGCAGAGCACGGGGAAACTTGAAAAGTCCTTGACTTAGAATAAGCACTACTTAGCAACAACTAAAACATCAGTGTGATATTGGCATTGTTCTCATACTAACTCCAAAACATGCTATATCAGCTACTAAGAAGAGAATTAATTCTATCTTAGCTGAAACCAGGACAAGGAGATTCCTGATGGACATACAGGAATAATTTTTCACTATGAGGATGAAGAGCCATTGTAACATGCTGCCTGGAGAGGCTGTGGCATTTCTGTCCATGCAGGTTTTCAAGTCCCAGCAAGAGCAACCGGATCTGAATTCAGTGTTAAAGCTGCTTTGAGCAGGAGGTTGAATTGAAGACCTCTCGAGTTCCCTTCCAACCTGATTGTTCCTGTGTTCTTATTGTATGATGAGGAATTCTGAACTTTTGACTCTTCTTTTTGTCTTCTCTCCTGAAGGCCTTTCATTGCAATCCAGAGTTTGTCCTAAACTATTTCATCTAAAGTAATATCAGAGCATTTTGGAATAGGAATGATTTATTGCAGGACTGCTGTGAGAGGAACATACACCTCCACATGTGTCTGCAGCTTCCCACCACGCAGGTGAATTTGAGAAAACTGTGTGGAAAATGCATAACAGAGACCGCAGCTTGCCTGAGTTTCTTCTTCGTGACAAGGACCAGGTTTTTTATTAGGAAATCAGTACAGAAGTATTTTACATTTGTCCCACATGTTCAATTTTTATGGTGGAGTTTTTTAATTATATGTTTTGGGACAGGGGTGTACACTGGCTCATTCTTGACAAAATTATTTTGCCTCATTGATGTGACTTGGGACACACTGTTTTGATCCAGCTTCCTCTTATTTTCTTACTGTGGCTGTTTGTTTCGTTAGAGGTTGTACTTTGAATACCTTTTCTCTCTTACAGTCTGGACTTCTTGGAATACTACAGCCTCTTCCTAGCCTAAGCACAAGAAGCCCTTCTGCAGTTATGTGGCTGGGGCTTCAACAGTAATTCACTTTTTCAGAAGCCTTCTTAGAACAGAGTTCATGTTAACAAGCGGTGATTCTAGGACAGAGGCAATATTTTGGCAAGTGCAGATGGAAACTATTGCTGCACCGAAGCAGTGTTTTCTTCTTTAAAATTTAGGAAGGATTGTGCCATTTCATATACCATGTTGTAACTTTCTTAAGCTAGTGATAACTTTCAAAGATCTGAATTCTAAGCCCCATTTAAAAAGGAAAAGAAAGGAAAGGGATAATAAGGCAGAAAAAAGTCTTTAATCTCTTATATCTAAAGCCATGTGTTTATTGCAAGACTCCAAGCCTTCCACTGTCATCAGGTAACACAGCACCTCTTCTGTGATCTGAATGGCAGCACTTACCTAAATTAAAAGGAAGTTTGTGAAAATTATGTATATTGTGTCCTCTCTAATGTTTACCCACACACCCCTAAGAAATTGCAGTAATACAGTCCAAGAAAAGCATTCAGATCTAATCCAAGCTGATTTCATGGGAATGTTAAATCTGATCTAGTATTTTTTATATATAATATTTTTATTACTGAAATTACATTTTTATAATTATATACTGAAAATATTTTTATTACTATTGTGAAATTATTATTTATTGATCATCTTTGAGATCATACCGCAGTAAACTGCTGGAAAAATGCTCCAGGATTTTATTTTTTAGGGGTGGAGATACAAGGTTGCATTGGCAGGTAGTTGGGAGGAGAAGTTGGCATCAGTTGATGTCTTCCCTTTCTTATAATTAGTGCAGTAAACCCAAACTGTACCACTCTGCATTTCTCTCCTCCAGTGCAGCTTATGGCTATATTCATCCCTTTGTTATTTCTTATCTAACAAATAATGTATTGACTGTAAAATAGCATACTTAGGAGTGGGAAACTACCATTAGAAAGAACTGATTTTCTATGGAATGTGTATATTGTGCCACACTCTGCTAAATAAAGAAGAGACACTATCTGAGTATAAAAGTCAGGAGATTTTTCTGGTTTCTGTGTCTTGCAAAACACCTTCAGGCATCAGTCCTTTTCCCCTTTACTTGCTAGTAATATATATGGGGCAGTATGTATGCAGTAAGCAGCATTCTTAGGCATTTCACAGATTGTCAGTCAGAAGAATTCCACTGGGTATTAAAAACATGGATGTGAGTATACAGGGTTGTGCAACTATAAATTGAAATGATTTGATGTGTCAATAAAATAATAATGGCACGTACTAAAATCCTTTGGCTCTGACTCAAGTGTGATGTAAGAGTTTCAAAGAATGACATAGTCCATTTTTCTTGCCTGTTTATTGCATTAACCCCTGAGGCTGCCATTACCAGTTGTTACTGATGTCTGAGGTACTCAGACACTAACAGGTAGATGTAAAAATGTCAATATTTCTGCCTTTCACTTGTAAACTTTCTATTCAGGAGTTAGTGCTGTATTAAAAAACGTGCATGTTTATGATGAAGATTAGTATCATTAAAAGTAAATAAAACAGTAACCATCTCTAAAGTTTCGCTGTTTCACATAGTCCAAACCAACACTTTAAGGAAAATAGGTGTTAAAAAGCCCCATAGTTAAAGCAATTATTTCTTATTTTACTGAAGAAATTATGATTTAAGACAGTTATTGCAAACTTTAGTAATTTTTTTTTGGGGGGGAGAGATGTCATTTGTTGTTTTAATACAGTAATTCCTTTAACCCCCTCAAACAGCCTTACTCTCTGCTAGGGCATCTTTTAGGAAATGGTCTGCATTGAGGCACTAAATTTTAGTGTGACCTTTCTATGTCTAGTTACTCAGTCTCTCCACCTAATTCCTACAAACTAAGAAGGTTTAATTCTTCTCAACTGCCTATGTATTCTTCATTTATCAAAGGTGCAAAGATTCCCATTAGAGTATTGTCTAACTGACAAGTCATCCCAGTGTAGATCTGCTTGAAGAGGGTGAGAGGTTAAGCACCGAGTTAATCTGATGACATGCAAGTAACAAATAACTGGAGTAAGTGTGGGCTGTTAAAAGTCTGATGACCTGCAAGGTGTTTTCAGAGTTGCACTTCTCCTTGATGACAGGTCGCAATGGTTCCAATGAGCTGGAGGCTGGCATGCTGTTTAATTAATAGCTCAGACCAATTAGATTATTTCTGTAGACCACATGGGCAATAAGAGGTTATTAAAGATAAGTCCAACTGACAAACAAATCTGCACCAGAAATTTTTTTATGCAAGTGGTCAGGTCACCTCGTCAGGTGCACTCACCAGCACCTTTCTTCTGTCAACAGCCTTACCAATTGCTGTGGTGTTGGTTCTCTTTTACTCTGCATGACCCCCTGCTCAGAGACTATACCAATTAAATTGTTATGCCCTTCTCAGAAGTGTTTAAAATTAAATGGATCTTAAGACTTAGGGCATTTAATTTGGTATTATCCATAGCTTCTACACGATCTTAACGAAGCTTTAGGGGAATGAACAACTTGACTTCAGGCACCTGAATGAAGTGCTTTAGTGCCAGTTCACTTATCAGGGCTTGTCCAGCAGTCAAATGTCTTACCCTAAAATTAATTTAGAAAGTGTTTAATTAGGAGTTCTAAATGGAATGTGCATTGGTGTACTGAATTTTCTCACTTCATTTATTTTGCAATATCTATAAAAAATGCAGTTGGAATGCTGCATACGTCTCTCCCCTCAGACAAGGCTCAGTAGAAATATTGAAGAGGTGCTATTCCATGTACCGATCACTCCGCTATTGCTTTATTCAGGTTTGGAGTCCCTTGTTGTGTTACAGTTGGTTGAATCTTGGTTTTGCTTTCTCTCAGCTAGATAAATCCCATTTTTTTAAATTCCAATACAAAACTTTTATTTACAGGTTATATTTCAAGGCCATAAGAATGGCTGCATACAGGTGTGCAAGCACCATGAGCAATACAGCCCCTACAGCTTTGCTGCCTTTACTGTCAACTGGTATGATTTACTCTAGGGAGAAACCTTGCTTTTCTTGCTTTCTAGGACTTGCTTGGGATGGATTTTCATGTGTTGCCTATTTACAAAAAGGCAAATGAATGGTTCTGATAGTCCTGAGTGATCAGAAAATTATACAGCTAAGTAACAGCACTTCACCGAGTCATTGTGAAGTATTTGGGTAACCGGCTAGCTCTAGGTAACTCTTCCACTCCTATTGTCTTCTTCCACCCCAGTTCCTTCAAGCTGCCTCTGCTGCCATCTCCTGCTCAGAGCATGACCCCGGACAAGGAATTCGTATTGCCAGTTCGCAACAAGAACAGCCTCCAACCAGCTGAAGGGCTGGGGGTACTGTGGGTTTAGCACTTCATTGTGCCAAGCCCCTTCTGAAGAGTGCAACTGCCTCCTGCATGGAACAGGGAGAGGTTTCCTCTAAGCGTGTTATCATCTTAGGAAGCCACTCAAGTGGAGGATCTAGGAAGAAAATGGAGGGACACAGAGAGAAAAATGCTGGCTATAACTGCTCTGCCATGTTTTCAAATTGTGCTCTGACTTTCCTGAGCCAGAAAACCAGCATGCTTGGCCAAAAATCCCAGATGCAAAGAACAAGCAATAAAGATACTGTCTTGTTGTAAGAAATCATGAGTTATTTTAGGATGGATATCCTTCTCCAATACTGGGTATTGCCACTGTAAAAATCTCCCGTCTTTCTGTATCACTTGTGCTATGAAAACAGGCTTATAATTTTTGTGTGTATTTAGAGATCAAGTTGAAGTGAAAGGAAATACATGAGAAATGTTTTTATATATCAAGAAGAAGATAAAGTTTTAAGTTGTTTCTTTTGGTGTACAACATCTATTATGGGTGTAGAAAGAAAATACAGTGCACTTAGTTCAAAGGTAAACTGTGCTGCACTCCTGAAAAAAATGTGTTTTACAAAGAATTTAGTTCTTGGGGACTTCTGCATCCAGCAGGCTATTAAACCAACCAGCCTTGTTCTTTCCTTGCTTCCTTCCATCCTTCTCTCTTTCCCTCCTTCCTTCCTTCCTTCCTTCCTTCCTTCCTTCCTTCCTTCCTTCCTTCCTTCCTTCCTTCCTTCCTTTCTCTTTCTTTCTTTCTTTCTTTCTTTCTTTCTTTCTTTCTTTCTTTCTTTCTTTCTTTCTTTCTTTCTTTTCTTTCTTTTTCTTTCTTCCTTTCTTTCTCTCTCTCTTTCTCTTTCTCTCTTTTTCTTTCTTTTTTTTTTTCTTTCTTTCTTTTTTCTAACAAATGATGAGTTAAAATAAAAGGTAATAATTAGTTTAAAACAGCCCTCAGAGGCAGTCCCAGAAAAAGTGACCTTTTGAGCTACAACCGAACTAACCAACTTTATTGTGTCTTGAGGTCAAGGCTCCTATTTCACATGACTTGAGGGTCTTTACATACATACTACCCTGTAGTAAACCACACAGAAAGTTATGATCAAGTAGACTTTGCACTTCAGACATCTATGGAGGAATAGCAACAAGATTCAATTCAATCTGAGCCAAAAGTAATCCAGAACCAGACTCAGGAATGCAATGGAAAATTCCTAAAAGATTGGAGATCAGATTAAAATAATAATAATAATAATAAAAAAAAGAAAACACAAAAAAACCCAAAAACCCAGAAGACTGGCTAATGCGAAGCGAGAGCTTTGGACTGATCCTGAGTGGGTTGGACTCTACAATTACAACTTTGTCACCACAGTTTGAAATCTATTAAAGGGTTTTATGTTTTGCAGCTGACATTTAAAATTAAGGATTTATTGGACCGGGAATGAATATTTCTTCTGCAATTAGTTTTTTGGAGGTCATATTTCACAAACTGTTATTTTTCTGTTTAATCTACTGTAGCAAGATTTTGTATTGTTAGGACATTTGAAAAATATAAATACAGAAATCATTTTATTCATTGTAAAGAGACTCCCATCACGAAATTGCTGTTGAGTTGCATCACATAACATTTTCACTAGGTACCTAATATTTCCCACTTGTATATGCTATTAGGCTGGAGCAAGCGAAAGTGAGTGACATCTGATACTATATAACTCATGCACCAGTAACAAATGGGGAGTTTTAATTCAAGGGGTTTTTGCTTCTCTTACATGTGGGCTATTTTTAATTTGCTTTTTGGAAATTTATACACACATTTCTGTGTATTGCTAGAAGACTATGAAAAGCTGCATGTTTTTCCATTCTTGTGCATTTATAGAGATGGATTAAACTTCACTGCAGCTGATTTTTTTTGAATTCTTGAACTGAAATTAATTACTGGGAAAAGGAAGGGTATTTTTCAAATTAGGACAGTAATTAATTTAAGACAGTTGTTTTCCTTTACCACTATTCTAGCCCAGTCTTCTCAAAAACAAAGAAAAAAAAAGATCATACAATCATATTTACACAATTCCTATTTAGCTTTCTTCTATGTCCGAGCATTCATATGCAGCAGCAGTAAAGAAAATTGGGATATATAAATTAGAGGCTGGAGTATGATTTCTTAAAGCATGGCTCTGTCATTAAAGAATAGACTCAGAGAAATCAGATGCTGTTAGTGCCTGGAAACTTCAGGCTGTTTTTTGTTCAGGTCTAACTGTGAAATGGTGAAATGTAGTAGACTTCGCTTTACAGGTCATCTTTGTGAAGGCGTTAGGTGTCCTGTTCAACTGTAACTTCATTTTGCTCGGCTCCAACTTAAACTGTTGCACACTTCTTCCACAGAGGGAGTGAGAAAGGATAGTTGGAAGTATTCTAAAAATATTTTAAGAAGTCAGTGTAAAGTCTCTACTCCAGCTTGATTTTCCTGTGTGACACAGCAATGGAAATAAAGAGGAGTTAATAATGAGACTGCTCTGAGACGGCTTGATACAGCCTTGTTTTTGTTGCATCTGTGTGCTTCCTGAAACAAGGCAACTTCAGGGAGTGTTTCTCACTTTGGCATAAGAGTCAATGCTGAAGTTTAAGTAGAAAAAAAAAAAAAAAAAAGAAAAGATGCAAGTGCTTGGTTGTTTTGTGCCTTTCTGGAATGGGGAGGG
>JAVJGJ010000037.1:40801421-40829178 GCA_035590215.1 Microhierax caerulescens | reverse complement strand
CTTCTGGCCGTCCTTCCGTCCGTCCGGCCGTCCGTCCGTCCTTTCGGCCTCTTTCCGACTGTCGTCCGTCCTCCCTCCCTCCCTCTCTCCCTCCCTCCATTCCTCCCTTCCTTCCTTCTCTCTCTCTCTCCATCTGCATGTTGAAAAATTTCTAGTTTGAAAAATTTAAATGAAAAATTGACCAATTATATAACCTGGAAAATATTTGCCTTTTTAGAAAATATTTTTTAAATATAATTTTTTTGGGGGGGGCAGTTAACTTTTAAAATGGGCTATTTATTCTATAATTGTGCAGCACATGGTTTATTGCAGTTTATATGGTTATACTGAAATTACATGAACTGGGGCACCTAAGGGAATGTTTATATTTCAGGGGAAAATAAAAAACTTGGCTAGATTGAAATGCAGCATGAATCATGAGAGAAGTTTAGAAGCACATGAAGATGAATGTATCCCTAGTGACTCAACAGAGAACATCTGGTAGGTGAGATGCTGTACAAATAAATACCTGAAAGGACTTTGGTTTTAACAAATATCAGTAAAGCATGAAAATGTACTCTAAAAAAATGGAGAAATTTATATTATTTTATTAATTTAGGAAGGGTAGAATATATTGTGTATTTGTCTGATCATGCTGGGAGATTCACGGAGCTGGCAGAAGAGCTAACAGGGATGAAGTCACTCTAGAAACTCAAGGTCAGCTCTGTAAAGGAATACTGGTGCAGTGGAGCTCTATGGCAACAGATTTAAAGTTTAGGCACATGGCAGCCACACTGACAACAGGAATCCTTCTACAAGAATCTCCTCTCAGGGGATGGTTTTAGGGTGGGCATACAAGTAGCTTAAACCACAAAGCAGGAAAAAAAAGTATGGTGGGACCTTCCCTTCTCACCTGGCTCCACCTGCTTTCTGGCCTCCAGTCTTTGGTCCTTCCAACTCCAGTTTCCAATTGGGGGATGGAAGCACTCAGGGGCACGCTGAAAGAGGGCACTTGCTCAGCTCCCAAGATCCCTTCCAAGACTGTCTATTTGAAGAAAACTCAATTATTGAATTAGCAGATTTCAACCTGATTACAGTTTGCAAGACTGTTCACTAGTTACAGGTAGATAACCTAAATTCAAACCCAGATTTCCCTATAAAATATTTTATCTCCTTAGCTGGGGGTTATTTCCTATATTTGTTGCTATAGAGAGAGAAACCTAAGATTCACAGGGCCTGGATAGAGAAAATACGGATTTTCAGTTTGGCACCTGACTGATAGTGAGAAGAATTTTGTTCTGATCCCCACTTCAGGGATTTCTTGAATGTTTGTTTTGAAATAAACAACCATTGCATAAAATGCACAAACATTTCATGGAACAGAAATAAGAGTCACAAGCAGTGTCTATTCTAGGAAATTAGATGTGCCTGGAACAGTTTGCTTGCAAAGAAGCCAAACGGCATAAGAATGGCCCATATTCATCCTACTAAACACTCTTACCCTCCAAAACAGGGTAGCTACATTCAACCTGTCTTGTGGGAATTGTTGCTGGCACACATTAACTCCCTAACCATGTCCGGGATCTGTTTGGAGGACAGCAAATTGGCTGGTGCTAACACCACCCCAGAGTGTGCTCTGACAGTAAAACAGTGTGGACACTCCCGCAGCAGAGCCCGGGAATGCTCCCTGGTACGAGTTAGCTTACTGCAACAGGCAGAATCGAAACCTCCTCCCTCACAGGTGGGTTTCATTGGGACAAGAATGCTATGGTCCTTTTTTTCATTTTTTTTCAGCACACAAAGAGAAAATGGCTCCCCCTCACACACACACACACACACACACATCGTGGCAGTCTCCAGCCAAATGTACTGTCTTGAATGAGACCTGTAGATCTGGACCCCTTTGAGCTGAGGAAGCCACTCTTTCACTGGAGCCACTGTCTCCTTTTCTGACTGGTTTTACTTTCATGTGGGTTTTTATACACGTCAATCTTGCCTTCATGATCACACAGTGAAACCCCAGCTCTCTATTCTTTTCTGTGCTTCCTTAGCAGCACAGGCGGGTTCAATCTGGTGATGCTGTGCTCTCAGCACGCTCTGTGTCCCACTCAGAGTCCCGCTGGGAAATGCTTGCTGCCCCTTCTTTCATGCCTGAACTGATCCTCATGTGAGCGACCAGGTGAGTTCGTTACAGGAATTGATCCAACCAAAAATTAAAGTCTAAGTTTTCCGCCAGGTTATTTCCCAGAACTGGCTCGCTGCTAGTGTCCATGTGAGAGAAGACGTAGGAACAAACGTTTGTAGGCAGCTCTTAATTATACAGACATAAGCTCAAGAGGAACTGTTGTAGTAGGTAGGCAGGAACACCACCACCAAACCAGGATTTCGGGGGTAGTGAAACACGGTGCAGAACGCACTGAAGCAAAAGCTGAAGCACGTAAGAATCTTTACGTCAAAGCCTTACCTGCCTGCGGCCTTTAAACACACAGAGGTTATTGGGGCATTTCAGTATGATACACGGAAACAGGCATAGAACTGCTGCCTACCAGAAACTTCAGGTGTCTGCTTTTTGTGAATTTGGGCCTAAATTCTTCATAAGGAAGCCCAGTTCCCAAGCATTCTGAATCCCTCTATTTTTCTGAAGCTCCCTTCAAGAAAGCGAGGTCTTCCCTGACAAGGTATTGCAAATTATGTAGTATGTTTTATAGTAAGTTATTAAAGCATTGCTTTTCAGTATAAACAAAACAGTCAATATTTTAGTCGGTGTGAGATCTTAATTTCTTTTTCTTTTTTTTCAAAAGTGCCTGGTTGTGCAGTTGGACTTAAACCATGTGTTTGATTGTCAGGAAACAGAGAAATACATGATCTACTGTGTGATTTACTTAACTGAGTACACAAACAGTAGGTTTTTTATGTGAGGAGCTAAAGGAGAAATGAAGCACATAATACTTGCATATTAAAAAAATTGCAGCCTATATTTGGTGTGTCTTAAGTTTACCAGCCACCTAGGGCTTTTTGTATAGCACGCTCATGTCTAGTAATCTGAAGAGATATACTAAATCTTTTGACATACAGAGTCTGAAAGACTTTTATTGACAAAAATGGAAGGAAAAATCCTCCGATTTTTTTGATCCTTGTCAAAATAAGCTCTATCTGTGTTAATTCACAATGTTAGTCCCTAAACATTTTTTTAAGCAGTAAAGGAGGGAACACACACACAAGTATTCAGCATGAAAATACTGTGGGTATACTTTTCTGTCAACATTAATCCCCTAATCACATGGAACTCCCCTTCATGTGAATCCAAAAGAACTATGTCTGGGCAGATACTACCTTTTTCTTTTTCATGAATAGTTGAGTTTTTTTAACAAATTCATTCTGGCTGTATTAATGGGTGTTCTGTATTTTCTTTGTGTCAGAATTCAGACAAATGCTCTTATTGTCCAGCAAGTTGGCAGAAACACTGAATATTGGAGAAAAATGCCATGTGACCTATAATTCCAATCAAAACGAATACTACTACTCAAACAAGGCCAATCCAAAGCCTATTTTAAGTCAGTGGGAGATTTTCCATCAACTTCAATAGGCTTTGGATGAAGTCCATGCTGCATGCTGGCAACAAACAGCTCATTCACAAACTACAGACCACTGCTTGTTTGCTGAAATTTTGGAATGAATAATTTTGAATAATGAAGAAAAAAATCCTCAAAATTGTAACCAGCTCATGGGCAATTTGTGCACATGAAGGGGAGGGAAATTCTCTGAAAAGAGTTGCTGTGCATTAGTAACCTTACTTTGATACAACAAAAGCGCAGCAGTGAGCTACTTGATGGCTGATGTCTAAATTCAGTGAGCATCTGTCAGGGGCTATGAAACATTGGGGTTGAGGTTTGGGTTCACTTATTATTCAGTGCTACCTTATGTATATTTCAAATGGAGCTTTAGAACAAGCTTGTGAAATAGTTGGTGGCTCCTGCAGCTGGCAACTATTAGTGATAGTCTTTCCTAGCACTAGCATCACCAGTGTAGCTCACTAAACTGCTTCTGGTCTTTTGCAGCTTCCTTCTGTTCCTGTTTCATTAAACCCCTCAATCTTGTAAGCATATGGTTTAGTCATTACATAATTACAGAAGGCAGACTGAAGCCAGCAGAGTGTCATGGATTTCTAGCCTATATAAGGTGGGAAGGCACCTCCTAGGTCTTCTGACCAAACCCTCAGCTCAAAACAGGGCCAGCTTACTCCAGTTTGCTGACAGCCGCGTCTGGTTCAGCCTTGGGTATCTCCAAGGATGGAGATTCCACAGTCTCTCTGGGCACCTTGGGAACCCAGTTCTAATCATGGGCTACTCTCATGGTTTAAATCGTCTTTTCCCGATACTGAATCAGGTTGTTCATTGCTGCACCTTGTGCCTGTGGCCTTTTGTCCTGTCAGTGTATACCTGGAAGGAGAGTCTGGCTGTTTTTTCTACAGCTTTCCATTAGGTCACTGAAGACCTGCAAGACCTTAGCTTTTTTTTTTAAGATTCTCCCTATAGGCTGTATTCTGCAGGTATCTATCTGATGGCCTTCCACTGGACTCACTCCAGTTTCGTATCAGGAGCTCAGAACTGGATGCAATATTCCAAATACAGTCTCTCAAATGCTGAAAAGAGGGCAAAACCAATCTGCTGGCAGTGCTTATACTGTTCTTGAATCTCATGAGGTTCAAGTCAGGCTGTCAAGATCCCTCATATCTCTCTTCCTAAAATAAGGCATCAAAATTCATCCAAGTAAAGCAATAGGCATATTTTCTGCTGATGAAGACCATATGGGACCCATTTATTGCTGGTTAAAGTCTGCCAGAAAATGATACCTGCTTTCTGTCTAGCTTTTTGTTATTGATTGCCAGGTCACCAGGTCTTCACCAGTAAAAATATATCAATAATATGGCAATGAAGTCCTATAATGTCTGAAGCAGCTTAGCAGATCCTGATGTGTCTACTGATACAATGTGCCAAAGGTAATTATGTCTCCAAATAACTTGCTTGTTATCTGCAAGACCAGCTTAGAAATCTTTGAATGATTCTGGCCACTTAGGTATTTTTGTGCATTTCACATTTAAAGATTATCTAGCTTGGTTTGCCAAGCCCTAGTCATTACAAACAGTAGAACTTAACAACTCTGACCATATATGCATGCAGGAAATACTGCAGTTTCAGCTTGGCTATGAGTAGGTACTGCAATAACACTGAAAAGATTTTGAACTCTGTGCTGCCTTGCCTTCTTAATACTCTTTTGCGGGCTGATCCATTTCAGGATAGAGTGGAATGTATATATTGAGTAAAATATTAAATTCAAAATGTTCCCTTAAACAAGGGGAAAAAATCCATTAAGGGTCTTACAATTTATCTGTTTTAAGAACTAATCAGATCCTCAGATGTGACAACCACACTTTCATTTCAGGCTGATTTAGGAAGTTGGCTGAACTGTGTGTGATTACTTTTGCTGTCATCTAATTTGGAGAAAACTTGTGAAATTCTTTAAAATGCCTAGACATTCTGTGAACTGCTTATGATGCAAAGATTCGTCAGTCAAAGCTGAAAGTACAATTAGTTGCTAACAAGCCAAAGGGTGACATTTTCTTCTGAGCTATTTCTCCACAATATTCAAAGTGCTGTGATTTGAGAGGTTTCAGCCTGCCATACTTTCCCCTAAAGCATATGTTATACAGCAAGCAAAAAGATGGAAGTTCTGCTGTGCAGAGAAGTATAACCTGAGGTACTCTTGAGGTGGAAAAACTGTGTCCACAGTTTTATCAACATTGTTTACTTCAGAGCTGTTGAAAAAAAAAAAATTACTTTGCTCACTTTAGGTAGACACAATGGTTACCTAGTGACAACTGTAGTTAATTTTGCTCATACTGATGAAAAACATAAAGAAACCAGAGGCTCTGATTCACAGAAAAATAAATTTTGTATTTTGTTTAAATAGCTGTTTCAATTTACTTGCTTTCTACCTAAACTATTTTTTGGACCACTGAGTTTCTTAAAAATTTAGTACCTCTTCTTCATTCAAAACCAGAGAAGAATAAATGATGTAATTTTGGAGATAGATTTTTTTCTTCCTTTACTTTGAAAGTAGTATTTGACTTTTAAAGACATGTGCTGGATGGTAATTTTACTTCTTTTTCTGTAGATTGCCACTGTCACAATTTCTGATGTTTCGGTTTTATTTCAGTATTTCCTTACTGTCATGTCTATTAAGTCCCATGTGTCTCTTACTGGCTTTGTTAAAAGCTCTTCACTTCTGTCAACATCTCATTTAACCAGGCTCTGAGACACCTTTGCATAAAAATATCACTGTTGTTTTCAGCTGGAGCTGTGTTATGAGTTTTGATGAGATGCCATATATATTTTGGCTAATTGCATGCATCTGATCAGAAATTTAGTAAATTGACTGTATATGGTTTAAGTGTTTTAGGGAGAAACGTTCTATCTTTTGGCACGTGCATACTATAATTAATATTTCTTCCTACAAAGAGATATTTGTCCAAAAGCTGGTTGTGCATCTCATAATTCTACCAAGTTCCCATAATCTCTTCTGTACCACAGCCAACTAAATAGTGCACAAGAATTGCTCATGTGGACACTTATATTGCCTGATTTCATGACCTCAAAGATGTATTTCGTACTTTCCATGGGATGGGCTAGGGAATCACGACTGAACAGAGATGAGCACACCAGTGACGGATGCCTCATTTGCACGTTCATTTGTGGACTATTCGTTGCCATCTGCTGGATGTGGCTTGGCACTTATTTGGGCAGGATCTAAACAATTGTGCTGGTGTCTCAAACATCAGAACAGCAACAACAAAAGTGCAACAGGTCCCAGTGAGATGGTTCAGAGAGTTTGTGTTAGGTGCCTAGGCAGCATGCATCTTCTTGTGGCAAAATGAATTACCTTCAAAGAACAATTAATAGCACTGGAGAGGATCTGATTCCTCATTGAGGAGCTACTTAGAGCTAGCTTGCATGGAGCGCCTCTATGAATGCAAAACCATGGTTAAATTTCCATGTCATTAAATCTTGCACATCATGTGATTCCATCTAGTCACTGTCTAGGACAGGGCCTTGCTCTTGGTAGGCTGGCGTCTAGTTAAGTCTTCAAGACACAGCTGGGAGAGGAGAAGAGAAGACCAGTCTTCCACCCAGAGCTTGTCTACCTGTCTGGCAGTGAAAGCATTCAAAAGGGAAACCTGAAAGTGACACTTGGCTGAATACCTGCAGGTTGGGGAACGTGGATGAGACTCCACCAGCAACAAAGCTCCCTCTTTGGACTACAGGGGAGCTCAGTTGGGAAAGAGGCACATCCTTGTTCAACATGGGGGGTGGGGGATGTGTGTGAACCCCAAACCCAACAGAACCCCACACTGCTTTTGTGGGAGCCTGAATTCAAAGACTTAAATTTCAGGACAAAAGTAGAGTGTTTACTGACATCTTTTTTTCTTATTGGAGTTACTTTTCCCAGATAATTTTTGTAAAACTGGAGCCTGTGTCCTACCTAGGTGACCATGTAACTTCTGAGCCTAGTATTGTGCCCTTGCATGCATCTGGAAGGTATGACTTGTATAATGGAAAATTATTTATTTTATTTTCTGGCTTGTATTTTTTTTAATATCTTCAAGTGTTAAGAATATGATTCTGACTTCTCCACTTCATGACACTTGTGGTTTAGCTCTCCATCTTGGTGTCTGTCATCATATAATCAGGGATTATGTGGCAATATAATGGCATTTGATCCTAGATCTTCAAAAGAGAAGATCTTTATTCCAAATCTCTCCTCAGTCCTTGCCCCATCATTCAAAAAGCTTTGCTGCTCCATTGCCAACTTGTCTTTTAACATAATGAGATGTGATTGAAGTCAGTTATTATTCCTTTCCTCTTCTTTTCTACCACACTGGCAAATACTACCAATGAAGGAGTGAATGTCATGAGATGCTGACTACCTAAGTTAGATTCAGACTTTTTAGCAATAATAAGGCTATTACATGAAATATTAGATCACTTCCTGTTACACTAGGCAGCAGCCTTTTCCAGAAAAGCAAACATTTATATTTCCATCATAAAGTAACGCTCACAACATTTTCCTTTAGTCTCACGGTATTGCAAATACAGCACTAGACTGACAGATAAGCTTACAAAATAGCACCTGGCCACCTACCTTAACTCATAAACTATAAAACTGCAAGCATTAAAAATGCCATCGCCTTGCTCTCCTGGTTTGAGCTGTGAAAATTGTAATTATGCAGGAGCCAGACCAGTCAGGTTGGATGATGTCACTCAGTAGAAAAGGAGACTGTAGTAGGATAGTTCTGCCAGTTCTCTTTACAGCCATCCTAGCGCAGGATTTGCGTGTGAAATGAGTGCTCCATATTTAATTGAGCAGCTTAGGTTGGGATATCTGGGACCCTAAGGGAATGTGGTGCATTAGGCATGCAGACATGCCAAAGCTGTATTTCAATCTGCTTAAAGAAGAAACAGCAAAATTCTTACGACATATGAAGCCAGCTGAATAGGGGATTACAGTCATTTGTTTATGTTATAGTTATGTCTTTTCTAGAATAAAGTTCTGCTTTTACCAAGGCACAGGAGTTGCTTCAGTGAAAGCACCAGGAATGAATGCACTTTGTTCAGTATACCTGCGCTGCTCTTTTATCTCCTTTTTGCTTTTCTTTGTTGTGACATCCGTCTTCTAAATATCTCCTCCACAGGATGCACTGCAGCCTCTTACAGCAATGCCTTCTGAAAGATTTTGCTGACGTAATTCTGTGGTAATTTAAGTATCTTTTGGAAAGTTATGGGAAATTCTGAGATATATTAGCACCCATGGTTTTTTTTTGAAAACTCATTTAATTTCCTCAAGAACTTGTACAGTTTTCTTTCCTGGGAAAAAAAAAAAAAACCAACCAAACTTATTCTTTTTTCCAAAGTGAATTCTAGCTTGGAGACACCACATTCACTTCTTCCACTACTACATGGGCTTTGCTAGAACTGTTGAAAAGCACTGTTGCAGATTTGGGGAGATATACAGTGAGAAAAATCACCAAAAAAAATTAATCATGACCAACTTCTTTCTTGTGCAGATAGGTGTTGCAGCATGAACAAACCAGTGGGCTGCAACAAGGTTTTTACATCAGTCAGATTCTACTGTCCTTACTGCTTCTCCTTCCTCCAGAGGTCAGACCACACCACTCCTCCTCCATTCAACCCCCTCCTCTGCAATCCTCAGGGCTATTTAACTACCTAGCTGGAATAAGCTACAGCTGCACATAATCCATGTCAATCAACCCACTGCCTTCATTCCTCTACAGATAGGATCTGAACAAAGGTAGTATTAACTGAAAGAATATTCATTTTTGTTCGACCACTAACGTCCTTCATTTTGCCTGAGACAAGGGAACCATCAAATGGTAAGATCTCTGATACGTCATTTGTTGCTTTTTTTTTTTTAATTATGTGTACACGCAGAACCCTGGTGTGTTGCATCATTCTCTCGTTCTTGTTCCCAGGTATGTCCTGGGACATAATATATTAATACAGAAGAACTTCACATCTCATGTTAGCTATAAACAGCTTTTTAACTCGGAGCTCATCGCAGTACGTGGAACGAGCAAGATCTGTCCATGGTCCTCACAGTTAGCTCTTTCCAAGGGTGGTTTAACTTGGAAAACAACCAGCATACTCCTGCAAAGCAGGCTCTGGCTTTAGCTTTGAAATCAAATGTTCCCCATGAGGTGGTAAGAGGTAATAGCATCACTCACAATTCAGTGAGATGTACAGAGAGTTTCTGCAATGCTTTCATGTCAATGGAGATGAACGTAACACAGTGCAACATCCACTGGAAACGAGTGCAGTAGTTATGAGACGGTGTGTGCATGACTTCCATCAGGATAGTCCTATGAGCATGGCTACCCCATGAAAGGTCACTGAAGAGCTTCCACCCTCACCATAGTTCTATGATTGACTAAGAGCCGTTACCGAAGAACAGAAAGGAATTCTTATTTTTAGAATGGATATCAGAATGTAAAAGACATCAATATACAAAACATAGCTACTATGTGGTTACAGGAACAGAAATTCTGCTTCTGACATCATTCTAAGCAAGTGGAAATAAACAAATTGAATAATATCTACTGCTACTACTACAATTAAAATTATGTTTGCCTTAAAGTTATAAACACCATAAGTTTTAACTGCATCGCATGGTCTGAGGTGGCTGTTCGAGAACATTTTCCTTTAGTCTCACAGTTTTGCAAATACAGCACTAGACTGACAGATAAAAAAAATGTCTAAAAATGTGAACAGATTTTCCACAGACATGTTTTTTATTGATTTACTTGGAGCTAGAAATTAATAGATAGCTAGACCAAAAGGGAAAAGTTACCCACTAAGTACTGCTGGAAGATATACCAGGCTTACTACAGAATACAGACTAAAGACCCAGAAACTTGTGTTGACTTGAACATATTGGACCTCCTATATGTCATGAAGTATTCCAAATGTTTTTGCAGTTGCTCACTTTGATAAGCTTGTTGGTCATACTTAGCTGATAAAAATCCAGTGGCACTTTGCTTACAGTGACTCCCAAAAATAACTCGAAACTCAACTATGGTGTAAACTACATGCAACTATTGATCAAATTTTTTGTTTGAAATACTTTATATGAAATTAAGTCATATTTCATTGTTCTACTGCCTGTGATTGAAAAAAGAAAGATGATTTCACTTAGTATGAATTAATTAGTTCAGGAAAAATGCAGGGAGAATGCAGGCTTACTACAGAAAATAATTCAGCTTGTACTGACTTCAGGAAGTTAATACAATAGAATAAATCAAACCTATACTTCCTATCACCTTTACTGAAACATCTCTGTAAAGAAACAAGGTTTCTTTCTCCCGTAAGAGCTTCCCCTATAAGGTTCTCGTTTTCTGAGAGTTTCCAGTTGCCTAAATTAGTTGTAGCACAGACTGTGAATATGAACTCTTCATGTTACATTTAAAGTTATTTTTCTCGATTTCATTAATGAGATACGGCAGAAAGCTAATGATGACCCCTGCCATTTAGACTGCTTTTCTTTGTAGCGAGTTCATACTATTTTACATTGCAGAATAAGAAAAGAAAATTACAATTGTTTTGTTGACAATCAGGAACCAAGACTTGTTGAAAAAGAGCATATCTGAATGACAAGATACTGAATACATGGAAAATACATTGTCTAATCAGTAATAAGTTATGTATCCATCTGAACTCAACTTATTTTACTTTTCCCTCTAAAAGGGGTGAATGGCACAGCAGTGATTGATCAATTTAGGTGCTCAGTAGAAGTTTTTCAACAGTAGTATTGCAGTCTCCAGACTTTTGGTTGAATGGCAGCACCTTTAGGGCTAAGGTTTTAATGCTCATTATTCATTATAATGAAAAGCAGTATGTTTAACACCTAACTCTGTTGGCATCATGAATCTTCTGTTTTTTTCCATTTTAAAAGTAAGAAAGATGAAACATTTTTATATTCTAAGACATTTTTTTTTTACAGTATTAAATGTGTATTCCTAGCTTTGGACTCTGATGGGGGCTATTTAACTGAAAAATGAGGCCACCCAGTAAAGTCATATAAAATAAATAATGGTCAAAAGGAGCTTCTGTGTACATTCTGAAAATAAAAAAATCCATGAATTTAGCAGGATTAAAGAAATAGAGAAAAACAGCTTTTTATATAGTTTAATATATTACCCATAGTCATGACACAAGATTTTTTTAATCATAAGGTTTCTGAAAGGGATAGGAAACCTTATGTGTCAGGGAATAATTCAGCCTCTAGTTAGCAGCATTTACAAAAAATAATTCTTATAGGTAAGTTACTTGGTAACTATCTCAGAAATTAAGTAGATATGCATGTAGACCTACGCTAAACTCCCCAGGCCTGTTCATGCAAAAAAAACCCCCACCATCAGTGGTAAGTTCTTTCCTCAATTTTTCTTCAGGAAATCCTCATATTAGAAGGACTATCATCAAAATATAGTTCTTAAGTATTTGAAAATGGATGTTAAAATTCTTCCTGCTAGTGGAAAGATACATGAGATCTGGGCTTTTTCTGATACAGCTGCATATGTCTTTATTTGATTTTATCTTCAATGACGTCAGTGTGGATGTTTCCTGAAATAAACAAACCTATGGTGCACTTCTATTGTGTACTTAGGATATATGAAGAATATATATGAAATACAAGTACATATTAGTGTGTGTGTATGTATATATATATGAATATATACAAAATGTAAGTACATACAAGGATGTGTATTGTAGAATAGTCCAGCACTACCATAATTCTTTCCCCTTTCTAATCCCTTGTTGTTCTTTGTTCCTGTTTCTGGTTCTGTTCCTTTTTCTTTTAGAAAGACTAATCATTCTAAAGTTGAGATTAATTCCTTGAGCACAATTGTCAATAATCTGAATTGTTCTGTTCCTTGGACTCCTGTCTGTGCTTCTCCACAAAGTTGTGAAGTGTCATAACTTTGTTTAAAATTATTGCTTTGCATTCAATGGTCCTCTGGAAAATTTAGTCATATAAGCGCTACTTATATTTTGACAGGGCATGCTTGGATGATGACTGGATTAACCAAACAAGAAACAACTAGACATTCCTTCAGAATCCCAAAGAGATAGGTAAGAAAACTATCAGAAACTATGAGGAAAGGAAGAAGCAATCTCTACTCATAGGCATCATGTTTTTAGGTGTTTGGTGCCACACCACCCAAGCTACCAGTTCTAGTGCTGACAATCCATCTCATGACTGTTTATGTTCTTCTGAAGTGTTTTTGAAAGCTGCCTCTGAAGTATGTAATTTACTAATTTGCCTTTGATGGTACAGCTGCTTGCTGAGTTTATTCCTTGCTCAATAAGCGAGAACAATGCTGCAGTTTGATTCATTCTGTGCAAAAAGACATTATCTTGAGAATCTTGTCAAATTGAATTTAAGCAAAAACCTATCTATTGATGTTCCTAAGTGATCTGAAGGCTTAATTAGTGGGAAAATAGTGCATAGAAATTATAAATAACAGAAAGGTTTCATTTCAGCTTATAGGCTATAATACTTTTATTTCCACTTCTAAAAGAAGGTTCTGTAAGGAATTAACCTTTGTATTGACATTTTTCAGTCCATAAATAGGTTTTAGGTTACACTTAAATGAGGCTTCCATTGCTGACTCTGGAAGTTAACTAGTGAATGAGCAATTCAGCAGAAATTCATAAACATGAATGTTACAAGTTCCAGGTATCATATTCTTGTTAGAAAAACCTCAGTACTTAAAATTTCTCCAGAACATTTTTTCCATAATTGACCTTTAAAATCATGAAAGGGAACAAAGCATTGGCTGACATTTAAGGTGAAATAGGAGGATTTCCTCATATTTTATTACTAAGTTTGTTTTTCTTTTATTGCAGACTATGGGAAGAATAATTTGTGTCTGTTTTTAATCAACTAGTATCGGCATGGAAAATTACTAGGGGTGCCACTTCACTAGAAGTAGGAACTGTTTGTTTCCTTTTGAAAAAAAAAAAACATAATAACTTGTATTTTTCAGATAGGCACTCAGAGACTGATATGACAACAGTGATCTCTTTTTTCATAGCCTCAGAATTGCTCCATCCGTGTGTGCCTATTTGAGGATGGAAAGAGAATTTGTGGCTCAGTTTTGTGCCTTCCAGTTGTACTTGCTCATTTTCTTTTGGGAGATAGTCTGTTCTAGATTTATGTAAGGACTCCCAAATTTGACACTCTTGTCCAAACGTAGTATAAGAAAAATCTGGAAGTAGAAATTGTTGTGACAAGTTAGGCAGACAGTATGAAATTTAGTCCTGGGTCTCAGACACAGGTAAACCTACTCATTTGTGTAGCAGCATTAATTATACATGCTATCAAAATCTCATTTATGGGAGACTCTGTCATAAGACCAACTCATGAGTTATTTCCTATTAATTCAGTTCTTGACATCTGGGCTGTCGGTGTGCATAGGCAGGAAACATATCAACTAAACAGTCTGTGTGGAATGAATTGAAGAATAAAAGCATGTAACAATAAAAATGGTAGTCTAAACATCTCAGCAAAAGAGCAGGATTTAAGAGTACAGTTAGTTGATGGTTGCTTAGACAAAAAGCAGTAAATTAGAGACTATAAATAACAAAACAGTTACAGGCTTTGTAATAACGTCCTGTAACACAATTTCAGAGGCAATGGTTTACTATTATTACCACTAATGACCAGACTCTGTATAAAGAACAAAAACTGAGAAGCACACTATACCCATAAATTTAATGAAGCACATTTAGTCTACAAACACACACACACAAATGTAAATGGCCATTTTATGTACAGTAGAACAGGGAAAATAGACAAGTCCCAAGACAGAGGAGCGAATCCAAAGCTGAAGTCTGACAGTCACATTTATTACAACCCCCCTTTGTGCTTGTCTCACAGCTAATGCATGCTGCTACCCTAGAGCTAACTCAATTTCACACACAGAAGCTCATTTCTTTCTTTCAGGGGTTACCCATTAGATTTCATTCCTGAAGTTGAGCCTGTATGTGTACATGTATGTATGTGTGTGGTAAGGTTTCTTCTTTTCCTCGTCTTCAGAGGACTTCAGGTATTGCAGATCGTAGCTGCAGATTCTTTACCCTTTACCTCAAGCTGCACCATTTAATTTTCTTCTCTACAGAAGTTTCTGTTTTGTGGTGCCCAGAAATGACTGCAGCTTTGTCAGCAGGTTTGACACTACTTCCAAAGTTAAGATTTTCTCTTCCCAATGAATTTAGTATCTCCCTGGATCTGTGGCCAGGAAAACAGGTCATATTACATCTACAAATTTCTTTCCAGTTCAGAGGCTCACTTGATGGCTTACAAGACAACACAATGTCTTTTTTTACTGAATGTGTGATTCTCCCTTCACTGGTTTTTGTGGTAAGGTGATGCTGCCTACTGATCGCCCCGTGACGACAATGGTCCAGTGCATCAGCTGAGGCCCACAGCGCGGAGCTGCATGCAGGGGGCAGTGGGGGCACCAGGGCTGGTGGGAATCTCACGCTGCCCTGTGGATGCTGAGCACTGCTGTAGTCCCACTTCTGCTCTGGGACCTGACCACCTCATGTGTGTTGAGTCAGTGGGTCTGTGCCTGGGAGGTGGAAAGAGGCTGCAACGTATCTTGGGAAACAACCAGCTGTTGTTCACAGCTGAGAGAGAGGTCTGAAAAGGGCTGTGTAAAATGACGGGGGGGAGGGGGGGGGGGCTCCTCCCATGGAGAAAAGCTTGCTTTCCAAGAAACACAGGAAACTACAGCTCAGAGCAAGCATGGGGCAGCTTCCTCAGAGAAGCTGCAGACCCAGCAGCACCCTGCAAGGGCTAATCTAACAACCTGATGCCCTTACCGGCACTGATTTTTCTGGGCAATGCTTCTCCCTTAGTACCTTTCAGTCAGTGTTTTGAAACACAGCTACCATCCTCTAGGTACAGTTAGTCACAGTGATGTCTTGCATCGCCATTGTCTCGCTGAAAGGGGCTGATGATCTGTCTCCCTTATGGGCCCTGTTAGGGCCCATAACTAACACAGCAGGACAGATGCCCAGGTTAGGAAACAAGGAAATCGTTGATTTAAAATACAGTTTTGCACCTTGCCCTCTGTATTTAAGACATTACATAAACAGATGGTTTAAATACAGATAATGTGGAAATTCTGGATATATTTACCCGTCTGCTTTCTTGAGAAAGTGCATGTTTATACTGTGTGCATGTGATCCACAGAATGGCAAAGTTGTAACTTCTTTATACAAAACACGGGATCTCTGACAACTTAGCAGAGGCATCCTCCTGCCTAAGACCTCTCCTTTCTCTGTGCACACAAATTTCAAGATGCAGTGCAATTCAATGGTATAAACACATCTGTTTGTTTTATAGAGCCAGTGACAGTGCAGGATCAGAATTGTTTTCCTTCTGAAATGAAAAAAATCTCCAATTTTCTTTCAGCTCTGTTACAGTAAATTGTTCCTTAAGTGCCAAGAAGGTTACAATAAATGCCTGAACATTTATGAGAAGATGCTGCATTATAAGCATATACATTCCTGAGTGAGAGCAGATTAACATAAACACCAGCAGCTTATCAGTGTTACTCTATTGTATAAGATTTTCTTTTTATTTTGTTTTTACTGACAATCAGGATACAGAAAATGAAAGACAGATGGTAACGTTTCAGTTTAGTCAAGAGAAGATTTCCCATAACCATTTATTTAAATATTTCATTTGGTGCAAGGAAATTATTAATTGTTCTTTAAGTAATAAACTTTGACATTAATTGCTTCTTAAAATCTGTCTTTGATTTTCTGAGAAACAATGTTAATGCTTTGGTTAACATAAAACAATGAAACATTTTTTTTTGTTATTTTCCATGATACAAGATCACGATTCAAGCATTTCTGATCACTTTATTTTTAACTTGATTTTAAAGCTGTCAAACTATATAACTTGTACAAAGAAATAACTTACTTTACAGAACTTTACAGAAAACTGACACGGTTACGATTTAATCATTTCAATAAGCCAATTGTTCCATTAGCTTTGTAGGCAGCTTGAAATGGTACCTGCACAGTACCTGCTCCTGAAGGTGATTTTGAATGACGAGAACACAGAAGGTAAAGTGCTCCAGGACCAGAATATTTCTTCTGTTACTTTACCAGGCTGAAGGTAGTTTTCCTGCTTCCCTACCTTCAAGTAACCTCCACTGTTCTCTGAGAAGGGACTGAGTAAAGTGGGAGCAGAGAGGGAAGAGGAGGAGAAGGGAAGGTTTTGCCTGTTGCATTTTCCCTTCTGTCCTGACTGTGTGACACCTTGGCACATGCAGCAGCCCTTTCCCAGAATATGACTCAACTGTATTTTCATTTAAAAATACAGGTAGTTGGGAACTTGTATCATCAAGCCCAGGGAACAAGCTCAGATTTTTGGGCCCAGCAAGAAGTTTACATCTTGGAGCAAGACTAGCTAGTTTTGTGAATGAGTTTCTGGTTTCCTGGAGGCCCAGGTCTTGACAAGGGCAAACCAATAATAATTATAAGCAACAGAGAGAAATCTGTAAATTTAGATGCAAATGTAACTTCATTCCAATTTGTCACCAGTGTTTGAGAGAATGGGGAGCTCTGAGAGTTCAGTTTGCAGAAAGACCTGAGAAGGAAATAGGCAACCTTGCCAGCTTAACCTGCCCCTCTCCCAGGAAATTTTTATGGACTATGAGATCCTGACTATACGTTCTTACTTCTGCTGGAAAACACATTCAGAAGCTGACTCGACAGGACTAATTACTGGTTATTTGTTTTGGAAGCATTTGTACTATACAGGACCCCCCCAAAAAAAACCCAGCCAAACATCTGCTGTTATTTTTTTTGCATTTGTTGCTTGTTGGGGTTTTTCTGGTGGTACATGTGCCTCTGTATGTGAAGTACCCCTTGTGCATTTTCACTTAAGAGCGTTTTCACTTTAAGAGCGTTCTCCACCTTAAAATTAATCCTACTGTTTGTGCTTTTTTAAAAACAAAACCACTCTGTGACAATGTGGGTGGCTGGGTATATCATAATCCTGTCATGCACTTGGGTGCCCAGACTGCAAAGAATCTCTTAATTTTCAAGCAGGCAGGAGAATTTCTTTACCTGAATGGAAGGCAGGCTGCCTATTTGGCTCTGGAAGATGCCACCCAAGTAGGCTGAGAGGAAAAGGCCAGTAAGCCTCTCCTTTTAACTCAAAATTGCCTCTTGACGAGCCATTTGATTCTGAGTTATTTGATTCTGATATTTCTGTTCCAGAATACGGAGTACTGTGCTGTTATTAAAAACATGTTAGCAGAACCCAGCAGTCAGTGGTACAGGGGAAGCAGTAAGCAGCGCAGGAGATCGATGCGTACTCTGAAAGTCAAAATGTGCTATGGAAAGTAGGTGTGTTTGAGTATGTGATCCTGGCGAGTCTCCTGGGCTGCTAGACAGTTGGAGCAAGAAATGCTGGGTAAGTTGATGGGAGACAGGCTTTGACTGCTACTGAGTTGAACCAGATGAGTGAAAATCCATTTTACTGATAAGATTTAACATGTGTGACAACAGTATGGCAAACTCGCTGGAAAAAAGCCTGCGAGGATATCTTATAGTATCAGCCTACAAACTCTTTCTTGTTCAAAGCCAAGAAAAAGTTGCCTAGATATTCCATCAGGATTGTATCTTGTCTGGGGCTTGACTGTGAGAAATCCAAGCTATTGAAAAGTATCTTTTAGCATTTCTCCTTCAATAATAAAGGAAGACTGAATGCTGTGTGATGGCTGTGTAGGTGGACAGACCTCTGTGAGCGGATAGGGGCCTTGGCAGTTCTCTACATTTTTGAAGGAAGCATTACAAAGTGTCAGTTATCGTTTAGATACACTTTTTTCAACTCTGTTAGTTCTGAGGAGCACGAGTTGCTACCAAAAGTGATAGGCCAGGCAGTTTTTATAGGTTCCGTCTTCTCCTTCAGTGGTCAGTTCAAGTTCCTCTAAGTCAGGTAAAGTAAGTGGCTTTCCTAGTTCTCTAGCTGGTAAGTGTCTCAAAGATTTACTGTTTGTATTTTGTTTTTAAAAAAAGACGGGAGCTGTTTGAACTGACTGGTACTTCATTGAGAAATAGATCCAATGAATTGGATGAATGAATTCCAATGAATCTATGTAACTGTACAGTATTACATAGGTTTATCCAAATTGAAGGAGTTTTAATGATATACTTGAATTCTGTAGTGTGACAGTGAGTTATGCATTCATTGTATCTTAGCAGTTTCTTGCAGCTTCGGCACCATGCTGCGTTGTGTCCAATTTGCACAGCTTTTTCTCTAGACTGAAGATCCACAGACCCTCAATAAAATATCTGTCATGGCTGTTCTTTTCTATCCTTTGCTTTCTTATGCCCGCAAAATACTTACATAAAGACTGGTGCTGATTTCAGAGAGCAATGACTTATCTATGGGTGGGGGGCTGCTGGACACATATAGCTTGTGCATGGATGCAGGGTAGGATCATGTCACTTAAGTTTAACCAGTTCTAAAATAGATATGCCCCATTAGCAAACTATTACTTCTCTAAACTTCTAAAGAACACCAGATAACCTTTCTTATATTTTGCTGTTTGCTTGCAGCTGAAGTGATATCCCGTGTGTCATTTTAACATGCATCTGGAAGTTTCAAATATTCTCAAACAAAGCCAAATTGGAACATGATGGAATGTCATTAGAAAGTGAGTTTTCATTCCACTGTTGAGACAAACCTATTCACTTCTGAATACTCCTCACGGACAGGGAGCAGCACGGAATGAGATAAGCAAACCTGAAGCAACAGCAAAACACAGACTTCATGATAAATGTAGACTTGCAAACCACTGGAACGTAGTGCCAAATTGTGGTTTATGTTGCATTGTGACAGAACACTGTGAGGCAGGGTAAAACTGCCAAGCATTAGCAACAGTCAATTCCTATGTGATGAATTATGAGTTACATAGAGAAATTGTTCGCATCTGTTCAACATTCTCTATATTAATATGGCATTTTGTCTTTCAGATACAGTATGGCAGTATTTTCACTTAAAAGTTCAGCTACTTTTTCAACATATTAATTTGTGTTTTCATCTGTGTTACTAGACATGGACAGATAAAACCAAATTTTTAAATGGTCGTTCACTTCAACCAATCTTACAACTTTTTTTTTTTTTTTTTTGACAGCTAATGACATAATTTAACTGCCAAGAAATTAGCAAGTACTAGATATTATTTAATCAGTGGGCAAAAGTATTAGAACTATGGCTGACTCTTTGCTTACATGATCATGAAAGGCAGAAGCAATAGCCTTACAGTTTTTATAGATCAAAACCTGGTCACTCAACTTGAAAAGAAGATATGTCAAATCAGTTCAGAGAATAAAGTGTTAGAATATAGCAACTGAGTAACTCAAACAGATAGAATTAAGGTAATTGTAATGTGAGAATAAAAATTCCTGAGAAAAGTAATTTTGGAGTAGCTTAGTCACTAGTCTGAAAGCAGCAAGTTACGTGGAGCAGTGGTAAAGGAAATTTGAGAGGACTCTGTGAGATCAAGTCTGTAAAGATCCCTTTCCATTTAGGAATGCCTATTGAATAAAGGGGAAGGGGAAGAAGACAGACAAGGAAACATGCCTCAAAAGCTGCAAAGGATCAAGGGAGACAGGGAGAAAGAAGGAAAGAAGATAAATAATCTTTGACAACCATTTAAAAAATGCATTGATAGATAAGCAGGACACAGTTTTAAGTGTTGGCCACAATGTTGCATCAGGAGTTCTGGGAAGTGTTGGGAGTGTGAGCAAGAAAAGTGAGAAAGCATTAAGCTGATAATGTCGGAGTGAGTTCTGAAAACAAGATGTGTAACAACATCAGTATGTGGTGCAGAGATGGGAAGTGGCAGACAGAAATAGAAGCAAAACAAGCAGCTTTCCGGGATGACAGTGGTACATTTGCAAGACAACTGAAAACATGGGATTAAGCATAGTGCAGGGAGTGACTTGTAAAGCAGCAGCAAATGTGGTAGCTGAAACTCCGGTAAAGTAAAAAGACTGTATTGATGATGAAGAGCTGACAAGAAAAGAAGAGATAATCTATGATTCTCATCTTGAAGGATTCTATTGCAGTAAGGCAAATAAAGTCTCAAGGGTTGTGAAAGGAAATTATAAATCAGTTTTAAGCATCCATAGAAAATAAAAGATAAAACCAAGCAAATCATAGAAGGCAATTTGCAACATTTACTTTGCTCATAAAAAGGGTACTTTTTTTAATGTAGTGACTGTGTTGCCTACATTAAGCAGTAATATCAGCCTCCTGAGTCTTCTGGCTATTTTGACAAGATAAAATGCTTGTTTAAAAATTGTTGTTATTTACTTTAAATGGCAGTGTATTCTGGCTTTGTCTTCAGATGATCTGAACAATTTCAGTCTGAGTTATGCAGAATCTTTATCATAACATTTATTTTTTACTGCCTTTGCAAATGAATTCTTTTTGAGTTGTTTCATGAATCTCTGCAGCAGTGATTGTAATGAAGATCATATCTCCACTGCAATAATCTTTATTGTAGTAACAAAAAGTTTACAATTTCAAACTCTGCTTTCCAAGAAACATTATGTGTTTGAATGAATTTCTAAGTGGTGAAATATTATTTTCCATTGCAGATTATATATCCCAGATTACATTAATGGAATTTTTAATTCCCATAATTAATGCTACTACAGCTGTTTAAAAGACAAAGGTTGTGGTAATCCTAGTTAGTATCATTAATATTATTCTCACTGTAGAACAAAAACTTCAGAAAAAACTAAATTTTGGTGCAAAAAGGTCTGATTCCATTGTTTTGTTCATCCCAAAATAACTTTAGGTTTGTTTATACCAGAGCTTAGTTTGGACTATAAATATAAATGATTTTATGAAGTGAAATGCACAGGAACCAGAAAAACTAAGCAAGGATTCCAGAATATGGCAGCCTCCACTGGATGCGTTGGTATCCAGAATGATATCACGGTAGTAAGTACGTAACAAACACCTAGTTAACCAATATAAACTAACTGACACTGCATGAAACCAGTGTATTATATAGCATGAAGCCAATGAAATGATGTAATGAAGGATCAAGTTTAGATAAAAATTCTGATGTTACTGTTAAGATATTTGCAATATTGCCAAACTCAGATGCTCAGAATGACTGTTTTGAATTTGACTTAATCTTCATATCTTTTTAAGGAATACACACTGTATTTCTAAAAATATTTTTATTTTTAAGGTTAGGGGCTTTTTTGAGTTTTGTGTTTAGTAGGAGCAGGCCACATTTTGAAGTTTTTCTGTACAATCATTACAGACTGAAAACCATTTAAAAAAAGACAAGACTCTTATAGAACCCCAGGACTCTCAGAGCAAGGACTTCAGGTAAACAGTGAAACATGAAACTTGCCAAAAAATATTGAAAGCTTGTAACACCACTTGTGAAAGACATTGTTTTCCATATATGTATGCAACTTTTCAAAGTATGATAATACCAATGTCAAGGCTGGTCATACAAGTCCCTCAAGGAAGGACATGCTGTATCAAAAAAATTATAAATCCTCCGAATACAACTGAGGCTAAACTTAGTCTGGGCAATGGAAGTCAGTGAAATCTTGTTCATGTTTTGTGGCTTGATTAGACAGTCAAGGCAATTTGTAATATGATACGTTGTTATGCCTGGGATTAGCTCTGTTTTCCTTTTATTTTACTCTCTGTCCAAATTAAACCTCTGCAACTTCACTTTTTCATGTCACCTGTTCTAGTCAAACCCCAACAGAAGAGACAATCAAATTGATACATATACTAAAAGCACATCCTGAAAGAAAAACTAGACATTCAGCATTAACATTACTGATTACAAGCTTTTCAGCTCTGACCCAGATTAGGTCCCATGCAAATCTCAGTAAATGACTCTGGATAATTAAATATTTAGGAATCACATTGCAGAAGTTGCCAAAAGTGTGGGATGTACCCAACATTTTGTTGTCATTTTCAGTAAATTTCCATTTTATCATAGTGCCCACAATTCTTCTAGGTCTCTGAGTGCAATATAACCACAAGGAAATCCAGAGAGGCATGCAGTGAGGCTTTGGGGTTTCTTTTTGTGTTGAGCTTTTTTGTCACATGAATATTTGAACAGCACATTGAGTTCATTAAATGTTTTAGGAGATATATTTCGGTCCAAGAAGGAAAACCTGAAAATACCTGCTCATTTATTTTGTTGTTAATTAATGTAACTTGGCGGGTCAGAGTGGGGACGGACAAGAGCTTTTGACAACGGAGCAGAACAATGAAAATCCAAGAATCTGATATGTTTTTACCACCAGCTATATTACCCACCAGCACTAGCCACAAGATCCTGAAGGATCAGTGAGGGCACATTCGACCACCCCTCACCCAGGTGCCAGTTACTGCCAGACAGGATCTACCTCTTCCAGCTAAAAGCCATAGAAATGCAAATGGTTCCTTCCCACTAAATTGTTGCAAGCAGCACTTGAGATTGCTAGTACCAAAACATAGGCCTGTACTTCTGCAAGGAAGAGGATAATTTAATTAGCAATACAGTTGTAAATTCTTCTGTGAAATGGCTTCTAGAGAGATGAAGGACAAAGGGATAATAAATCTACTAGAGTTTTATATTATTCACATGTAAATAAGGGGGGGAAAGAGGGAGTTCATTCAGAGATTTTTTTAGGGGGAACACAAAGAGAACTTTTCCTCCCTCTCTTCTCTAATCTAGAGGATAAGCGCCAGAATGGGAGTATCCCTAAAGGAACACTTCTGGAGGGTATGTGGCTTCATTCAGTTAGAAAAGATGCTAGTCACTGAAATTGTGATCAAGAGAAAGGATTCTCAAGTAGCAAGATTTTGATAGTATGTCGGTGATTTTAATCAAAGAAGTTAGGCCATTCACTTCAGGAGTCAGAAAGTTCAGTCCCGTAATAGCTTAATAAACAGGTAACAACCTCAGAAAATGCCTTTTATTTCTTTCCCTGTTCTTAGTGGTCTTGAGGGTACAAGCACACTGACTGTTGGTGTCTCCAATGCTGTTGTAACTGCTTAGTGGAGTAATAACACACTTTACTTTCCAGGATAGCCAGTGCAGCTCACAAGAGTACATTTGTGTTTTTAAGTCCCTGCCAGACAGGCAATGCTGCTCACATTGGCAAGAATGATGATAGCCAAAGTAAAAAACAGAATACAACCTGGACTTGGATTTTTAATGTCTTTTTTAATGAAAAGAAGACATTCTTCCTGCTTCATCATCTGCACAGTCAAAATCTGGGATTTATTAAAGCATTAAATATGAACTGGGGTTTTTAATTCATTTTTTTCCTACTATTTCCATTCCACTTCAGAATAAAAGGCATCCTAAGTCATACAAAACTGAAAAAAATAAAAATTATACACTGTCTTTCCTTTATGGAATAAGAACTTTAATATTTAGTATAGGGTGGAATAAACCAACTAATATAGTGCTTCTTAACTGCATATATATTTGTAAAAATCAAGAAAAGTACTCTAAATGCACTACAAAAACATTCCTTTAGCCTGTTTATTAAAGATAATGTTCTATCTTAAAGAACCACACATTAAGAGCCAGACACTGGGTTTTACTTCTGCAAGAGCTGGCCCAGTTATTTCTGATTAGTTGCTAAGGCATTTTAGAAACTATCAGATATATTTATCCACATTTGCTTGGCTGACTCTCAAGGAGAGTATCAAGAAAGGAAATGGAGAACACCAGTGATAAACCATTCCCAGGAACATTCTGAAGCTGGCAAACTCTCAAAATCATGTTTCACTGAGATTAAGATGAATTGCATATTATGTACAGTCTTTGGAAAATGAGCTAGATGAATGCATTTTGTGCTGTGGTCCCTGAGTTTGAGATGAAATGTGTACTGAATCTGCCATGCTTTCTGTTGCTGTATTTGCTGGTAAGCAGTCATAGCTTAAAATGGATCCAAACAAATTTGTGAAATTAAAAGCCATACTTCTGGAAGTATGAAGAGCACAATGAATGACCTGAGCATGCTTGCTTGTTGAGATAGGCTGGCTCAATGATATCTACTTGCATAATTCTCATTTTTTTATTTACTGGTAATTTAACTTGTACTGTTAACATAAGAGCTAGTATCATTTTTATTACGTGTATATATATATATATATTCTCTCAAGAATGTCTTACTAAGGTTGTATTAGTAAATTAACTGTAGGCAAGTATTAAAAAAAAATCTGCCTTTCTTCATACACCCAAATGCTAGTTCCCTATTTCAGACAAATTGCCTCTTCACCTTACCTCCACAAAAATGTTCTTATGGTATGCTTAATTCATGTTTTGCCTTCAGATTCCCACTAAGTGGGTAGAAATGTGATACAAGGGAGAAATTCCTGTTGGACTTATTGTGTGACAGACAATATAGTTTCAACAAGAGCTATGGTGAGTGACAACAGAATTACATCTATAGAAAAATATTTGGAAAAATTGTTACTAAGTAGAAAAGCATCTATTTTATCTACATCACAGCAAAGTCAATTTAATCACTAATAAAATCTGTAACATAATCTCTAACATAGTCAAAGTGACATGAAAAAGATGCAAAACAACTCTGTGGTGGAAATTATAGACACTGATATATTCATTCTGTTGCTGAACTGGCCAAGACTTGCTTTCAAGTGTGGCTTCACCACTGTCAAAATCTGAAGTAAAAGGGAGGATCATGAAGTTTGAGACTAGCTTCATCCAAATGCTGCGTGTCATTTACAAGATCAGATCCACTTAACAGAGCTGGTATGTTAGGTGATATGTTGCAATTCAATTAGCAATAGTTCACATATAAATGATCTTCTTAGTTGCTACAGCAAGTTGTTTATGCAGGCTAAAACTATAAAACAGAAAAGCCAGAAATTACCATGAACTAGTAAGTCAAACTTTCTATGCTGTTATTTAGCAAAGGGAAGGCTTTAAGTAAAACACTTTATTAAGACAGGCACATTTTATTGCTGAGCTGTCAGTATAGAAGTGATTACATTTGACAAAATAACCACCCTCACTGGTTCTACTTTTCTGCAAATTTCATACTGCTTGTGAGAGGTACCCAGAAGCTAAAGCAGCAACAGGTCATTACTGTAATACTACATTGTTTAGGAGGTTACAGGTATGCACGTATGGGAGAACAACTGCAGAATAGATGAGCATAATATAAACAGACAGATAGAAAGCAGAGATATCTTTGGCAAAATGCAGCTCATGACATAAGAAAAGACCACAAAACTGGTCCCACATGTGGGAGATACAGGGCATTCAATTTTGTGAGATTCCTGTTGATTTCATTGTTCTTTGTGAATAAAAATCAATACTGCAAATATTACCTGTGCAAAGTGTTGAATTTTGGAGTGGATTAGATTCATTAAAAATATAAAATGCCTCTTTTTTGATGAATGGAAATTGAGTCTTTATGTTTTTCTACTGTGTGATCCTCATGAAAAATCATAGAAGTCTGTGCATGTATGGTTTCGGGTTTTGCCAACATGCATTGTGTCTCCAACCCCCTCTTAAACCTATCAGGAGCTTGAACGAGTATCTTGGCCTGGGCCCTCTGAAGTCAAACTATGGCTCGTTTCCATCTGGGATTTCACCAGGAAGTGCTTGAAGTACCAAGCTGTAGGCTGATACCAGGAGATCTGCAGACATGAGAAATTCAGATAAGTCCATACAAGCTTTGAACCTCCAAACCTTTTGAAGTTTGCCTGTCACAAAGTGTAACTCCACTGCTGTCTGCTGACAACACTGAAATGCAAATGGAAACAGATCTGTGTTTTGAAAAGCTCCTGTGGGTGGTTTAAGGACAAATGAATAAATATAACTATATATAGAAATACAATCTTTCAGAGAAGCACAGTCTCTTTGCAAACTTTTGTATTACCTTGCATTCATGACAACAACAAAAGCTCATAAAATAAGTTGCTTTCCCGCTCATCCCTGCGTTGTCATTGGGGTTGATCTGACACAGTGATGTGTTCTTTAAACATTCATTTACACATCTATTTACATAGTCAAGCTGTTGTTGTTTACCACTTTCCCATCAAGCTGGTCAAGGGTGTATATATGAGGGGAAATCCAGCAGGAGCCAGAAGTTGCTGCAGTAGAAGAATGAGTAGTTGCTGTAGTAGAAGAGTGAGTAACTGTCACACACTGACAGGAGCTCAGTGTGGAGCAGAGCACACACCCAGCCCATGAGCCTATGCCAATTTTTCTGAAGTCTGTCAGCTCTGACTGCTGTGCGTAAAGGCACAGACTATCATGAGACCTGCTATCCAGAGTTAGACAACCACCTTGTTTTTAACAATGACAAACATTGATAATTTAGATTATTAATGACAAACGTAGATAATTTAGGAAAGTATACAAGGATCAGGAAAGTTTAGGGTGATATTTTCTCTTGCAGACTTCCCAGATTCTAATACTCTTTGAAAAAGGTATTTCCTAAACTGAATGTTGCATAGACATTAGATTGACATTTGTAAAGTCTCTCATAGACTTTATTCTTGAACTGTGTGTTCAAAAGCTTATTTTTAGGAGACAAGTTCATAAGGAAAATAATCCTGCAAAGTCTAAAAATGTCTGCAGTTTACATCACCTACAACTATATATTTGTTGGGGGGGAGGGAAATAGTGGTTAATCTTTTTTGTTATAAGCTTTTTGTTTAAAAATTTTGTTTGCTGCCTTTTGTGTTATGAGAAACCTTGAGTGATCATCATCCATATTCTCCATGAATATCACCATTAATGTTACTGATGCAAGACTAAAGAGAAGGTTTCAGGCAGATCTAAATAACAGCCTTCCAAAACTTAAGGGAAGATCATCAAGAAGACAGAGCGAGGCTTTTCACAATGGGAGGACAAGAGATGATGGACATATGTTGAAACAAGAAATTGTCAGATGGGATATGAGGAAAAGCTTTTCTACCACGAGGACAGTGAAGCAGTGTAAAAGGCTGCCCGGTGGGTCTGTTCGGTTTCCAATTTTAGAGTTTTTTTCAAGACCTGACTAGACAAACCCAAGAGATCACCCTATTTGAATAGGTGGTTGGACTAGAGACCTCCTGAGGTCTCTTCCAAACTGAGTTTTCCTATGAT
>JAVJGJ010000037.1:40764127-40786257 GCA_035590215.1 Microhierax caerulescens | reverse complement strand
ACTGAGCCTGGTTGAACCTCACACACTCGGCCTTGGCCCATCGGTCCAGCCTGTCCAGATCCCTCTGCAGAGCCTTCCTGCATCAAAGGAATCAAGTGTGATCAAGCAGATCAACATTCTCTTTCAGCTTGGTGTTTTCTGCAGACTTACTGGGGGTGCATTTGATCCTCTCATCCAGATCATTAATAAAGTTATTAAACAGAAATGGCCCTAATGCTGAGCCCAGGAGAACACCACTTATGACTGGTCACCAGCTGATGCAACTCCATTTACTACCACTCTCTGGGTCCAGCCATCCAGCCAGCTTTAACCCAGCATAGAGCACACCCATCCAAGCCATGAGCTCAGCCAGTTTCTGCAGGAGAACACTGCAGGAAATGGTGTCAAAGGCTTTAGTAAAGTCTGGGTATACAACATCCACAGCCTGTCCCTCAGCCACTGAGCAGGTCACCTTGTTATATGCATGTACATATATATATATATACACACACATATATATATATATACACACATATATATACACATATGCAATACTCACCTTGAAGGAGATCAGGTGAGTCAAGCAGGACCTGCCTTTCATAAACCCATGCTGGCTGGGCCTGATCCCCTGGTTGTCCTGTATGTGCCATGCGGTGGCACTCAGCATGATCTGCTCCATAACTTTTCCTGGCACTGGGGTCAGGCTGACAGGCCTGTAGTTCCCTGGATCCTCCTTCCTGCTCTTCTTGTAGGTGGGTGTCACACTGGCTAACCTCCAGTCTTCTGGGGCCTCTCCAGTCTGCCAGAACTGATGATAAATGATGGAGAATGGCTTGGCAAGCTCCTCTGCCAGCTCCCTCAGTACACTTGGGTGGATCCCATTGGTCCCCATGGACTTGTGCATGTCTAAGTGGAGCAGCAGGTCACTAATTGTTTCCTCCTGGACTGCGAGGACTTCATTCTGCTCCTCCTCATCCCCACCTTCCAGCTCAGAGGGCTGAGTACCCATAGGGAAGTTGGTCTTACTATTAAAGGCTGAGACAAAGAAATCATTAAGTACCTCAGCCTTTTCCTCATCCTTTGAGACAATGTTCCCTACTGCATCCAACAAAGGATGAAGGTTATCCTTGGTCCTCTTTTTAATGTATTTGTAAAAACATTTTTTGTTATCTTTTATGAATGTGGCTGGCCTGAGCTGTAGCTGGGCTTTTACGTCTCTAATCGCTGACCTGCATAACCTCACAGCTTCCTTACAGTCCTCCAGAGTTGCCTGCTCCTTCTAACAAAAGTGGTAAGCTCCTTTTTTCCCTGAGTTCCAGCCAAAGCTCTCTGTCCAGCCAGCCAGGCCAGTCTTCTGCCCCACTGGCTCATCTTTTGGCACATAGAGATGGCCTTTTTCTCATTTACAAACCCCAATATTTAAGGGCAGAGGTATCTCACTCAGATCTAACTGCACTACCACAGGAATGGGGAAATGTGGTGCAGGGGCATTTAAACCAGCTGCTCAGAAGCCAAGTTTACAAAGAGAGGAGTGAAACTAAATGAAGTTTCTTTTCAGAGTGGCTGGGAGACTAACTAAGGTGTGAAGGTGATCAGTAGGTCACACAAAAATTTACCAAGCCATGATGGAAAACGGGGAATCAGCAATGCCTGTTCACCTTGACAGGTAGATTGGACCTGATTACTCACAGAAGAAAGGATGATCATAGCTTGGAAGAGTGTCCATTGAAAGTTCTCTTCTATACCTGGGCACTAAAAATAGCTATGATTTTAAAATAATTTAAAAAAAAAAAATCTAAAAATTCATGTCAAAAGTGTCCCCTGTGAAGCATATCACACTGCCTCAAAGGTCTAGACAGGAATACAGGTCATTCCTAGAGATGAAATTCCAGCCTCATAAGAAACAAAGAAGAGTCAGCTAGTCAGAGTGCTAGTTTCAGGAGTTGAGGCAATTTAAATACAGAGTCTGAAAGCCTAAGGGACCAGAAATGATCTCTACAAAACCTAGAGTTTGAAGCGGATTCGAAGCTTTCCAGACCTGTCTGGCATGGAAGCATGAAGCATTCATTCAGTTATTTATTTAAGTACAGAAAACTAAGGAGACTGTCAAATCTCTAACATTTCACATGGTAATACATTTCCAGTGCTAGTCCTATATGCAGTATTTTGCAGACATAGTCAGACATTCTTTAATGTATGGGAAAGATTAGCAGGCTCACAGGAGATGGCCTTGGTCATTTAGATCAAACAGAGCTCAATTTTGCAGGGTTTTATTTATACCTCCAAAGGTTCATCTACCAAATAATTCTCTCTTCTCTTTTCAACATTTACTTGAAATTACAGTAGAAAAGTCACTGTGTACTAAAATAACAATATCCTAAAATCAATTGCCTGTTCAGCACATTCAGGTTCAATGCAAACAGAGCAGACTCCCAGCTGTCCTAACACTTGACTGGGTTCAACACTTGCATAAAGAACATACGGGTGAAAGCAACTTTGAGAGGATTCTGGTGGTGTTGGTAGAAATAATGAAATATATTTATGTAGTTGCTCCCTGCAGCATCCTCTGTCTGTAAAAGCACTTCCTCCATAAGAAGATCCATTTGGACACCTTTCTGCTTCTTGGATGTTCAAATCACCATAGCTGCCAAAAGAGCTGCTTTCCATACACTGTGTGTAAGAATCCCTTGTCTCTAGGCTCAGTCTTAGACTTGCTGACCAGCCATCATCCCAGGATGAAATTGTCGTAATTATCTCTTCTTAGATATGAAATCTCCAAAAACACGCCAGCCAAACATTCCTTCTCAGACTCCATGGTTGGTGAAAAGCACAACAGCAAAGTTGCTTTCTAATGTTACCAATGTCTCCATGAAAAAACACAACTGAAGACCTACTCTCTTATTTTTATTTTCAAAGACTTCCATGGGAATGGCTAAGGAATCAATGCCACACCTCTGAAATTCCATCAAAAATAAAAATGTTGACGACATACAGTCTGCTGAGGACCTCCTGGCAAACTGCTTGCAGGAAGGTTTATAGTAGTCTCCTCACAGGAATGTCAAGGAACAAAATGCAAACAAACAGCTCTTCTTCAGTCCAGCATTTTCACAAAACACATTATACATTGTAATAAAGTTGATACCCATTACAAGGCTGCAAAGTTCTGTCTTTAAAAATTAGAAGGAAGAAGAAAGACAGACAGATACCTTGTGTTACCTTGTATCATTCAGAAAGATACAATATTTATTATTATCACATAAAGACCAGGATAGGTTGAAGGTTTAAAATACAATTAAATGGTCAGGGAATCAGTCCACTTCTCAGGTAAAGGATATGGAATTTAATAGACAAGTGTTTGATTGTGTATTTCAAACCACAATTATAAAGTAACCTGTACCTAGAAGCAGAATTGATCCCTTGGAGTTACAATCTTTGACTAATTTTGTATGGGTATAAATAAATAAATAAATAGAATTATAAATAATAGTTTAAATTACATGTTTTCCTATGCAAGGCAAAAATACAACAGCCAGAGGTACTATAACTGTAATTTTAAAATCACATTTGAACAAATAACTTCTACCAGTCTGGATTACTTCAGGCTCACAAACCAAAGCCAGGTACTTTCAGTTCTGTGCTAGCAAAGCGCCTGCTCATAGCTGATTTGCAGCAGTGAAAAGGGGTGCTGAAATTCCCAGCTGCTTCAGAATCTACATTTCCCCCCTCACATTTGTTAGATGTTAATTTTCAAATTTTGAGAAATTTGAAAATTAATTGTGTATCAAAATAAACATAGCTATTTGGTTTTCATGTTTTTCTTCCAGGCATTCTGAAATGCCTAAATCATATTTTTAAAATCATAATTCCTATCTGTTGATTGGGAATGATTTAGCACCATAATGAAATAATTATAAAGGGCTCCATAAGGACCACATGTGGGAATTTACATCAAAAGGCATAATATGGAATTCATAATAGCATATAAAATATATATATATTAGATCAAATAGACTCTTTTCCATGAAGCTTTTACTCTACCACTTACAGTGAATAGATAATACTGAAAGGCTCATTAAACGCTTGATCCTTGAGCATCAGAAAGAATATTCTAAGCAGAAGATAAAGGCATTGCACGTTCCCACAACACAGCAGTACAAAATTGTTCTGGATAAAAAAAAAGTGTAATGGTCATCAAACATGGGAATGCGCTAGAATAAGGGTCTATTTGTATTAATATCTGTTGTGGGGTTTTTTATACAATGGCTTCTACTTCAGTTTCAGCAAAAGAAGATTACATGTAGTGTTTTCTTGTTGCATCCACTCCAGCAGCAATGCAGTCTACGTGCCTGATTGGCCTCTACTTCTAGTAGCTTAAAACCAGTATAGCCCTGTTGCTTAGTTTGATCACAATAGATTTATCCAACATCTCAAAAAAAATTTCATAATTCTCTCTTTTTTTCTTGCCAGTTTCACTTATTTCATGCCATTAAAATTTTGGGAGAAGTGATGGGTGTCTATATTGCAGTTTTGCAACACTATAATTGTGTGGTTGGAATATTTTTTGTATTGAAAAAAATAATTATGTTGTGACTGAAAGGGAGTATTTCCTGTTTTGGAACACTGCAAAATAACTGCAGGTAAGATCTGATAACCCTAATGCTCATAAACACAGACCCCCAAAGGCACATTTGAGAGGAACCAGCTCATATCAACTTTTCTTGACAAAGATGTATACTACCTAGGTTGCACTAGCCATGCCATAATTTCTAATTACACAGTCAGCATACTCAGTGCAATTTCTGAGAACAAAAATATTCATTAAAAGCATTCTTTGGTTGTGAGAAGGTGACTGACACATGTAATTTTCCTAGGATGGTTTAGTATCTAGGATCTTAAGCTAAGGCTTAAAATACCTTCATGCAATTCTTTGTTCTGCCACTGATTTTTAGTGGTCTTGGGTGGGTGATTGAACCTGTGTCTGTAATTAACTGCTGGTTTCCCATGCTGGTGCTCTGAGAGAATGTGCTGCCGCTGCCACCTGTGCCAACCCTCTGAGTCCTTCCTGGGGAACCCAAGGTGTTCACAGGATGCACACACTGGTCTTCCCTAATGTACAGTGTGGATAAAGCTGGAACATGCGTCAGACTGGAGTGTTCAGAAGCACCCCCAAATTCTTGCATCTGACCATAGCCTGGGAGTATTATTACGTGTCGCAGTTCAGCAACAGCATGTTCTAGCACTCACAATAACTCCCAAACTCTAGCATTTAGCCCAGACTACCATGCTCTTTCTCTGAACACTTAATGATGCTGAAATAGAGGATTTAATTCTGCTGCTTCTGCTAGCCAAGCTACAGTAGTCAATGCTAGAAGCTCTAGAAAATTTGCACAGTAATGCAATGTTTTCTTCTGCTTGAACTGCTTAAAAAAGTCAAGAGGATGATGGATTCCCAGTTTCTCCCTTCCTCCTGTTTTTTTACAAAGGTATGCCTCCACAGGTCCTCCACCTGGGATGGGGCAACCGCCAGTATCAACACAGGCTGGGTGGAGAATGGATTGAGAGCAGCCCTGAGGAGAAGGACTTGGGGGTTCTGGTGAACAAAAAGCTCGGTGTGGCCCAGCAATGTGCACTTGCAGCCCAGAAAGCCAATGGCATCCTTCATTCTCATGAGACCCCACCTGCAGTACTGCGTTCAGCTCTGGAGGCCCAACATAAGATGGACATGCATCTGTTGGAGTGAGTCCAGAGCAGGGCCATAAAGATGATCAGAGGGCTGGAGCACCTCCCCTAGAAAGACAGACAGAGAGTTGGCGTGTTCAGCCTGGAGGCTGAAGGCTCTGGGGAGACCTTACAGCAGCCTTCCAGTACCTAAAGGGGCCTGCAAGAAAGCTGGAGAGGGACATTTTAGTAGGGCCTGTAGTGATAGAACAAGGAGTAGTGGTTTTAAACTAAAAGAGGGTAGATTAGATCTTAGGAAGAAATTTTTTACTGTGAGGGTGGTGAGGCACTGGAACAGGTTGCCCATAGAGGTTATGGGTGCCCCAATCTCTGGAAGTGCTCAAGGCCAGGCTGGATGGGGCTTTGAGCAACCTGGTCTAGTTGTCCTTGCCCATGGCAGGGGGGGTTGGAACTAGATGATCTTTAAGGTCCCTTCCAACCCAAACCGTTCTATGAATCTGTGATACTGTGATTCTATGATAATTGGCTTGCTACCACTTACCAGTTTTCTAATTCCATACTTGCTTTCCAAATCTGCAGCAAGGCAGGAATCTGAAAGAAAGAATATTCTTTTGCTACACACCTCTGAGGTAGTCATAGCAGAACTGCTACTGTTCACTGAATAAAGTAGAAATGTTTAAATACAAAAAAATGTATTAGGTAAGGGAAGCTTAATTAAGGATGCAGGGGACACTAATTCTGTAATTTCTTAACTCTAAGTTCTTATTTTTGTCATCATCAGTGGTTTTGCTGAAGCTGCTACTTCTTTGTGCTATGGCAGCAACCTGAGTTGTCAGGAATTGCATTTACTGTGCCTTATACAAATCTAAACATAGAGTAAGAAGGCCAGAGCCCCAAAGGGCTTACAATCAACATACCTAAGGAGAAACAACAAAGATAACTTTTGCAGTAAGACTATTATAACATAAGAAATGAGAGGCCCATCGTATTGTCAAAAGAGTTTGTAGAGCTCGTGGCAGTGGTAAACATTAAAGAGAGATTTAATATTGGATGTCCACCCTATTCAGAAGATGTGGCATGGATCAAAAGGCAAATGTAGAAAGGATCTTTTATCTGATAAGCAGTGAAAGCTACATAATAAGCAGAGAAGGCTCTAAAATAAACAGCTAAAATTACAACAAAAAAAAAAGTCACCATGGCAGAGCTAAACTATGCATTAAAGGAGAAGAGAAATGGTTTGTTATTGACATATTACAGCATGAGAGCTCCTGGGTCACTGGAGCAGTCTCCTTGTCACATGACTCACATAATGCAGAGAAAGTACTTACAAGTAAGTCTAGATGACTGGCACCCAGATTTAATTTTCTTTTATTCCCTCCTTTCCCTTTTTCATAATCTGATTTCTCTGTGTGCAATGTATGTTTGGTGCTGCCAACAATGAAATGATCAGTTCCTAACAGAGGAAAGGTAGTTTCAGTCAATAATTACTGCCATAATAATGAAACTGGTAGTGCCCTGGGGGTGAGTGAGAAGCTGCTGACTACTTGTAATGTTCTGAGACCACATTTGAAATTTTGTGTAATCAAAGGCTGAGGAATACTGAGCTAAGTTGAATAAGCCAGGCTCCTCCTGCCTTTGCTCAAAAAGTTCTGTGTTCAGTGTTCCCCACCTCTTTTAAGAAATTATGAGAATTCATTTCCTTGGGTGCAGATGATCAGAACTACTGCTTTCTGCCTTGTATAGTGGCACTACTACTGCTTTATCCATTAACACTGCTATGAATATCCACCAATGAACAGCTGTCAATATGACACTAGCATCACCAGGAATATATCTTCTACTGAATCCTGGATTACATTTCTTGCACCAGAAAGGCAGCTCATATTTCTTTAATGAAATAGTGTGTTTAGTTCATTTTTTCCCCCTCTGGATGCTGCCCACTGGTAGGTTTCTAGTGGGCATTCCTTGCTGTTAGTCTTGGTGACAAGGCTCTGCAGGGTTTCTGTAAATGTAACAGGTACGTGCAGTGGCTGGGGGAAGGGAAAGGTCCCATCCATTTTCAGGTTGGTTTTATGCTGTGCCATGTATAGCTGCCCTGCTAAGCCCACAGCAAGCTAATTATAAATCAAATGGAGCTTGTACAATGGATGCTTCTCATGGTATTACACTTCTAAAAACATGCCACTATATTGAAGAAACTTGTAAGCAAGGCAAGAGGTGAGAATATGGTAACCAAGAAGTACTGCAAAAATCAAGACACTGAAGCACAATGTTGGAGATAATAAAATGGCAATTCTCCCTTGTGATTTTCTACTCCCCAAACACAAGGACTTGCTGGGGGTGGCAAGTGGACCTGCATGCTCCTGCTAAGGTGGGGCTACAAAAGGAGTACACAATGGAGGGAAACAGCTGCGGACAGTTCTAGTCCTTCTCTGTCAAAACAGAAGCAAGAAAGATGCAGTTTTAAAACTTGTAAAGGCATGCACCCGAGGAAGTTGCAGAGTCCTGTTAGCCAGCCTCAGAGACTACTGGAGAGGGTACACCTGCTACTGAGGATTCTTGCTGTCAAGCATAACCTTAAGAATGTGTTTTCCTTTTATGATGTTATTCCAACATCCATCTAAAGTTTCAATAAATGTATAATTTTACCTTTACATCTTTACATAATTAATGGATCTGATATGCTAGACACCCCGTTCACTTGGACACGGAGGATCCATGACTTAAGGATGGACAACCAAACTACACACCACTGAGCTGTGAGTTCCCAGTGATGCCTTGGTCCACCCATCACTGAACACTGAAGATTTACTCAGAGGACTGTGAACAGATGATTCTTTCAGCATTAAACTGAGCCTTTTTTTCCAAGAAACAAAATAAAAAGAGACAATGCAAGACTTTGGGGTTTCCATGGATTTACTTCTAAGATTTCTGTATGCGTGATCCTGATCCTGTTTTTTTATAGTACTTTGTTATACCTGCAGGCACATTCAATGTTTCTCTATGATCTCCAGAGCTGTTTAACTCCAGTCTCTTCTGTAAACCCTGCCTCTTTCTGTAGTACCTGCTGTCTTCTGTCATTAGGATATGATATGTGTCATTCTTTTGTCTCGTTTGTTAGTTGAGTCCAGTCTCAGCTGGACTATAAAGGGTTTGGAGCAGGAAATTACCTATCAGTTTATCACTTTTATGTATCTGCAAAACTTTGGGATATTCTTCATTAAAACAGGTTTGTGGGGATATAAACTTCCTTAACCACCCGCATCTTTAAAAGTATCATTTAATTTTGAATTAAAATTTTAAAGTAATGGAATTTATGCCATGGCAGTCTAGCCACTTTACTTTCATTGTTATCTGCTCATTCAGGTAGGTGTGCTGTTAAGGATGTATTTTGGTTTGGGTTCTTTCCTTTGATATTTTACAAGCATCAGTAATTCATACTCTTGATAAATATCAAGTGATTTTTTTTATAGCATTCATTACTACAAGTCAGAAAACATAATATCCTACATGATGAAAGACAGAAAAGTTATTACAGAAAAGCAGCATTCACTGTGTTTCTGATTATAAACATACCTGAAGAATATGGAAATATATTTACAGCAGTATATTATTAGTCTCTGTCTCCCTAGCCAGAATGCTACTTTGTGAATGATACATTACTTTTGTTGCCGAGTTTTAAGTTCATTACTCTGGTAACAAGTAGCATTATTCTGAATAAAGGTCCTCTCTCAGCTTTTAAAGTCTCTAAACACAGGAATCCCTTTGTGGGAAAAAAAAAATATCCTAGCTTTTGTACAAACTGTCAGTGAATTCATGTCAACCTTTTGTATGTTACACTAGTCTATATTAATTATTACAGGTTTGTTCTCCCAAGTAAGGTGACAGTACTTTAAAGATTGGAAGGGTGAACTTGTACCCCATCCCTCTGCAGTCACTTCATTAGAATGGGCCAGCTGCAGCATAAAGCACATTTTTCAGTTCAACAGCTAATCTGTATCACAAAATTAAATGCTGCCAGGGTCCTTTTCTCAGCCTGGGCCACTGGCATATTCTGATCATGACCATGCTGCATAATAAAACTGTGGTACCTGAAGGAGCACACAGCTGCCAGTTGACAATACTGCGAGGACTGGGCTTATTCCCAAACTCCATCTGGGTTGCTGAAAACTGCTCCAGGCAGAAAGAATAGCAGTGACCATGTTATTAATTTAATAATTTAGCCTATCAGCACCCTAACGCTGTTTAATTTTCTAATTTAGATATAGTCAACATGGCTGAAGTTAATGGATACATTGGCACCAACTGCATAAACTCAAGGGGCTTCAGCAGAGCTGGGATGACAGCCCGTAAGTGTTTATCAACCTCTACCACAAATTGCTAACACTGCCATTTCCTTGTTAGCTTGACCAACATGGTTTGGTTCAAACCTAATTAAAACAATAGGGAGCTTTTCCACTGACTTCATCTGTTTCTGAAGAAAGTAGACCCTCAGAGTTCAAGTACGCTACTCCTGTGAGTTGTCCATCCTCCATTGTCCTCAAGGGCATCCCTGTTCATATCTAGGATTTCTTCAGTAAGAGTACTTTCATTCTCCATATGGAATCATACTGCTTTCCTTGGAGCTTCTTTTTACATGTCTCATTCATCTGCCTTTCACCTGTGCATGTGCCTCATCAGATGAAGTTTTCATAATTCTGGCTGGGGTTTTCCCTCCTTTTTGCACTGGTTAAATGGTTTACCTACAGCTAGAAATTTCCTATAATCCTGTCATCCAAATAACAACACTCTTTATGCAACACTTACCATGTTTATTCAAGACCAGAAGGTGGTACTGGAATGGAAGATGACTCCATCCCCAGCAATTTTTTTGTGTGACATAGTTCAACTTCACAGTGGCCAGCAAGGAGGCCGACAAGAGTAGGTTAATAGAATTATATGAGGCTGAGGACTTGGCACCACTGTATAAGATCTGGAGATTTCGTTTTGGGCTAGTGCTAGTCTGGTTGTGTAGATTGAGTGGCCATTTGTGGTTGGAGCAAATTAAATGTACTCCTGGTCTTCTAACTTAGTTTCATCCAAAGGAATTAAATTTGTGCACTCCAAGATGACTCAGTGATGTTAAGGGGAATAACTGAGACATCAGTTTCAAAGTGCACTCACTCTGGTTCAAGCTAAAATGCACCCATAACTTCATTATCTGGGTCAGGAAAAGGTCTGAGGTTATCAGAAGAAATTTTAGATGGATGCTTGGCAAATACTGTGAAGAGATGAATGTAGACAACATTAACAACAAGCAAAAGGTTGTAGTATTTACCTGAATGGCACAAGTGAACAACTACTCCTGAATTGAAACACTGTTACGAAGTATAAGATAGGACACTGAAATCGAAACAGTGAGAGAGGAAGAGTCTAGAAAAAAAAACCAAACCAAACATTAGGTATTAATTAGCAAAAACCCCAAAACATTAGACAAGGAACATAGAATTAAAGACCAGGAGCTGACTTTTAAAAGCACACATCTAGTCTATGTTAAATTATGGTTCTGAAACAGAGTTTCAAGTAATTTTTTATAAAGAAACTGTTTTTTAGGGGAGTTGAATTTAGATTGCACTTTACTGTCTTAGTATATATATAGCACAGCAGACTATAAATAACACACATATAGAACAAAAATAAAGTCACTAGCATCTGTGTCTTCCTTGATCCACTTAATTAGGAAACATCTGTGGTGTAGTCAGTGTTCTTTTACATAATTGCTTAATGTGAGACAGGATGATATGAAGCCCAAATATGTCTTTGAGAGATTTTAGTTCATGAATTTATCATGCATATGTTTTAAATGTTTTTAAAAGGTGCATTTTCATCGTAGAAAGCCAGCAAGAAATAAAATTTCAACTGCTGTTAGCTTAAAAAAGCAGACTTTTTTCTTATCAGTGGGATTTTTAAAAATAATTTTGTGAAGTAAAATTAAAGTTAAGGGGTAGCTTACACAAGGATAGTTTACATAAAAAAAATCAGGAATTTATTAAAATTAATAAGAGTGGAATTCCATTCTTAGGAAGGTTTTGTACCTGGGTCTTGTAACACATGCGATTTTAAAATCTCCTAAACTGGCAAAGCCCTATAAGGTATTAAAGTACCAGAACATAGATCATGAAAATTCAAAGTTAAATTTGAATTTCATTTTTTTTTTCTGTTGAAGCATGAACACTGTTGATTTTTAAATATACTTTTCTACCTACCGTGTATTTGTTATAGTTACCAAAAGAAAAGAAAATCTGTGTAGGGCTACTTAATAATGTTCAGTGACAGGAAAAAAAAATGTAGTGCATTTTTCTCCCACTTACAAAAAAGCAAAAGAAAATAAAATCAAACTGAAGGAAAAGCTTGTTTATGAAGACAGATATGCAGGGAATTAATTTATCTGTGAGTGTCCAGGCTTGGCTGAAAAAGGCCATGTCAGAAACAAATATTTTAAAAGAGTGGGTTTATTTTTTTCCCTAACAACAATCATTGCATGACATCCCTAGCAAGCATTTAATTTGCACTTTTATGTCCTTTAAAATTCTTTACAGAAATCAGCTATATATCTATGACCTATGATCCTTGTAAAGCATGCAGGTCAACTTTATGACTTAACAATCTGCTAGTATGTGAATTAATAATTTTGGTTGTCATGTAATTTCTGTGGATTTGTACTTGTTTTCAGTAGAAATAATATGTAGGTTACCCTTAACCTTTCAGAAGGGAGGGACTGTGAGAATGAGGTTTTATTGCTCTTATCTTCCTCTTGTTTTCTTATGGGCTGGTCTCCAATATTACTTTCCATCCTCAGTGCTTGATCTGTGGTCAAAACAATCCTCAGAAAAAAAGAAAAAAAAAAAAAAAAGAAAAAAGGAGGGTTGTTTAACTTCTCATTTATCTGTAGCCACACAGTTCTGTCACTGGACTGTTGAAAAGCCACCAGGGAAGGGTAGGATGGTTGTGAGGGGGGAAAAAAGGGGAGGCAGTGGGAAGAGTGGAGTCAGGGAAGAGAGGTAAAGTGTCAGTCAACAGAGTCTGTTAATTTTGAGATAGCTGTCTGACTGGTTTTGTTTTGGGAGTATAGACTTTCTCACTGTTAAGTGACCAAATTATTTTTCTTTTTGTCCACCTTGGACTGTGGAAAGATGAGGGCCCCAAAAGAGTAAATTAGAATTTGATGGCTGTGGTAACAGAGAGGCTGAAAAGTCAACGACGTTGTTAAAATAAGCCTTTCCTCCCATGCATTGCCATACGTGCCAGCACCAAGTGTTCCTGACAGGAGTGAGAAAATAAGTGAGATAAAATTCCAATTAGATGAGCTTAATTCAGTGATGAAGGTGATGTTCTAAACACCAAGAAAAAGGAGTGAGAGCAAATACCAAAGCTGCTGTAAGAGAAACTCCTAGTATAATATACGGGTAATGACATTTAAAAAATCTTGTGTTTTTTACTTTCCTCCTAGTTCACATGGAGTCATTTTTCTGACATGTTTTGCATTCACAGTCCCGTCAGATTTTAACAATGTATTCAGCTTGTGTCAGAATTAATTCAGAGTGACAGCTTCTGGTACATACAATCAAATGTCACTACAGGACAAGTAAAATGTTGTGAAGGTATCTAATAGAGTCAGGGGAGTATGGAAAAGCATATGTATTATAATAATAAAAAATCAAAATAATTGACTATTTAAATTAAAATTGTCTTAAATCATCTCTCATTTATATGGATGACAAAGCTGACCATATGAAATACCACAAGCATTACAGGACAGATATTTTAGTAGTATTGTAAGGCTAATTCCCTTTCTTTAGCTACACTAGTTTACATTATTAAGAACTGAAGGGAACACAAATAGTTATCTAATGTAGCTTTATTCTGTCTCTGCAGAAGACAACACCCCTCTCATAATCAGGGTTCTAAATCTTTTCACAGACTAAGGGCTTATATGAGGTAAATTTGGACAGTGTAAATATTATATGATGGTATTCTGCTGGTAGAAGGTCCATTAAAATCTAATAAAGAGTTTTCAGGTTCTCATAATTATGCCTGAGTCTTCAGCACATAAATAAAGAAAAAATAAGACAAGAACACATGAGCTTTGTTGCGCATTGGGCCTAGGACAGAGTTTTTAAATATCTCCTAAAAAGAAAAGGAAAGAAGATTTCTCTCTATTGAATATGATTATGGCCTGTTTATATTTTTTATTAATCCAAGACTTCAGACTTTTCCTTGGTCTGCAGCTGGAACCAAGAAGATGTTATTCTCTCGCTTTATAAGGGAGAGAGAACAAATGGAAGAAGCAGTGGCTAAAGACCTTATTTTATAGAGTCAGAAACTTGCCATACTTTGGGCATGTTGTATGGGGTAAGATCATTCCTAAATAATATTAAAAATCTCCTGGACTTCAGTGGCACAACCAAAACTACATTCTTTCCCACTGCAGGGTCCTTTGACCTTGTCAATGGTTTTGTTTCCTCCTGTTTCCCAATGGCATATTACAGCTTTAGGAGGGTTTTTTTTCCTTCTGTACTCTAAGTCTTAAGTCCTCTGATACTAGGAAGCAGTATTTGGCACATACATCCTACAAACTTTTCTGGATTAGACTTTTGCTTGTGATTATAAAAGTCTGGATTTGATGATCCCAGTGGGCCAAGTGTGGGTCTCTAGCTGTGTTTCTAAAAGCTTTTGATTGATTTCCAGTAAGAATGGTGATACTGAAGATGGAACAGAGGCGCGATAGCTGTGGGAATGTGGAAAAGGAAATTACAACAGCTGAAGTGGAAACCAAAGGTCAAACAACTTAATGGACAGAAGTTGGCGGAACCAGATAATCTCCTTGCAATACTGCATGAACTGGCATATGATGTAGCAGATCCAGCAGCAGAACTTTTTAATAAATCTGTTAAATCAGGCAAGATAAAACTGAAAAACAGTCAACACAGGATATACATTTACCAAATAGAAAATACAGAATAGTCTGCGTAACTACATAGTAAGTTAGTTATGTGCAAGGCTTTAGAACACCTCAAGAATGATTAAAAATTCAGAAGTAAATGAAAACGGAACGAAGCATGGATTTACCCATCTTGCATTTTAAAAAAACATTACAATGCCTTTTTTAGATGACCGATTTTCTAAGTCAAGGAGATGAAAATCAGTCTAATTTCATAGAACTCCGGTAGAGAATTTTATGCTGCTTAATGTAAAAAATTTAATTAGTTAAGATAGAGGCAGTTAAATTCATTTAAGAGTTGTCAGACTTTACTGACGCTCTATACTCAAAATATCATTATTCAAAGATTCATTGAGTGGTTCCACTGGTGATTTTGACACTAAAAGTAGGAGTATGCTATGATTTTTTCGAACAACATTAGAAATAACAAAATTAGAAAATGTTGTTAATACAGAGAAGGGCAAGAATATCTTTTGAAGGGCTGAATAATCCTGAGTACACCAAAAAGCCTAAGTAATGAATGTAATAATACAGGTGAAAAATCGAGCGCTGGTAAACTAAGAGGAATTTCTGCTATAAGATGAACTGACTGAAACAAAGAAAGAAAGTGAATAACCTTGGAGAACTAGTTGATCATAAGATGAAAATGTGCCTGTATCATGAAGCTTGGAAATTTAAAAAAAAACCAGCTGTAATCTTAGGTGGTATCTTGTGCAATATTTCCAGTAGATCTGACACAGTAACGCCATTATCAGAGAGCTTTAGAGTAGGGAATTTCAGAAGAGCCTCCCTGTCTGGCATAGCTGTGCACTATTCTGCTTATCTATCTTTAGATTAATTCAAGCTGGAATGGGAGCCGAGGAAAGCTACCAGCAGATCAAAGTAATGAAGAGTCAAGCATGTAAGAGAAGGCAAACAAGCTTGTCTTACTTTTTAGTGCAGGGAAACGACTGATGAGAAAGCAGACTTTTCTCTATCGATAAAGAGAGAAAAGCTATGTAAACTGAAGGATGCAGCTGGTATCAAAATACTTGGGTGTAAAATGGCTAGTAGTTTATGTAAGATGGAAGTTTCTTAATCATCGAGATTTTTGACCTAGAAGATTCCTATCTCAGTCTTCTTATATTATTAATGGGTGTTAAAAACACCTCTGTGGTTTCAAGATGGAATTTGGTAAATGTATTAAGGGGAATAATGTGTGATTATGTATTTATTATGTCTGTATGTACTGTCTGGAAAATGGAACCCATAATTCACCTATCAGTTCTGTATTTCCTCAAAAACTGGCTAAATCATAAGCCCTCTAACTTAACAAAAAAAAATGTAATTACTTTTACTTTTCTTTCTGCTTTCCAGATCTACTTTGTTCTTAGACAGAGTTTGAGGGCCGCAATCCTACTTATTTTTTCTGATAAAATTCTCATTTCTCAAATAGTAACAGTGTTCCAGCAACAGGGTTTACAAATTGGAAACCTGGCTTATAACACCACCACAAACCCCAGCCAGTTCTCCGTGGTCAGAAGACAGGAGGCTTCAGTCAGGCAGTTCTCCCGTAAGCCCTTCCGATGACAACTTACAGAAAGCTTTTTTATGCCTTTCCACAAATTCCCGATGTGCAACACTTGTGTGCCATCCTGTTTCCACCTCCCCCATGTCAAGAAGGATAATGTAGCCACAAGTAAATGTTTGGGGAATGATGCTCAAGGATTAGGAAAGGCATCCATCCATGCAAGGCACAATGAATTAATTAGGATAGGACTGTTCAGCCTGGGAAGTGATGGCTACGAAAGGATATCATAGATATGTATAAAATATAGAGAAGGTGAATGTGGATCAATTTCTCACTGCTTCTTCCTGTAAAAGGAAAGGAAAAAGGATGTTAAATCAAGCTAGAAGGTGACAGGCCTTACACAGAAATGAAGGAGGCTGGTTTACCAGTAGTGTGCAGTCAAGCTGTGTAACTCCTTTGCCTCAGGATGCTGCCAGGCCTGGCTCAGAAAATCTCTGAGCTGCCTGCTGTTGGAGATGAGCCAAGTATCCTGGAGAAGCATCGTTAAAGCGTGACCTGATCTTACGCTTTCCCAGTCTTTCCTACTGCAGCATCAGCTGGGCGAGGTGGAGTTTTGCTTTGACCTTATACTTCTTTCTTCTTGTACTCAGTCTAGTAAAAGCTGGAGAGGGTAGGTCAGCTTTGGAGCTTGCAGAGGGAACATATGCTTGTCTGATCCACCACGAGTTTGCATACTGATGTGACCATAGGTCTGCAAGCCTTGCCCCAAGAGAAACAAGGGTTACTTCTTTTCTGACTGCCCCACAGGTCGCCAGCTGAAGCTGCCTGGAGATGCAGCACAAAACCAGAAACACAATCTGTTTTCAAAATCTTTCTGATAATTTCAGAAATTAGTCTAGAGAATATTACAGGGCATTTCAACAGGGTCTGGAGTAATGACCAGCCAAAGTTTCTTCCTATCTCCAATATTCGGCCATTCTTTGTGAAAATGGCATCCTTTACAAATGTGCTCACCAGCGTACTGTCTCAGCTGCTTCCTTCCCTGGCAAAATCACTCTAATTCTTGCTTTTCTTGCCCCTCAAGCCCCACGAAACCAAGTCAGGAGGGAGCTGCACTGCAGCTAATTGGAAGGAAATTTAATTCGTCCTCCTATTTCATTGCAAATAGAATTGTTCCAGTCAGCTTCTCACATGCAATGCTGGTGAATACGTGTGACAGCGCAGGTTGAGCCTTTAACTGGTGATTATTCACAAGAAACAGAAGACTTGGCTTGCATTTCAGAGGGCAGGCTGTGCTTCCAGGGCTTTGTAGAAGAGAAAAAAATGAACTGTTTACTTGCAAGCTGAACATACTTTATGTGGAAATTATGGGGAGATAATCAGTGTGAAATCCCATGCCATGGTTTTCAGAATAAAACCACAATTTAAATTAATTAGGAGAAAGCTGGCTGTACATTTGCCTTATCCTTTTTAACTGCAACACTTTTACTGTTTTCTCAGTATTTTTAAGCTATAGGATTTATGAACTTAGGTTTTGGGTTGGTTTGATGTTAGTTTTGATGTTCTTTATCTCCTTTTTCGTTTCATCTTTTCTGTATATCAAGCAGTATAAAATGGTGACTCAGTGGAATGATGTTTATTTATAACATGTCTTCCCATAGGTCCAATAAATGTAGTTTCAATAGTATTTGACAGTTTGACTTTGAAGGTGGCCATTACCTCCAAGAAGTGGAGACAGGACACTTCAGTAAGTACCTCTGAGGAATTTCAAAAGAAGATGCAAGCTTTACATCCCTATTTTACCTTTGAAATACCAGACACAGATTTCCATCCATTTACTTAAAGCCATAGCTGGCAATTTATGCCGAAAGGTTCCCCTGCTTTTGTCATGCCATTTGTAGTTGCCAAGATGTACACCTGTTAGTTTGCTTGATCCTTGAAGCATAGAAGTTGATTTCCCATGCATGTTTAAAAAATTATCAGCTTGAAGACCAAAACTAATCAGGCAACTCTTTTTGTTCCAGTGAACCAAGCCTTCATGGCTATCTGTTATACAACTGTTTTTAACTGGGACATTTATCCAGCATAGAAATTGGGAGCTACTGTAAAACTCTTCTATCAATCGCAATGTTTGAAATATGTGCCTTGGTCTCCTGCTGTTCAAGCATTGCAAATTGTCAAATTATATGTGACAGACTGATCATGATTTGTCTTTTTCATGACAGGGAAAAGTGTTTTTCCTCACCCTGGGGGAGAAAAAAAGCATTCAAACACTCTGAGAGATTGTTTTAATCCCATTTAGCTGTTATTTTGCAAAACATTAGTTTGTTTTAACAGACAGCTATAAATTTCTCCCAAGATAGTATTCTATAATTGACGTAGGTCTTTTCCGTATTAATATAGTATCATACACATTTTGTAAAAATTCTGTGATTGCAGCACCTACCTGATGACTTGTATTAATGAATGTTTCTATCTGTTAAGGTACAGGAAAATTAAAATATATTTCATGGTTATTGCCTGTACTGGGGTACTACAAAGAGAAAGCCAGTGAGAGCTACACAATACTTCACCTATGAAGGAACAGCTGTAGTTGTCCATGGTGGAAAATACTTGTGGTGTGACTGGTGGATGAAGCATGGCCGTGCATTCCAGCGTGGATGTATTGAGCACTAGGGGTAACTGCGCCGGAGGCATATCTGGGTAGTGCAGGTGCATATCTACAGTACAGGCATTGCTTCTTAGGCATGATTATTGCCATCACATAATGACTGCGTTATAGCTGTTAGAAAATATTCTCCTCTCTTCATCACAGTGTAGAGTAGACAACATCTGTTAAAAAAGATTCTAAAATAGAGCTGGTGTGAGATGTAAAGAGCGTCTAAAAAAAAGAAAACAAGAACAAAGAAACTACAATTTTTCAGATAAATACAAAAATCATCATTTTTTGTACTGCTTAGCTAGTGGAACCAATAGTAATGGTCAAATTTTTAAAAAAGTAGCAAGTTGAAAAATTAGTTACCCCGTGTTGCTGGCATACAGCAGGAAAAGTAGTGTAGAAGAATGAAGCTGGGTTAATTATCATTGATAATACACAGCTGTGGGCTGCCTTCAGGGGCGGTGGGTTGGTCAATGCAGATAAGGTGCAGCTGTGGCTGGTTCTGGTAAGGGGTTGAGAGCCCATGAAGAGGGAGCAGCTGAGGAAGAAGTGAGAGCATGCCCTGAGTGAGGAGGTGAGATGAGGTGGAAGGCAGCAGAGGGACCAGGATGAAGAGTGTGCCAGTATGAGGTGGTAAAAGACCTTGTTGCAGCTTGATAGAGTGGAGAGTGCTGCGACAAAGTAGTAGGTAGGATGGAATGTGAAAAACAGGTCCTTGAGATTTTTGTTTAAAAAAAACAGTTCAGGATCCTGTTGAGGGTCACGTTTTTAAGTAACTCATTGTATTAGCTAATGGTACTATTTCCTGACTTCTTAATTAGATAACTATATGTTAATTATTCATTGTCCATAATCCACAGCTGCCTGAAACTCAGAAATTGTGCTAGTTGTGTATTCTGTAATGAACTCTGAGTGAGTCAACAGCACTCTGCTTTAAATTGACCAGTGCAAGAGTAATTTGCAACAGGACTAATATTTAATGTTCCTGATTCTAAAAATACTTCAGCATGCTTGTCACTTCTAAGGTTGCTGGGATGGACTTAATAGGTCTGTTTTAGATGGTTATTTAAACTAATCTATTTTTTTTTTTCTATATAAGAATGGATGCACTTATATGTGAGATATAATGCAGAAAAAAGGCAAAAATGAGAATTAAAATATAGAAACTTGAAAGCAGTGTAACTGATACTGAAAACATGCTGTTTAGCGTGAAACTGAGGTAGTTTAGACTGCCAAATATGTCAATAATATTGCTCTTTTTGCACCCCCTTAATGAGTATTTATAATCATTATACAATAAATATAGTATCCTACAATGAGTGTATATATAATATTTTGAGGATACAAATCTATTGGTTCTACTTAGCTTACTCTAGGCATAGCTGTTTATATTTGTTACTTGGCCATTTGTAAGCTACTTCCATCAATTTTCCGTGGCTTGTTTTTTTTGAAACATTGTGTCACCAAGCTTCCTTTTACAACTTTGGGAGTCTAAAACCTGACATTCGACCTCCCTCCCTATGCCATCATCCTTGACAGGCTAGTTATTGCACTGCAGCACTGCAGCCCCGCTTCACCAGAGCCAAACACGCCGTCACTTGGGTTTATGTAACTGAAAGCAGACATACACACACACACACACACACACCCCCGAGTGATTCTCAAGCTGCCATGCAGCACTACACCCATCCAACAGAGAGATGCTTCTAAACCTTGCTGTCATTTTCTAGCCTTGCTGTCACTTGGAGAGGGGATTTGATGAGACGATGCAGAGACAGTTGCAGGAAACCCAACCAGCCCACTGGGGAAGCACTCTGAGATGCTGATGCATTTCTGACACCTGCACCCGCTAGTTGTCAGTGGAGGAATGCTTCACTTCACTAGGCTCAGCCTGACCACATGTAACCAGAAGTCAGTGCAGCTTTCACCTAGTGGCATTTAGAGCACTGCTTGTTAAGCTCGTACCAAAAGGACAGTATTGAAAAAGAAGAAAACTGTTGCCAGAGACATGGCACGTTCTACACAGAACATTCATCTGATGAATTTTGAAGTGAAAGTGCTTTTGAATTATAATGCATAAGACCTTTTAATAGTTTCTGTACAACAGCACTTACAACTGATCTATTGTGTAAAAGTAACTAACTGCACATTCATATCCTCTTACTTCAGCTCGTTCTTCTTGTCAGGAGTGCAAACTGCAGCTCTAGTCAGACACTTCAGGTCCTCACCTGCTGTGAAGGACTTATCAGGTGGAGACTGAGCTTTACATTAACCAAACTGTTCTCTTTTGGAAGAAGTCCAGGATACCTATTTGGGCTTATTTTAAGTGTCCTTCAGACCTACAGATCATCATTATGGCTCAAAGTGTAATTTGATTTAGAGAAAGAGTAATGCCAAAAGCCTATAAATTTATAAACAGAACTCATGGTGACTTTCCAACGTGGGAACATTTCAGGTGATAGGAAAAAAAAGTCCCCTTCAAATGGAAAATGTTGTTTGTTCTTTTTCAGGGCAGGTGGTAGGGGATGCTCTTGAGGAGATAAAAATGGCTTTCATTTCCTTTCCCTATGAAGAAGATCAAAAGAAAAGTAGGCAACTGCAAGACTTAATGAGCCATGCTGAAGTGTTGCATCCTGACGGAATTAATGCATCATTTATAAAGTACTTCGTAGGAAAATGATTTAGCGACTCACATATCACTTTGATGTCTTGTAACACTCCTGCCTGTTAATATTTATACAAAGAATTCAGCAGTTACAAATGACAAAATCATGTATGGAATGGCTGGAAGAACACATTATGGGATCACTGGTGTGGAATGGTTACAAATAGAAGACTTAGGAAGAATCAATACACACCACAGGTTTTGGGACCTGAGTACAAGGCCTTGACTGAGACCCAAATTAATGTCGCTCAGTGTGGTGGAGAGATGGAGGTGGCCCCCGGCAGGCTGTACGCTGCTTTTGAATGATGCTGCTCTGTGCATTCCAGCTGGGACTAAAAGGCTCTGAGCAGAGAACTATCAAACATGCTCTTGCCAGAAGCACAGGGCACTGCAATGTAGATCTGCTGTAGAAGGAAACAATGAACCAAATGATGTCTTTCCACTAGACATCTGTAAAGGGGAATGAGTACTCCCAAATCACCTGTGCAGATGTAGCTGCACAGGTTCTGTTCTCAAAGACAGTGTTGCTTTGGTTCCTGTTTCTTGGGCCTCCTACTATGTTGTAGGAAGATGGAAAATGTCTGGAACGGGATGCAGAATGAAGGAATAAACACAGAGCTACAGCACTTCCTTTCTTGTAATGCTCAGAGTTGCCTGA
>JAVJGJ010000037.1:40737929-40764084 GCA_035590215.1 Microhierax caerulescens | reverse complement strand
CAAAAAAAAAAAAAAAAAAGCGCGTGATAGCCTACCGTTTCTTTTTAGTAAGAATCCTACCACCTGTTTTCAGTAGGGATGTGTCTCGGTAAGAGTACCGGATTGCTTTGTCCCATACACCAGCGGAGGTGGGCTCATCCTAGTGCAAGGTCTGTAGGGTACTGAACACAACAGTAGTTTTCAATCTTTTCTTTGAGACACAGGAATCCGGTAGCACTCAGACCTGGGCCTCAGGTTTCTCAGGTCTTGCAGTGGCTCAGACGTTTTCCTCTGATTTCCATCCAAGTCTAGGAACTCTGGCCTCTGGCTTAACAACTTCAAGCATAATTTTGGCAAGCAAGCAACAAATATAATCTTCGCCAAATAATTTCTTAACCGCAGTCACTTTGCTCTTAGAAAGGCACAGAGGAGTCAGAGGGCTCTGGAAAAACATCAAACCCTAAGGCAGAACCTTGCCTGACCTATTCTTCATCTTTCTATAACTAGGATTTCAGGCTAGGCAAAGTTCCTCTTCCTTTGTCTCACCTGGCAAATTCTTATTAAGCCCAAGGTAGCACCTTCCAAATGTGATCTTGTTCTGTCTCCTTTTTCCATATATCCAGACTGAAGATCTGTAGGTATACAAGTTATACTGTTTGGTTCAGCAATTAAATGCAAATTCCCAATCCTTCCATATGGCTTTGCCATTTACTGTAGCTCTGAAGCATTCTTTCTGGTCAGAAAAGCTGTCTGAGGTATTTCACAGCATTCTGCTTTGCCTTCAAATGGACAGGAGTCCAGCAGATAGCAGAAGGAAGTGGAATTCCTACTTGAGGCCAGAAATATCCTTTCCTATCATAGAGGAAACTGGGCGCTAGGTTGTGTGTGGATTCACGGTTCATCCCTGACATTTCTTCTTGAACCCAAGACTTTGCCAATATACTCAGTTTTGCCTAAAATTTAGCTAGAACTAAATGTCCTTGCAATCCTGGTGTGACAAGCCCCCAAACTCAGTTTTGGTAGCACTGCATCATTGCACTGCATCAGGAATAGCTTAAGAGGGACTTTTCATATTGTTATTGTACTTTGCCCAAGGATAGAAAAGCATTACCTTTCTCCTCCACCTTCAGTGAATATGGAGATTTATATCTTCTAGTTGCTTTTGGAGGAAGCTAAACGAACATTTTTTCTTTTCCTGTGGTCTGCACTACATTCTCTAGGAAAAAGGGGAAAGAAAGCTCTCATATGAAAAACTCTAAGTAGTTTGGTACAAAAACACAGGGAGATGATTCTTTTGACCCCCTCTGGCAGCCTGCTGTTTATTGATTTTGCCATTTTCTATACTTTTAAAAAACTTGTTCTTTCAACAAGTTTAAAGCTTACTTGGTTTGCCTGCATGCTCTAATGGAAAGATAAATATGCCTTCTTTTTTTCCTTAGTGTGTAGCATAAAAATAGACAAGATTATTTGGATTCATGTAGACAAATGGGGCTGGCTTCTAGCATTGCATTTTAAAACACAATTTGGGACCACTAAATATATATTTTAAAAGTCTGATTAAGTACTTATTTCTTAAGGTCAAACATAAGAAGTGATTATTAAAATTTTTTACTTTATTTTACCTACAGCATTTGCCATTTCAGTGGGAGCAGTTACTCTGCAGATGTACATTTGTCTCAAGAAATTACACTACAAGAACAGGAAAATACTAAGATCTAAAAACTCTATGATCTGATAAATTTTCTTTTAAAATACTTCCGTAGATTCTGAGGAAGTCAGAGTATCTACGCAGAATCCTACTGATTTGGGATATAATATTAAACTTCCTCAAATAGACCCAGTCCAGGAAGAAAGCATTTAGTTTCAGCATATTTTTATTCTGTTTTGTGTAACAAATTTCTGATGAGCTTATTTGCTTTTGCACATGCTTTTAGTGGCTTACACGGGACCTGAATTTTGTGCAATGCGTGGAGAGAAAGAAAAGGCTTTGAAATGCCTGAAGGTGCAACCAAAATGTACATCTAAAGACCTAGAAATGTAGGAAATGCTGTGAATTTCTGACCTAGGGATCAAAACCAGTCCAAAGGAATGATGGGGAAGCTCTTCCAGCCATTCTTTGCTTTTACATAGGATACTACCTGGAAACTCTTTTCTCTAACTGTTTCCTAATTAAGAATTCAGAAGTGGTCAGTGCAGAGGCTTCAGCAGAGGTAAATAATGCTGAATCAGTGAAGCGCTGCTTGTTGGGCCTTTATTATTCCCATGCAGAGCCTCTGGATAACCCAAATGGCACAAAATTAATGTATTTCATTATTCTTGACAAGAGGAAACACAGCATGGATTGCCATTACCTGAGTCATATTACAGATATTTTAGAGATACATTAGACACAGTGTCCTCCACAGAGATTAATGATGAAATGTACAATGGGCTCTTTTCCTTTGTGCACATGAATATAACTGGGATGTGTGAATTAGGTCTGCTATTTGGATCCCAGTAACCCAGCTAAAGTTTGTTTTCATTCAAGGAGTATGACAAGAATACTGATCTAACATTCAGCGGGTTATAGACAGTACTGGAGAGCACAGAGACTGCTTTGACAGGTATAGCTGCGAATCTGTTATCAATAATGGAAGATATATCTCAATTTATGACAATTTCTTTTATTTCCCTGATAATCATCTTATTCCACTGCAGCCAGGGAAATCACATTGAAGTCTATTTTGGCAGATGGTAGGGCAGGAAAGGTATTTCTAGCATGCATAATTGACAGAATTGCCATTATTTAATGGGTTTTGGAGAAAAAAAGATACATCTTTTTAGATGTGGGCTTTTTTATAACTTATTTTCAGCAAAATCAGAATTAACATAGTTGAATATATTGAGAATGTCTTCATCGTAGTATCTCCCAGAAGAATCACTAAAGAAGTAAGTGTGTCTTATAATGTAATACAAAAGTTTAACCTGCTATGATATGACTAAGTAGAGGATTTTGAGAACTTAATTTCAAGCACTGGTTGTTTAATAGATTTATTAAAAGCTCTTCACACTTCAGTAAACTTTACATGTTGTGGATTTTATTCATTTCCTCTTCAACAGGTTGAATGGGAATACCAATGCAGCTATTGGATGCTTACCTTTACTCTTTTTTTTTTTTTTCTTTAAACAAAACAAGTATTATTGGCTTTTATTTAGATTTATAAGTGAAAAAAATCTGATACTACAATTCAGGAGGCAAAGGAGTATGACACGTATCTGAATTAATTTGGAGACAGAGTACTTCAAACTGACAGGTATTTAAAAATCTGTTTTATGTTAACAATCGTATTTCCAGACCACAGTCATTTAATTATTACATCCAGTGTGTCACCTCTAAGTAGTACAATTGTTCTTTGTTCACATAAATGCATCATGGCACAACAATTCACACAACTAAATTGTCCTTTTGCTAATTTTTTTCTGGATAAAATACAAAGTTCTGTTAAAAAAACTTTAAATAGTACAAAGGCTCACACTGGAAAAAAAGGCATCGCTAAAAAAAAATACAGAGCTGAGAAGCACACAACTTTTGCATTCTGAGTGAAACTCAGTTATGTTTTTCCATTTCCCTATAACTGTATATTTAGTTTGTATTCTGAGCAGAATTGTATTTTTCATACAAAAATTTTACTGATAATTCTTAGAGAGCTTGTTCCATTTTACCGAATAATGGTAGTATTTACAAATCTACTTAGTAAATAATGCATGTAACTGAAATCTGTGCTGGGTGTTTAGAAGAGCTCATGAAGATGACAAATATTTCTGTGAAATCTAGAGATTCCTAGAGAAATCTAGTTTGTTTAGGTTTCACCTAACAGACAATGGGACACGTCTGTTTCTCTGTCACCTTTGCTGAGGTGTATGCAGAATAGAAATGATCACATAAAGATGTACCCAGCCATTCATGAGAAACAAGAAGTCGAATCTTACTTACACCTTTTCTCCTGCTCCTGCTTCTCGCACGCTCCCCTGTACTGGTGAGCAGCAAGAAGAAGCTGTTGTTTTGTAAGATGTTAATGGAAGACATCCCCGGTGAGAACCCTAGAAGACTATCTATCTTCACAAGTTTGTTTTGGATTCAAAAATTATGTTAAGGACAAAATGGAACTTTTCCAATATTTATTTAGGTTGTTTTATTTAACTAACCAAGCATGTTACTGTGTTACCTGAGACCAAGAAGTGGAGCTGTTCCTGTGGTAAATCATTTCCCAGAACAGAGCAAATACTGTAGAGATTAAGGGAATCGCATCTCGGGCCAAATTCAGATACAGCATCAGCTGGTGCAAACCACACTCTGTTAAATTCATGTACAGTGTCTTACATTGATGAAATCTTAACCCCAAAAAGAAGGATCGAGAACACATGAGGAAGCGTAATTTAAAGGGTGCAGGTTTCATCCTCACTTATTTTTAAACCTTAAATCACTCTGGCAAGAGAAAGAGGCCTGAAGGCATGCAGAAGTATACCCCCACCATTTTTGCTTATGCAGTGGCCTTTCTTATTCAGGGCAACTGCAAGAGGATGCACCAGGCTGGCACCTAGCATGTGGCATAGCAGCAGGGAACAGCCACATCGGTATGTGGCCAGACTGGCCTTTGCTTGTACAGGACCCACGAGGAACGGAGCACGAAGCCAAGCAACGCTGAGCACATCACAGCTTTTTCTAGGGGCAGGATAGCCCAGGAGATAGATCTAGCAGTTTTAACTTCTCTAACATGCCTTTACATCTAACCACCTATGCAGAATTTCAGCTTTCCATCTCACAGGCTGGTTTACAGTCTCTTGGGATTCAGCTTTATCTTTAGGTATTTTATCTTGGAAGACTGGTTTTATAATAAAATTGCAGATAATTAAGTCAACTATCAGCTAAGTTTTAATTATTGTATTTTCTCTCACTAGGCCAAAAAGAACAGATTACAGAGTGTCACTTGGATACTCTAATTCAAATAAATCTAAAGAACTGCACTGTTTTATTGATAAAGAAATGCATAATCACTTTTGAGAGATAAAATAATCACATTATTCAACTCTTTGAAATGAGCTATTAAAGGTATATACAATAGTTACATAGTACATATATCACAGTATAACAATAATCATATTCTTAACCAGCCACTGTGTTGGTTTCTTCCTTGTCATGAAATTCCATCTGTGGTGTAGCAGGACCTTCGCTTCACTTCCCAGCCTCTAGTTTCTCCAGACAATTGAGTGTGAAGTCTCCACACTCTTCAAATGCAGATCAGGTAACTGAGCTCAGTTGATGCTCTCTGGCAAGAGGGAACATTCTACACTGTGACCTGGTGCAATCTTTAAAGGAAAAACCATCTACCTCTATGAAATTGAGGAGTTTTATTTCATTTTGTTTAGATTAATCTGTTAATTTTCCTTCCTGACTTACATCATAAATATATTGACAACTGTTTATCCTTATGACAGACATGAAACACAGGACAACTTTAATCTCCTTTTCCTAATACAACAAACTTTCTAGATGGCAGTTCTGCCCATTACCATAGCAGCATTTTTCATCCAAATGTCTAAACAGAGATAGTCACATGGATTTAGATTTCATTTTGCCTACATTAGAATGAATCCTAACATTGGGATATTATAATACTACCAAATAGAACCTCTGAGGAGAACACTGGCTTTTTCTCGAGCCATCTGTCTTGGTGTATTACACCTCCCAATGATGTGGAAAGTGTACCTTCCCATTCCTATTGAGAACATATTCCTAGAGAAAGGTAATTCAGAAAAGCAAACACTTTCTTTTTAAAATATAAGTCTTCTATAATTACATCAAAAGCTGAAGGACTTCCAAAAACTGGGGGGGATATTATTTTCTTAAACCTGAAGTATTACCAATTCTTCTCAATAACTCAGATCTTCAGAGAAAAAATGCAGGGAATGTTAACAAGTAGAAAGTACAAACTTTCTGAAACTTCAGCAAGTTATTTTAAACAGGTCTTTTAGCTTCCTCCACTTTGCTGAGTATTGGGATGTTTGAATTGTTTAGCTTTAACTAAATTATTTTTCATACCACATCCAGATTTTGCAGTATCAACAGCTCATCATGAAACAAAACCAATGCAGCACCAGGAAATACCTAAAGCAAGAGAAGAAACAAATTTGTTTAATTTTACACATATTCCTTGGAAATCAGTGATAAGGGTAATGAAAATCCAGAACACTTACAAAACTTGCCTAAAAAATGTTTGGACAAATCAAGTTTCATATTTGTGAAGTTTTCCACAGACAGTTGAAGGCTTAGTAGTAGCTGTTGCCAAAACCTTAATTTCAATCAGTTTTACTGCACTTATTCCTAAAAGTATTTTTCAAATAACAGATTTAGAAGTTTGTCAACAGTCAGGCTTTGAAAGTAGCAAAAATCATTAACAAAGCAGCATCTTTTAACATTGCTATCCGAGATGGTGTTTCCTTCTCTTTAGAAATACAATTAACATTGTGTTTAGACTTATTAATGATGAATATTGGGTGTACATGTATGTTGTGTACATGTGTATGTAAGTCTATAAGAGCAAATAATTTTGCGTGCAAAATGTTTTCCACCAGGTTTACAGGAAGAAAATGCAATCCAGACAGTCTTCACATTGTAAAGGGTCTCACAATTTCATACATACAGATGTACAGTCTTGCAGGGGTATATGGGTAAAAGAGGATTTGTCCATTTCATAGCTCCCAAGGATAAGAAAAAACATGACATAAGACATGAAAAATATAAAATAACCCATATGTAAAATTTTTTACTTTTTAGGTGCCAGTACTGAGGTTTGTAACACTTAGAACATCTAATTGCTTGATCTGAAAAAAATGTGACTTTATGGAAGATTTGGGATGATCAGACTTATGTTTCTGTTTAGAAAACCCATCTAGAAGGTCCTTCTCACAGCTGTGGAACGGAAATGTCATCTTTGCATGATTTCTCTCAACTTCCTGGAATTTGTTTATTTTGTGTGTATATCATAAATGTAGTACATAACCCTTTTCTGTCCCTCAACCTTCCCTATAGTACCACATGGCTAACACTAAATTAAAAGAAGCTTTCTTCAGCATAAAGCAAAGTAAAACATGGAGATTGAAAAGTACTTGACATTACTTACTGCCATGTTTGCAAATGTCTAAGACCACTCTCTGGCACAGGGTTTTTTTCCTGTGTTTAAAGACTTTATTCTCCACAAGACAGACATGAAATATTTCCATGAAGATGTCAAGGGATAGCAGGATGGCCATTAATACCAGTGTACTGAATAGGAAGCAAAAAAGGCAGTCAGGAATGCTTGTAATGCCACAATGCAAACATGACCTGGAGCACAGAACCCACAGCAACAGGGAATACTGCAGATACTGGGTGCACAAGTTAACTCCTTTTCTGCCACCTTGGTCTCTTCTGATTTAAGTACCTTTTACCTCCCCAAGCTGGGAGAAGCCAGAACATCAACAGCAAACAGTCTCAAATATTAAACTGTAGGGAAAGAAATGCATTACAACTGGCCTACTTGTCACCTGCTCCCACCTCTTTTATAGCACTCTCCTAAATACCAAAGATTTTAAAGAAACAGGGACATTCACCAGCACTTTCTTACACAGTATCAAAGCACTCAAGGCAGGCACAGTCATGTAGAATATAGGGTTTTATTATTAAACACTGGCAATGTTTCAGACACATGATCTCTGGGGAAGCTATGCAGCCCAAGAACCAGCTCCAGAACATCTTCCTCATTATACCTCCTAAACTGAAAAGGCTGAAAGAACTAGGGAAGGAAAGAGTTTCAAGTTTCTAAAAAGATAAAGCTGAACATAGGACAAGAAAGATCACTGAATAAATACAATCATATTGGTCCTGATTTTTGTACCACTTATCCTGAGCATTAGCTTGCTTCTACCAGTTTACTTACGGTTCTACATGAATAAGGTAGAAGATTCACTTTCAGCATGAAGTATTTACCACAATCAGTAAAGATGGATATCACATGCTATGAAGACAATTGTATAGTTATGTTAAGGAATTAACAGCTCACTAAAATTCTGAGTGAAACAACAGAGCAAGTATTGTTATTGGAACCAAAATACTGCAACCTTTGAGAATTATTGGGATAGGAAGACATTAGTCACCTTCATCTAGTGAAAGCTGAGCAACTTCCTAACAAAAAAGGAACAAAAAAGTGTTAACACACACATGTAAGTTAAGCTAAGAGACTTAGAGTTCACTGCAAAGTAGCAAAATATAAGCAGACTGTACACACCTAATTCTCTCCTCATTTCTAAGTTCCAAGTTTACCAAAAATAAAATTCCATCCCACAATGTTGGGAGCACGTTGGGGTAGGGAGCATTTATCTAAATGAAGACATGCTCCTCTATCACCTCTGATTCCTTACCTCTTATCTTGCAGTCAGGTCAAGGAAGAAGGCTAAACACTGTGCTGTCTTTGGCGTGAGCCCTGTTTAGAAAGAACTTCCACAGTCAAAACAAGTGGATCACATTTAATACACTATACACATACCCCTCACTCTGTATGAAAAATAAGGCAGAAGCATCAGATTTGCTTAGCATAGGCAGATAACGCTGTGACTGTGAGTTACACATTAATGAGCACATTAAACAGAATCACTCCAGCATCTTAACAGGTGTCTAATCAAAACTATGAATCACCTAGATCCACTCTTTTCTCACTCAAGGAAAAGGGTCGTGTTTCTATAGTAAGGAAAGGAATTATGCATTTCCTTTTTCTACGTCTCAGAAAATACAACTTTGAACAGCAAAATGGAAATATATCACAGCCACATATAAATATTTTTTTAAATTCTTAAACGTTCTTAAAATGTCTTAAAATGTCTTTTCTTCCAAATATTTCAGTGATTTATAGATTTATACTAATCACAGCCCAATTAGAGTTTGGGGTATGTAATTCTGGATAAATATCATTATTTTACTACCACTGTTAACAGTTTCGATACAGGCCACTCTAATGTAAGACCTAGGGAAAATGAAGTAGCGAAGAGTCCATTTTTTTAGCACTTTAGGGTAGAGACATGCTATTCTTACACATATATAAAACAGTAGTCATAGCGTTGCTATACCTGAAGTCAAACCAGTATCGGACAGCTGCCCTCATTTCAGTTACATGACACATACTCCTGTCAAAATATCAAGTCAGGTTATAGCTGAGAAATACAGGCACATCGTGAGTCTGCTCAGGAGGGAAAAGTAGCTGGGCAGAGGCCTTTTGTGGCTCATATTCAAGGTACATAAGAGAAGAAGAGACATGAAAGAAACAAGACAGAAAAAAAAAAATCCCCAAACCACAGTAGGTATTTTTACATTGTGTTTTGAGATGTCCAGATAGTGAACATGGAAACATAGCTCCAGGTACTCCTTCCATAACAAAATGAGACACCACCTCTATAAGCATAGCTAGTGGTTCAGCACACCGTTGACATGCTATTAGCTCAGTATTAGGCAGTTTGGATGCTCTCAGGCACACCTGCATACCGTATCTGTAGGCTGCCCGCACACGTCTCTGCAATCGTTATACCTGCTGCCTAGGAGCTGTGTAAACTGGAGGCGAACAGAGCTGGAAATCTGCCATGCTTCTGGCTTCTTGGAGACTCCTCTTTAAGACCGATAGTGACAAAGCCAAAGACTCTGGTAACATGATCCTGGGGGAAAAAAAAAAAAACAAAACTCCAAACCCCTCTAGAGAAAGTGTTTTTGTTGGGTGCCGATTGCCAGAGATTTGGTTTAAATAAGAGAATTTTAAAACTAAAAATAGGTGGACAAAACCTGAAATGAAAGCAAATCTTTCAAGACAATTTAATCTGAGGCCAAAGGAAAAAAATAGGTGTGTAAATACCAGTAAGAGCAGCAGATATTTTGAGGTACAATACACTTCTTCCTGCCACCTCTCAAAAGCAATGAGCAGGAATAATGTTTAACCATCATAAATAAACTCTATACTTGTTTTATAATATTCATATGGCACAAATGTGTCCGTTACTGCGCAAGAAAGAGAGCTACATCCTTGGCACAGCTCTGCAGCTTTGAGGCCATGCAGAGCCTATGATCAGGCACGCACGACATACCTTGCTTTTCTCCAGCTCAGCTCCTGCCTGAGGGTTCGCAGAAGACAAAGGGATAGCATTTTCATGATTTTAAGACACATAATTAACCTGCTTCTATTTACTGGATACACAAGTGCTCCCATGAGAGTGAGCTGTGGTCCTTTGAGGAGTGTAACAAATAAACAAAATGGACTGGCTGTTTAATCAAGTAATTGCCCTAACGATGCCCTCCTAGGCACAAACATTGGTGCGTTTGAGAGACAGCTTGAATGGTGTTGACTTTTGGTCATGTTACAAAGGCCATTTATTTGCTCAGATTTCTTCTCAGAGAAAAGCTGAATGGACAGTTATTTCCTCTAGTCACAGAGGAGTTTTTGACATTCTGGATAATTTGATTATATTTTATTACTCTCTAGCTTTTCTTAGTTTATTTTAAAAAGTAGTACCTTATAAGACCTATTCCAACTCACTAATCAAATAATTTTAAGAAAGTGTGCATTTTTCTGGGTTAAAGTATTTAGTCTATAAACAAAATTCAAAAGAAAAATTAAGTATTAATTCAATGAGTTGCTTAATTTCAGATCAGTATGGTGTACAGAGGGCCATATTTACAGGGAATTCACTGAGCCAATATGAACCTGTGGCCAGTTGTATTCAAAAAGAGAACTGAAATACTCCCCGGAGAAAGAGAGATTAAAATAATATCATACTATCTTAAATCAAAGAATTTTCCTTCTAAATCTGGTCATCTTCGGCAATTTTTTAAACAGCTATAATCATAAAGTAAGCAGTCCTCAGCAATTACTTGTAATTAACACTACCCCAGCAGAAACACACACCCAGAGAAATTAATTCTTCATACTAGTGGAACAAACTCCACACTCCTACAACACCTTTCCTTCAAGTCTGAAGATAACTGAAACTGTTATTTTATGACATAACACTAGAAACTAGTAGACAGGTTCATAAAAGACAAATTTACATGGTTCATGAGTGAAGAGACAGCTTAACAAGACAGCCACCAGATTTTGCCCCCCCAGAAGGTGCTACTCTGTGTACTGCTCACTACTTGTATCCTGCAATAAGTTTCTGAGTGTCACAGCACTACCAAAGCCAGCTGGCTACAACAAGGCTTTTACCATCCCATACCAGGTTAACTTCAATGAGTAGTTCCCATGCCTTGCCCCAGCACAGCCACCGATCCCCTACAAGGTTTCAACAATTCATCTACTGTCCGTGCTGTTTCTCCATCCTCTGCAGGCCAGTCCACCTGCTTCTTGCCTCTGCTGTATCCGGAGTCTTCCTCCTCTGGGCTCCTCTAGCAGCCAGCCTCTCCTCATCTGAGCCCCCTCCTTCTCCCAGTACCTCTCCCACATCCAGAGTGCTCTCTTTCCTCCCTCTGCTCCTTCAAGGTCTCTTTTCATACAGTCCTTAGAGCTATTTAACTGCTTAGCAGGCACCAGCCGTAGCTGCACGTTATCCATGTCAGCCAACCCACCGCCCTTGAAGCCAGCCCTCAGCTGTATATTATCAGTGTTGATTAACCTTCCTTCATTCCTCTATAATTCTTCTACAGTTGTGGGGTCTGTATCTGGAAGAAAGGGGGTACAACATCCTGTTGTGCAAAGCTTATTAAATTCCTTGCACTGCTAACGTCTTTCTAGTACACCTTTGTCTGTATTCCTTTCTGTAGCTACAATAAATGCCTCATAATCATCTAGTAATTAAGGATCATACGGACTGATCCTTCCCCAGCTCATATAATAATATGTGTTATTCCTTTAGATAAGAGCGATGAGATGAACAATGATGTTATCCCCAAAGTTGCGGTCATTGTCATTTTCCGCTTATCTGGCTGGAGCATTTTGCACCTGCCCTTCCTCTATCATGCTTTCAAGCAGCTGATCTTGAAGGAACTGCTCACATGCTTGAAGTGGACAGCTGCTGACTGCCGGGGGAAAGTGGGCTCTATATGGCAGTAAGACCAGGACCTGCAGCACTAGCAGCTCCTTGGCAAATATTAATGATTTAATCTCTAGGCGCTGGAATGTGGTACCAACGTGTTACCCTGTCATCAGTCTTACTCCGCTAGGGCTGGGTCCACGTCCACTTTTAATCATCACTGCGGTGTTTTCCACTGTGTAGCTGATTGTCTCTCATTTAACAGACTATTGCATATAATTTAGGGCTGCGTGATAAATCTGCCTTCCTGGTAAATGGCTTAGCTAGTGCTTCATTCAATCAGCCGAACACAGATGCAGCTAGCAGGGCAGAGACAAGAAAACGTGGTCGAGTTTTTTTTTTTGTTGTTTTTTTTTCTTTTTTATGCTGTGGTAATTTATTAATGATCACTGCTCACATTCAGTACTTACATAACTCATCACAGACTCCTAAAGTATTATTCACAAGTGGATATGGAGATGTAAGTATATATTGCCCTTAAATCCAAACTGAACCTAACTCACAGTAGAGTGTCCCAAAACCTGATCTCATCAGCATTTCTTGTCAGATAATGTGATACAAAAAAAGAATGCAAACCAGCTGCTTGCCATTGTTTGCAGACAGTTTAAAACAAATAAAAAATTGAAATAAAACTTCCTGTAGCTTTTGTAAGTGGAGATTTTTCCTGTGCATACTCACACATAGTAGCAGTCTATATTAAAGGGTCTGTCATTGGCATAAGGATTAAAGTGAAGGTCTCTTCTGCTTATCCTTGATGGCTGTCCAGCAGGGAACAAGCTGGGAATTTGTACTGTACATTTGCTAAAAGTTTATGGATGAAGTCCAGTGTTTCTCCTAACATTCCCTTTTTTACTAAAACAAGTTGTGATGGCCAAGGTTATGCATATGTTAATGAGGTCATATAATAGTTGCTCTGTTACTCTCAGATGTTGCAGGAACCACAGTCCATTCTGTCCTCTTTGTAATGCATTTTGTGACAGTTTAATGGTGAAGGCACTATGTCTGACTAAATTTCACGCAGGCATGGCAGAGTTATAAAAAAATATAAACATTATTTGTGGTAGAAAAACACAGTCCACTGTCCTTTGTGTATAGTATCATCTTTTTCTTTCAAGGAGACCTCATGTCTAAATTATATATATTTCATCATGCCTGATTTCTTAATTTGTTTATATTTTTCTTTATTTTAGTACTGGCTGACAGTTCCATTATAGCAGTAACTCTTAAATGAAAATATTGACTACGTATCATGAGAAAGTCTTCACATGATATGACACCTATGTTTGTACTGCCTGGGGAGGTGCTAAAAGAAGTGGATGATTATCATTGCTTATAATGGGCTCAACTCCAGAGGATCAGAGGAGGTAAAAGGTTTTATTTTAATTTATTATATTTTATTTCATTTCATTTTTTTCCATAAGGGAGATTGCTAACCACTTCAACAATCCTACTGCCTTGTTCAACAACTTGGCACAAACTTCAAGGGGCTATTCCAGCTGCATCTGGTCGATTCTTAGCATGAAGAGTGGAGATGAAATAGACTTTCAGGGATTATGGGTGTCTGTCTTCTTTCATTCCTACTGGACTACAAAAACTGTCCTTCACACTGGCTAGTTTTCAACCATGGAAAGACAAGGTGTGCATTAATCTATGGGTGAACTGCATTTTATTTGGCCTAAGTATTTTTCTTATATAAGCAGAAGAAAAAGGTCTAGCAAGGAAAATAAGCAAATAATGTATTTTCTTAAATTATCATGACATGAAAGTTTAGTGTATCCAACAGAAGCTTTGTTTGCTCCTTTTTACAGACATATTCTTTTGAAGTCAGTAAAACTAAAGGTATTTTATTTGTGTCTGATATTCTCAGGATAATATGCCCAGTTGCAGCATTCTCTTTTACGTATTTTCTTTTAAGACAAACTAATGAGTCACATTCATTGCTCTCATTTATGTTTTATGTTGATATTTCAGAAGTTGTGTTTGCACAGAGTTACATACTTAGGCTTATGACTATGCAGGGGCAGTGCAAACTGGCACCACCATTATGTCAGCCAGGAAAAGGCATGTTTGCATAGAATTTATAAATTTAGGTACAGTCAACAAAGCGATATAATAAGAGGTGTCCACCCAGTTGGGTAGAATACTTGAAAAATACCTTTATATATTGAAAAGGAAACTTTAAATATTGAAAAGGAAACACCTTTATATATTGAAAAGTAGGATACTTTAAAAATACTTTTATACATTGAAAAGGAAACTGTGTCAGGCAGAAGTTAATTTGCATAGGAGATAAGGTATAGAAATGAGTTACTATATTCATTAAATCCATTTGCAGAACTGGAGGCTAAGGTCTCAAGGGGCAGTACCCAAGCCCAAATAAACAAGAAGGTTGTCTGAGAGTGTCAGGATATTTCAGACACAAAACTTCTCCACTGTCTTTAGTTCAACAGTTGTTCAGGTCCCTGTGCCTTCTGTATCACCACCCTCTTCTCACAATAGTCTTGGTTTTCCCTTATGGGCCTCTGTGTACCGCCTTCAGTGTACTCCTGTCTTCCCTGTGTAAGATGCCCACTGAGTCTACCATGATCTATTAGACCCATATTTTTGTATCTCCTAAGATTAATTTAATTATGTTGGCAGCATTATGAATGGTACAACGTCAAAATGTCTTTTTTTCCCATTGATTTAAATTACCTCAGACTCATAACTTAAAGAGCAGTGAAAAGAGATATGGGGATTTAATTTGCAATAAAGAGCATAGAAAAAAGAAGGCAAGCACTAGAGATTAAGATTTTGTTAGTACTGGTTTTTTAGTACTAGATTTGAGGGTCAAGTCTAAACTTATCTTAAGCAAAAGGGAGTTTGTTCATTAAATTCACTGGCTTAGGATCAGACCCTAAAAATGTAATCTTATTTTTCAGTCTACTAACCTATTGCATTGAAAGAGTTCAGAAAACAAAACAAAAGAGAGTGTAAATGAGGTCTTGGTTCAGAGACATGTGAAGCTAAAACCCAAGAAAGTAAGTATTTTGTGTTAGGAAAAGTTTCATGTTTACCTTTAGAGCATACCCAACACTCTTAAATGTGATTTATGATATGACAAAGTGTTACACAGGTCCAATTACTTTTGACGTGCCACAGATATCAGTAAAAGATTTAACACGTTCTCCCTGTTACCTTGTTGCCATATAAAACTACTATAGACAACTTACAATAAAATCTGAAAGTACTGTTACTGTATTAGTACTATACTGCAGAAGGGGAGATAATTATAAGCAATTAATTCGCTACAGCTAAGTTTACTTCATGACAGCAAAATCCTACTCCTAAATATAGCACTAACATTTTCCTTTTCATCAAGTTCCCAAACAAGTATGATTTATCCAATGGCTGTGTTCTTGATGCACTAATATGTCTCAGATGTTTTCTCTGACTGTGGGGTAAGAACCAGTTTCCAGAGGGTGTCCTACAGACTTCAAGAAAACAGCCTGGACAATTAAATTGTGTTTTAAGAGCTGCAAAACTGGCTTTAATACACTGTTAGTGTGAGGAAATCCCAGTGTTTGTGGTCCAGTACCGAGAATTAGAAGTTTCTGAATCACTGAGTTATAGCAGCTCGCATCAGACTCACTGACAGTAAAAGGAAATAATTACATCTAGCTTAACTGGAAGAGATGATCATTCTTGTTTTGATATTACTAGTCTTGGTTGTTGTTGTGTAATTGCTATTTATATCATGGAATTTTTGTATTTCCGTTCCGGTTACGCATACCTTCTCCCTGACAAAACCAAATGTTTTGTTTCTGAGTTGAGTATTGAGATTAAAAATTGGAACTGAAGTTCTAAAAGAAAATTAATTTGTACTTGAAAACTGAAAAAAATAATTTAAGAAATGACAACAGAAACTAGTGAGATTAGGCTCAGCAATGAAATTGGTATACCTTCACTGCAAAAAATCCAATACACTGAGACAATTTCATAAAACATTTCAGGTTGAGCTAATTTTTGTTTCTTGAAAATAATGTAATAAAAAAAACATTTTGACATATATTTTGCCCCAGTTCTACCAGGAAACTTCTTCTGAATCAGCACGAACAAAGTCCTCAAGACCAGAAATTCATTAACCCGAATGATCACAGTTTGAGGGAAAAAGTCTTTGCAAGTGGGTCCTAGATATCTGACTTATAAAAAGACACTCCAGTTGGGCCTATTCATAAGCTGAAAGACAATATGGATCAGCTGATGTGAGGTTTTTTACTCTTTTTTACTTAACAGTAGAAGGTAAGCAGATCTCAGGAAGGAACATCACAGGTTGGTGTCAGATGCCAGAGTGCTATTTATGAGAATAAGAAACATAACTCGAATCAATGGAGACTGAATCCAAAGACACTCCAACATTGTGAAACTTCTTCATAACTGCAAATAAGTATCCTCACCAAAGGACTGGGTATATCACCCTTTGACAAACTCCTAAAATGTTTGAGTGTCAGATATAAAACACACTGAAGAAGCTACGTGTGGAGTCTTGTACTGCAGTGTCCTTGTTCCTTGGATAATACAAAATTTCAGTCTCTAAGCCTCTTAATTTGGCAGTTTGCATGAGATGTATATTGACGTTAAAAAGAAAAAAATAAGATTAATAGAAACTTTTAAGCAATAAAAATAATTGCTGTTTAAGCAAGAATTTCAAAGTCAGTTATTCCTTGAAAACACATCCCTGACCATTTAGTTTTTGGCTTTAAACCATGTAGGTACTTTGCAAATTGTTAAGAGTTTTTATGCACTGGGGCATTTTCAAATGAACCTATTTCCTCTGCTAAAACCAAAGAAAAATGCCTTGGCAGAAAAATAAAAGTTGTTGACACTTACGGAAAAAAATATGTGAGTAGTTATTTGAAGTAACACGCAATTTCTTGTATGTAAAAGGCTTGAGCTGCTGTTGCAAAAATTTCTGTGTTTTACTTGCCAATAGAGCCATTTATAACGGGGATGGTTCAGACATTCAGCACAGATTATATTACTGTATTCATCAGTGACTCCAGAGAAGTGAGCTCTTTGTGTCTTCACCAAAGCCATCCACCACTAACCTTAAAGACTGAAACATTTCCTAGAGAGCTTAGCATTGTACCAGTTCTAAGACCCACTTGAAAAGACATTTAAAATGTGATAAGCGTAGGAGAAATATAGGAAGCATGAGTGATCTGGTATCTCCAGATGCTACTAGATTATAAATGACAAAAATCACAATTTGGAGAAAACCACAGGTAGATTTTCTTGTACTGTTCCTCCATTGTTGAAATCTATGCCTTTCCTTCCTCTTAGTATTTCTCTTCTAGCAGTCTGCTTGACACATCATCTAAATTAAGTTCTTTGAGAACTGGCATTTTCCATGCATTTACAAAGCAGCTGTTAAAAATTATTTTAATTCCTTGTATTACTTTCACAATCCAACTATGACTGATACCACAGCAGCACATTGTAATCAACTAGTCGTTTTTATCATCTTGAAGTTACGTAGTGATACAAGCTAAAAACTCCACAAAAATAATTTCTACTTACATGCCTGTAGTGTTGAATTCTAACACCCTCCAACCTGCCAAGGAAGCACACATCTGCAGCCTAAAACAGAGGCTTTCCTGGTCCTCTTTTTTTTTTTTTGTTTGCGTTTTAGTTGGTCTTTTTTATTATTTAGTTGCATTTTAGTTAGTTAATGATAACTGGTTCTTCTTCAAGCTTCACATCTTCCAGGAAACTTGAAGGTAACAGCTATAATTCCTAAAGGAATAAACAAGCCCTAGTAGTCTCTTGGTGTTTTATACCTCAAAAGGAGAAAAGTGAATCTAGTGTTACAACACTGCAGAATTCTCCCGTCAGGTGTCAGCTACCCAAATGCAATAAGCTATATGGTTCTGCTTCTCTTTTCTGCCTCTCCAAATCTTCTCCAAAACATATAATGTACATTGTCCAAAATGACACTTAGATTCTGGTCCCTTAACTTCCAAAGAATCTTAAGTGATTTTTTTTCTGGATACTTGGCTATTTTCACATTTTTCAATGCAGATACAAAGATATTTGAGAACACTTTCCTGCTAGATGACAGACACTTTAATGAACTTTGATGAAAATCAGTATTTAAAAAGACTGGGTGATTTTTATGATTAACTTTTACTGGATACATTTTAGAAGTTTCTTTGGAGAGATGGGTCTTAACAAATGCTACTTCCTTTTTCTTGAGTGCTTTTCTTTGTGGGTGGTGGGGGTTTTTTCATTGCTTTACAACACTTAACAACCTTTTTTGCTTTAACCCTGGATTTATACCTCCAGATAATGTTTTACATTTTCATTTTCTTCCCAATCATAACTAATAGCTGAAGCCAGCAACAAAACAAAACAAAACAAAACAAAAAGAAAGGAAATGGTTATTCATTTCTATATAAACAATAGATATGTTAATTAACATTTCCCCCTGAGGGAAATACATGTTTTCACAACCATCCAAACATTGTTATGTGGCCAGCTCACAATTTCAGAGTTCAGTAGATCCAGCTTTCATGGAATAATGCAGGAGGTATTTCTGAAAAGCTTAAATTGTGCTTTTATAAATCTTTACTATTCATATTTTGCTGATTATGTATCTTTACTACCACATAGCAAGAACAGAAAAAGGAATAAACCTCTATGAGAATATCACACTCTGAATGGCACATTGTTGAACTTTCTGTACTTTATATAAGTCAGTCAGAAAGTCTTTCTCTTGCAGAGGGTGGATTTCTCATAATCTTTTATTCCTGTCTCACTGATATCAAACATAATGGAGTTATACAAAGTGATGTTATGCAGTGAGAGACAAGGATTTATTAAGTGACTGCGTATGAGAAACAGGAAATGATATAGCTTCATAAATATCTAAGTTTTTGTTCCCTGACTGGAACAGTTTCTGAACCTTGCTTTCTTTGGTTCTACCCACTAGTTGCATCTAGCAATCAGCTGAAATAAACCTTTTAAATATTTTCTGTTCTGTTTGAAAGTATTTTTTCATCTTTTATGCTCTAACTTTACAAAAAAAATTTCCAAAGGGTCAGACACTAATTTTCAGATGACAAACATAATTCTTAGTGTTCCTGAAGCTAAACAGAGTTCATTATTATTGTGCAATTAGTCACAGAGCACAAATAATAATAAGAATTCAAAGTCTGCATTTCATTTGAAGTTTTGAGCAGTTACTTCGGGGGGTTATTTTATCTGTGATTAGCTTGTGCTTGTGTGACTCTGCAGTTCATAGAGTTGTACACACACACACACAACTCACCAGATAATAGTAGGGACATGCTCTGCTTTTTTATCTCCTTACATCTGTTATTTCTCACCTGAAGAAGAAAGCTTAGGAATAGCACTTTCTTTTCATGATCATGGTTTGTAGATATCCCAAGATAGTTTTAATGTCTTCTTTGGACTTTGGCAAAAAACAATAGTTAAAAGTGTGCACGCGCACACCCAACTTATTAGTGAAACATTTAATTTGTTTTATTTGGCGACCAGTTGACATTCCGAGCTTGCACGAGAAGTTGCTCTCTGCAGATGAGTGGGTGAGCGAGTAAAAGAGCAGGAAACTTTTTGTTTTTAAAATATGGAATGAAATACAGATCAAACAATGTTTAGTACAACATTAATCTTTTAGACTGAGGCATGCCAGAAATGGTTCTTTTCAGCTGTGGTTAGGAAGGAGACGGAATCCAGAAGCAGTAAGTTAAGAGCAAAGAAGTTACCTGTGAGCAATAGAACGACTGTAAGAAGAGAGGCACACTGAAAAGACAGCAGACTTCTTGGGATGAAGTAACAGCTGGCCAGAACGTCCAGGAGGAAAACTGTTCCCATATTACATAACCGTCCATCCTTTTCCCAGCACAGGACAAAAATGGGATGACTAGTTTCCAGAAAAACAAGTTAGAAGTCTTTTCTGAATTACAAAACCTAATTCATCTTCCTGGGAGGCACAATGCAAGCAAGGTTATGCAGTGGTCCATTGAGCAAGACCCTTCTTACTAACTGTAGCTAACTAACATCAACTGCTGACTGCAACAAAGGACCTTGTGGTAGATAGACAGCTACCAAATAACAGAGCTTCAGGAAAGATTTCTTCCTGTAGACAATAGGCTAAAGTTTACTGGCCATTTTCAAGCTGAAGCTTTACTTTCTAGTAGATACACTTGGTTTTTTCCTATTCTCTTGCATTTAAGTCAGGAAGTCTTCCACCCATACTTCTTTCTTGAATTCTCCCAAGTTTTTTACTTCAATGATACCTTGTAAGGACAAGCTCTAGTGGTCGACAATTTGACTTGTAGAAATGCAATTGCTTTCACTGTTGTTTTTTTAATATTTTATTTTCAAAGGATTCCCTCTTCTTCCGTGTTAATGGGAACTCTCCTGGCTCTATCTGCCTCCATTTAGCTATTCATTATTTTGAATCTCTCCAACCCAGCCTCTCCTATCTCTCTCCTTTCTAAATAACAAAGTCCCAGGACACAGGATGTTCCAATCACTCTTCATATGGAAGGTTTTCTGCACTTCTGACATCTCTTTTCAGGCACTTCTATTAATAGAGAATTAAGGAATTGGAAATTTAAAGTAGGACTAAACTTTGTAGCTGGGCCTTTGTTTGTAAAATGAGGCCAAAAGAATCCCAGCTTGTTAATATATTTACTTACAAGTCTTGTGCAGATTTTGTTGTTTGTTCACACTTTTATTTCCTATTTTGCCTTTTTTTTTTCTGTATCCAAGAGCCTTTACTGTCTCCATTCCCATGCACAGTCCACCTTTGGGCAGAAGTTACCAGGATTAAAACTAATCTCAAGTGATGGCTTTTCTCTTCTTTTTTTGTATTTTACAGCAGCCATAGCATCATCAGCTAGGTGACACTGGTGTTTTGTTGCTCTCCACTCCAAAGATTATGTGGGACGTCTGTACAGTCATTGCTGCTTCTCCTCTCCCACCTCTCCCAGCTCCGTGCTAAGCAGGGGTTATAGTCAGTAGGTAACTGCTGGAGCATGGCAGTTCCAAACAGACCGTGTAGGGTCTGCTGTCCCTGTGAGCTTTCTGTATCCTATTTCAGTTTTCTTTCTTTCTTTCACCCTGGTACTGGCATTATCTTGCTCATGAACACATTAAAAGAAATGCTGTTATGGTCAGGCTTTAATATGTCACTGCTTATTTTATCAACATCATACAAGATCAACAGAAGACACTCAGTCACAGAAATTAGACATAATCTCAATACACAATCCAAAATGGAAGTCCTAGGACACAGGGGAGTTTACAAGACAAAATGGTTAGTTACAATTTAATATGGATATAATCCACACTGCTGCAATGACCAATGCACTTCCTCAGTTCCTTGAGGACTGAGTGTAAGGTTTTCTAAAATACTAAGCAGATTTTCCTTTGACCTGGTGCCCAATGGATCTAGTTAGCAATGCCCACTGAATACAAACCAGAAAATCTCAGCAGAGCAAGTTTATAAAAAACACAGAGCTAGCAATTTTCTTCAACATGAGTGACAAGGACAGCATTCTTGCAGCAAAGAAGAGGTGGACGTGTTTCATGGCATAGCCAAGATTTTATTTTTTCTCTAATGTCTGCCAAATCATTGAAAACAAAAGGAGGCAGCTGGCAAGACTTCAAAAGGAGTTTTGTGGATGAAGTAACTGAAGCTGCACTACTTTACCTGGCTAAGCTCTTGGAGACCAACAAAGATAAAACATGTAGCTTTTGGGTCAGCCAGGAACCTCTTTGCAAAACTACAGATGGGAAGTTGCCTGGCCATTGTAACGTAACAAGGTATTCAAAGATGATAAAACAGTACATTGTCCTTTAATTTTGGATGTGCATTTCTTTAAGAGATAAATCAAAAGTCTGGTTTAGATATGAGAAGAATTGTCTTAGGGCAAAGCAAAAAGAATACATACTCTGCATAGGTATTTCCTTGGTATAAAGACTCGTTATCAATCTCTTGTGCATTTTATTCAGCCTACTCTTAAGTATTGTAACTGCTAGCTTAAAAAAAACATTTACATAATTGAGAGCAGAAGTGGCCAGTTTCTTTTCCTCAATGCAAAATGTTGACATTTGATTGCATTCTAAGTTGAACAAAAAAGGCATCTCTGACTGTTTTGAGCAAAGCTTAGGTAGTCACTAATGGACTAAATGTGCTCCCACGGAGATATAATAGTAAAATACCAATTGGATCTAGTGACATTTAACTATATTCTATAGCCATGTAAAAGGAGAAAAACTATTAAGACTTTAAAAAAAAGGGTGAACTCTAAATGCTTATGGTAATTTGTCAGCATGGCTTGTTGTTTGTAGCAATGTCTCAGGACAAGTAGGGATTTAGAGGAAAAAGCCTAAATGGGTGATAGTATTCCAGCTTCTGCAACAGCATAGGGTAGGCATGGAACAGTTATTGACAGAAGGAACTGGTTCAGATACCAGAGCACAAAAATGCTCCAGCCCTCATAAGGGCCACATCAAGAAGACTGCTAAAATCAAGAAGAAACTTACACTTGATTGATAGGTACAGAGAGCTATATAGAAGAAATCAAAGGAAAATGTTTTGGAGCTGCAAGCAACAGGCAAAGTAATAGTTACAATTAACTTCTGGCTACCTTACCACAGCTGGAGGAAAGGTCCAAGGCCAGAGAAGCTGCAGTAGTGATGTCCTGATGCCTATATATGCACACATGCATAATGCAAGCATACATAAACATATACAGGTGCACACACTTTACTTTTTTTCTTTATTGTCACCTATGGTCACTACGATAACATTGCAGCCCTAATAATGAAAAGCCTGTGAGAAACCCTGGAAACTCCAACATCTGTACTTGATTTCTACTAGATGATATTTCTGTGGAAGAATGACAAAGTGAAGCTATAAAATCAGTTAAACTTATTTATAAATTCTCCTCTGTCATACACGTAATCTGCAAAATTGACGCAGAAGAGCATTACAATGCAGTAACAGACCATTTTCCCCATCATAAATTAGTGCAAACTCATCCAGAATCAAATATATTCCAAGCTTTGCTTCATTCTTGTAAAGAATTTCATCTTTCATTATGTTATAGCTACGTACCCTAAACCCACTTGGAAAAACACCAGATTGAGTATTGCCACCAGCCTTTTTCCCTGTCAAATGCTCCATAATTACAGCTAAAATTTAGAAATATCTAAAACTCTTTTTACTCCTCTGAACCCATTTTATGGAAGGCAGGTAGGGAAAGCAAGCTGAAGAGCAGTCCCTTGACCAGCAGGCTGGGGAGGCTTTCACATATTTCCCATGTCTCTTAGGAATGGAATAAGAAGGGATCTTACAATACTGTCTTAAACTTGTGTCCATACACAATGTGCTCTGTCATATTCAGCAGATTGCCCACAGCATATAAGTAAATTCTTTAGATTTAGTAATAAATAGTAATGGGTTTGACTCATTCCTCTGGAAAAAAAAAATGGGAAAAAAAAAAAAGGCATACTGAAAAATAACCGAGCAGCACTTTTTGATAACCTTGGTTATAGGCTCTTTTAACAGCACATAAATTCAGAAATTGCATAGGATTATTTGGCAGCATGAGTGTGAGAAGATGGCCAGGCTGGTACTGAAAAATAAAAGTCTTAAGAAAGGCTTTACATGATTTATGGAAGGAAAGGCTGCCACTGGCAGAGAACTCTACGTGTCCTTTGAGTAGTAGGAGAGGACAAAGTGTGTCAAGATATTTCACATCTTTCCCACCAGCCTTGGAAGAGGACCAGTGAGTCTGTTTCATTCAGTAATTCCTCAGATCCTCCTTGTGCTCAGCCTCACAGTCTCCGATGACATTTACTGAAATCCAAGAAGAGTCAACCGTTGGGGACATTGACTTGGAGGTACTTTACACTCCCTTAAATAGAGACTGAGTGCATGGACTCAGAACTGATTGAAATGAAAACGGAAAACTCTGCAGCTTTAACATTTTTTTTCAAGCACATTTTTTCCAGGGTTGGGAGACGCAAGAGGGTTTTAAAAGCAATGTGGCCTTCTGCCAAGACCAGAGATGTGTTTCTCTGTCACGGGATGATCTGGTATGATACCGGCGAGTATTTGGTGAAGCTCACAGGACTGTACTACAGCAGGTGCTGTGACAGACAAGAAGCTTTGCACATGTAAGCCAAATCAGAATTGGAGATTTACTGCTACTCATCAGCAGCCTGTCAATGTTAAGGTGGAAAATAAAAAAAGTCATGGGAGCTATTTTCATCCAACACTGTGGGATGTCCTTTGGAGTGTTCTTGGAACAGGTCAAAATTCATATAAAACTGTTGCAATTAGCTGATTAACTTCTAGCCAAAAACTTCCACATAAAAAATTAAAGATATATACATCTTCAGAAGGGAAGACTTTCACAGACGAAGGGCAGATGCTTTGCACATATGGATGATACTTTATTATGCTTTAATCAGTATTATCTTATGTTTATTGTAAAAAAATCTTATAAATATGTCTGAAAGGCTTTCAGAAGATGTTTCTCCTTTAGCTTTAGAAAGTGAGGACGGTTTAGAATTATTTTGATGAAGCAGGAAAGATTAGAAAGTCTAAGGATGGCTTGGATCCTTTCAGATGGGTCCCTTTTTACCCATGAACCTTTTAACGAAGCACTGCTGTGATCACACATTCGCAATGGGGATGATGGTTCATACTGGATGTATTCTAAAAATCTCAGGTTTTTTCTGTATGCTGTCTCCAGAATTAAGGAGTCCACTGAAGTACTGATGTAGGTGGAAAATCAAGCTCCTAGCCATGTAAGGGTGACATTGATAGCCAAGGCAATGCCATGTATAAATACTGTGCTAATGATTATGTGTGAGTCGTATCTGTGAATAAGTTTTCCTCAGAAAGATTTAGTTTACTGAGGGGCAATGATCCCTCCAAAGTCCTATAAGTCAGGAAATAGCTGTAGCTCAGCTTCCCTCCCAAGGTATCAGAGGAAAACCATGTCAGTGGGAGCTGGGAAAAGAGAATATTTCTTTGTCTTGCATGCAGTGTTTGCTGAAGTATATTGGTCCCCAGTATGGGGAAATTTTTCAGTCTTATTTTTGGACAGCATTAATTTATTTTGCTGTTATAAAAGTCCAGCCTTCATGAAAAAGATATTGCTCAGTACTTACACTAACAACTCTACCAATAAGCCTGACACAGGCAAAAGTTGTCAGTGAGAGTGTGACTATTTCGACTTTGATCTCCACTGGAGACTCTAAAAACAAACTCCTCAGGTTTCAAATTTACCGTCAGTCTGGCACATCACTGCCATAATCACTAGGACAAAGATAAAAGACTTTTTTATATGTCTTCATATAGGAGGATATTAGTTATAAATAATGAGTTGAGACTGCCTGCAGAGCAGCTGTGATTCTTTTAATGAATATTGTCCTCCAATGGCTGAAATGAAATGTCAAAACTGGTGGAGATTTGCAATTGGAAAAGCTATATAAGCTATTTATAAAAGCAAATCAACTGTAAAATCAGATTTTCTAAACGTTTCTGGCTTCTATAGTGCAGCTGTACACTGAATTTCTTCGTAAAACATCTATCCTCATTGCCAGTATAAACCTCCCAGAGGTAACGTACAGGCAGTTTGCTTGGCGAAGGTCAGAGCTCTGTCTTCTGAAGCTGGAGAATGCCTTCGTGTGCTCTATAAACACCACAGGACCAACCACCCCCACGTTTCTGAGGAGATGCGTTAGCAGGTGGTAGGCCTTGCCCTTCACCAAGGGATTTATTTTCCCAAAGGTGACATGAAGGTGACCAGGACAAAACAGCTTTATAAATCGAATCTGTTTTATTAACATTTCTCTTAGACTAAACGAAATCATTTGAAATTATGTAATTTTACGCAACCTATCCTATCTCTGCAAGATTTCAGCAAGATCCACCGTGCTGCCTTAGCAATGGAATAGCAAAGGGTATTACCGCCCGGCCGCCCCCGGCTGTGGGCGCACTGGCAGGACACGCGTGGGAAGGCAGCGGGCGGCCACGGCCCGGGCAGCCGTTCGGCCCGGGCAGCCG
>JAVJGJ010000037.1:40691890-40723271 GCA_035590215.1 Microhierax caerulescens | reverse complement strand
GTGATTCTAAATGCAAATGGTTTCATCTGATATCAAGGTTACTAGGCACCATCACAGAGCTCTGTCATCTGCAAACCCCATCTTCTGCCCTGGTCTAGGCTTCTCCTCCCTTGCCTTCTTCCACCTCTTCCTGCCTCTGACTGGGGGCCATGCTGCCCCACAGCCGCAGCGCTGCAGAAGGAGTGGAGAGTGGGTCTGGAAATGGACCATGCTCATCCCTCAACCTTCTCCCAGGTGCATTGTAGCAAACTAGAGCTGCCACACAGGTGAGGTGTGTGGGTTGCAAAAGCAGTGTCTGAAGATACAGTGACACTTTGTTTTCTTTCAAGAAAACCCTTTGCGCTGTTCCTTAAAGGTGTTGTGATCTTACTCTGAGTATCTGTGTTGGAAAACATTAAAATATTGCTGTCTGTATCTACTAGGGGTCACATTTGCCTGCAAACTTTTTCTTTTCCTGCTGACCTGATTTTTGTACAACTTTCAGTGAGTTTAGGCCTGCTGTCCCTGTTTCACAAGAACAAACTTCTAGTGTTGGCTTAGTATTTTCATTTGGCATCTTTTAGTTTGTAAAATGTGTATAACCACAAAATGCTGAGGTGATACACATCACACAAGAAGAACATGGCTCCTGAATTGTCCTGGCAAGCCAACTGAGGAATTGGCTTGTGAGGACAGGGGAGGAAGGCAGAATGGATCTGGCAACCAAATCACTGTGTGTCTACCACAGCTGAAGTAGCTCTGGTTTACTAAAAAGAAGAGACAGGTAGCAATCTAATTCACAAAAGCTTCAAAATCTTTCTGAGTAATTCTAAAAGAATTCTAAGGTAAGTAGAACCAAAAATCTTCTGATAAATAAATAAATAATGAGTTATTTATTATTTATGTTACAAAACACACAGAATATTATACTGCAAATAATATCTTCTGAACCTGTGAACTAGAAGTAAGATCACTTGTCACATTCTTTGTTCCTCTTCTGTTTTTTGAAATGCCTCTGTACTAAAGGTTTCCCTATATTAACAAAAGGGTCTGTTTTACTGAAAACAGTAATGAAGTATTAGTTTCTACTGGTGTGAGCTGAATGCTCCATATTTTTATTTTTTCTGTACACTGAAGTAAATGATGAAATTATATTCCTTTAAATATATACAGATTATTTTGCATTATCTGAACACTAATTTTACAGCCCTGCAACTATCAGAAGATAAACAAAACTGCACAAGGTTAAAAACAAAGGGGATCTGCAAGTTAAGAATAAGCTCAGAAAAAACTACTGTGATCAGGTTAACTGTCATTGTGAGATATGTACATATATACACATCTGTATGCCTGTCCTCTATATTTAAGTGGCTTTAGGGAAATTCCTACCCCTCGCTCCTTCTGGGTTTTGAGGATTTTTTTTTTTATTATTGTGATGGCCCTTTGCCTTCCCTGAGCTCTGGTGAGAGCCTGCAGAGCATGGACCAGCATTTGCAATTCTGTAGGCTTCCTCCACTCACCTCCCTCCTTCCCCCGGGACTTTCACATTTTCTTCTAGAAAGCCTATTTATTAAATAAATCAAGCTTGGATTCAAATGTGTGTCAAAACATGTTTGCAAAGCTTGGCGTGCTGATAAAGGAGCCTGCAGTGATGCTCGCCGGGGGGTGGGGGGGTGGGGGGGAACAACTACGGACACGACACACACAGGTAACGGGTCAGCCTTACGTGTCATCTGCTGCACCACCGTGGCCGAGGCAGAGCACGGGGGGAGGAAGGCAAAGGGCTCCCTTTGACCTCTTCAGCTCATGCTACAAAGCCTGTAAAAACATCTGGTCTTTACAGATTTGAAAGGAAAAACTTTTCTTTCACATAAGAATACAAATCGGGAAACATATTTCTTTACAAGACCTTGAAAATGAGTGTCACCCACCACATACCTTATGTCCCTGAACTGAGGTAAATTGAAGCCAGGCATATATTTCTCTTTGATGACTCCATCAAGGTATGTTTTAACTCCTCTCCCCTGTCCTTTAGCTTCTCAAAAGATTCATGTGTAGATAAGGGAGCAGGCTTGAACCCACGCAAAGTAACAGCAGCCGAACAAGTGGCTTTAAAAAGAATGAAACAACTTTGTAGCTCTCTCTTCCTGCAAGCAATTTCCTTTTCCAGTTACAAATTTCCCCTCCTAAAAAAAGTTCCCGGGAAGAGGCAGAGGAGACAGGTTGATAAACAGAGTTTGAATAACCCCATGTATTCTGAAAGTAGAGAAATCTACCTCAGATTTTCCAGACATCTCTCAGATGCACGGATGATAAAGTAAAACACCTCTAATTTGCCTGCTTGCATGTCCTAGTTAGTAACTCAGACAGTTTTGGCATCTACACATGCTTGTCAAAGATCCAGTGCTGCTTGACAGGCTTGCTCTGCAGAGAGTTTGAGCAGCGTACAATTGTTTGATAGCATGGTTAGTGTTAATGAGATTACTGTTACTTAGGAAATGTTTCTTATTCTTTCCAGCCTAGTAGTTTGTCTTGTATTTGGCATATACTGCCAGGTCTAAGGACCAAAACCTGTTGTGAGTTATACTTTGAAATGCTGGACCTGGTGAAAATATACCAGACACCCTCATCTGAGGTTTTACAATTGCTCCCAAAGACATCGTCATTTCTTCAGAGAGAGATAGATGGCTATAACGGCCCCTTATAAGATCAGGAAGGCTGGGTGAATCGGGAGAAAGTGTACTTCCTCACCAATTCCCATCTCCATAGAAACTCTGTGACTCTGCTCTGTCTTCTGCCTATACAGATCAGGCAGCCCGGTTTTCCAGTAACAGACAGCCACGTCTGATGCCTGTATTGTCTTGCAGAGGGGTATCTTGAAGAGCAGAATTTAAGCATAAAATGAGAACTTTGACAAGTGCTTAGCATTGCCTCCCCCAACTTTCAAATTCTTCCGGTCGCTTTTCAGGTTCCTAAGAAAATTTCTCATGAGAATCATCAGTATTTGCTGCCAGGGTACCCACAACTCAGATGATGCTTTTGTCAATTTTTGCTTCAAAGGATGCAGTGTTGCTGAAAGACTAGTGCACACTACCCAGTGTCACAATTCATGTCATTTATGGGGAAGACAGAGAATCATCAGGAGCAGACTATGGGATGCTAAATTAAACATAAAGCTTTATTTTCAAATTCATTGAATAGTTTATGCATGAATGAATGTGTTTTTTCAGCAGTTCAGATAAGCAGATAAAGATAGTATTTTCTTTTAATGAAGTGAAATATATGAGAACATATTCATTGATTATTGTTAGGACAAGAAGAAGTTATTAAACTGCAGTAGATAAACATCAGCATGCAAAGTTCTTTTGTTAATAAGAATAAATTGATAGATTTATAGACTTTGAATTCTGGCAAGATCACTTGATTGTCTCATCAGCCCTGTAAATCAAAGCTATTAAATCTCACGGTATTACCTCTGAGCTGAAAAGAGCTAGACAAAACATGTTGGTAAAGTAGTACATGAAACAAAAGATGCAATTCAGCTTGACAGAAGCTTTATAGCTTTGGGTCAAATCTACCTTCCTTAAGTTTTAAAAATAGAGAGAACAACTGAAATTGAAGTGCTGTTTTCCCCAGTTTTTCAGCTTTGGCTAAGTGAACTGTATTTCATTTTATCTGTGAAAATGGCGTGTCTTTTTTCTTTGTTCTAGACTTAGTCTGTCACACACACATAGCAAAATCATACCCCTCAGAAAAACATCCAGTTTTGTCAGGAGGATTTCAAACAACAAAAGTTTCTAAAACTCATTTTAGCGGCTGATCACCCATTTTGTATGAAAATTCAGTGTATATAATTTCTTATATAAATATGTCCAGCTTCAACATCCAACATTTATAAGACCTTCTTCATTGTTAAAGGGCCCCCTGTTTTCTTCTCATAAATGTACTTAAGTGACTCTCAATTTTCTTTTTAATGGACTAAATCTTTTGAAGTATTTAAGTCTCTCTTAGTAGGGTATTTTCTATTGCTCTTGCATAAGTCTGTGACTCTGCTTTTAAGAGGTCCAATTTTTCCAATATATCTACCCTTCTAATGAATTCATCTTTGCTAAAGAGAACAATGAAGTCATCACTCATTTCTCCTACATTTATACATCCATGGATTATATTAGCCCCCTGCCTCATAAGCCTCATAGTAGAAGCTTATGGTCTATTGCTTGCCTGCTTTGACCCTAAATAATTTCAGAAAGGTTGCTTTTCAAGACACTACTCCAAATAAATTTCAGAATGCCATTTTAACGTATGCCCTAGGTTTATAAATCTGCAATAGCCAAAACTCATTGCAATTTTGTCTTTTGAAACCATGACTTTTTCAGCAGTTGAGATTACTTTGCACATGTGCTCCGTCTTCATTAATATATGCTAACATTGCTAATGTGCAAATTTTATCTGCAGCACTTTGTATTTGCAAATTATTAATTGAAATGATAACTGGATTTAAGCTTCACACTAACATGACCAGAAACATTCTCAAAGATTTTTTATCAATTTTGTGTTTGAGATTTCAATTTGAGGAGCAAGAAGGTTACATACTTTGATTTCTTTGCACATATATATTTAAACCAAATACAACTGCTGCTGCTTCTGCATCCTTTTTCCCAACCCACTTGTTCCTCCATGAGATGAGTTCCCTATCCCATGCTCTCTGATTCATTGCTCACGTTATCCTCAAGTTGTCTCCTCCACAAACTCTTCATCTCAGCTCCATTTTCAACAAAATTCTCTTACTTTTTTCTCTTGATGGTTTTTGAGATACGTTCCCTGACCAATAGTTAAAAGTACAATATACAAATAGTATTGCTGGGATGAAAGATGAAAAGTTGTGTACTAGTCTCACACTTCACTTACAAAGACTGCCCTCAGCCCAGAGCCCCAGTGTTGAGCAATTTATGCTGTATCGATTCCAAGGAGGAAGAATTACTGTCTGACAGCTATAACACATCCTTTATTAGCATCCAAAGTAGAATTGGGATTTAGCTAATGAGGTTTAACTATCTCCTCTTGCAACTTCTAGAAGAAGTAGTCACTCTGGAGGTACAGTTAATATCAGGGCTACATCCTCTTGTCACACAAACGTCTGAAGCACATTGTCCTTGGAGAATTCGGGCCCTTGCCTGACCACCACATGGGCAGAGCTGTGTTGATTTCTCTGTCTCTGCTCTGTCATTATTTCAGCATAATAAAAATATGGAGAGAGACAGGATTTTTACAGTTTAGAAGAAATTAATTCTTTTTGTCTTTGTTTACAGGATTTTTTTCCTACACTTTCTGTAATACTGAAAAAACTAGGTAGCTATGCAGTGTTACATGTATTAGGCACAAAATAAAGGTTCCAGAGGCATCCTGATGCTGACTGTTGATATGTCCAGTTTACCCAGAAGGTGTATGTAGTTGGTTCTAGCAGCAGCCACTGGGCTGTCCACTGTGCTTACACATCTGATAAGAGTTTCTCTCCGAGTGATCATATAACATAGGCCAACGTGACAAATTTTCTTCCTATGTGATTTATGAACAACAAATGATAGAAAGTATTACAAGGCTAATATGAATTATAATGGCCTGATTGGATCCCTTCTCCCTCCTCTTGACCACTTAGCCTTTTAACATTACAAAACGTTAAAAGCTCTGGCACAAGCTGTCAGAAGGCAGTGCACCGAAGTCACAAGTCACTGCTGCACGGTGAGGCTGTCTCACACATTAATAAGGAATTTGCCACTACTCTTAGAATTTTATTTTTTTTTTTTTTTTTATCTGCTTAGGGAGCTCTGGGGTCACTAAATGTTATCATGGGTCAGCCATGGTACTCCTTGCAACCAGGAAAAAACCATGGGGTTCATCACTCCAATATAAAAAGTACTGCGCTGGATACGTACTTGTGAGCCTGCATTAGAAAGTAGTATTTTCTGAATCAGTCTCATCATAAGCTGCAACTTGGTGATTGCTTTTCTATTCCACTTTCTCTCTTTGTTCTGTTTTTTTTCTCCATCAAGGAATATTGCATTTTATTTTTTTAAGAAGTACAGTAATCATACACATTAATTACTCATAGTATTCAGAGTCTTTATATCCCTACCATGCTCCTACATAGATATCATATCAGATTATCCCTTAAATTACTGTTTTTCGAACAGCAGGGGACAAAACAAAATGCAAAAGGGGGTTGGAAGGAGCAGTCCTCCTGACAGAGCTGGAATGCACTCCTTCCTGGGGACAGAGGGAAAAATGGAAGGATTTGGGAGGAGGATATGGGAGTGAGGGGGAACCCTTCTGACTCAGGGGTTGGGCAAAATGGACATGTTACCTGAAGTAACTGTTCAAGTGTTAGTTTTACGGGTAGGGATTTTGTTTATTTTTGGTTGTATTTTTCTCCCATTACCTAACAGAAAAGAAACGCTAACCTTTCTTTCCTAGGACCACTTTCCCTTTAGAAAAAGGGTAAGCAATGGAGGTGACATCATTGCTCGATTCTTCAGTAAATACAGACAAGTTTTCAATGGAAAGTTTTGAACTGCTGAGCCCAGATTTCTGTGGGAACGTATGCAATTGTTGCCACAGGGATGGGCTAGGACAGAGGGAAGAGCTGGTGATATTCTTATCCAGATCAAAGCATATCCAAATGCCTGGTATGATTCCAAGCTACATTCGGAGAAGGTATTAGGAGCTGCCACTAGTGACAGAAAGTGGAAGATTACATAATTTTCACCCCAAATTTCCTAATTTAAAAGGATTTTGCTGTGAACTGCAGCACAGCCTTATAAAAATTACACTTGCCTGTCTTTTCTTCAGCTGCTTGTTCTCTTTCTCCACTTTATTAGTGAAAATTCAACTGTCTTGCTTTCCAATGTAAGATGTCTTCAAATGGGTTTTACCCTCTAGAGAAAGCTCAACCAGCAACCATATATTGATCTTTCCTCATCTGATGGCTACCACTGCCCTTTCCTCACACTGTTACTCCTGTGCTTTCCAGGCCAGCTTTTTAATCTGTACCTAGAGCAGACAGTTACCAGAAGAGTTTCTCTAGGGGAACCTGAACAGTTCAGCTACTTTGCTAAGAAAGCTTTTCTTATGTACCCTTTCAATATACTTGAAAAGAAGATCATTGTTTTGGAATTGCATTTTCCATATTTTTTTCAGCTTCTTTCAGTTCCTGCTTTGAAGAAAATAGCTCATTGAGAGCTCATAGATACATATATGATTACTATTTTTCCCAGAAAAAAATTAGCACCCAGCCAGTTATGTCTTTTGAAATAACATATCCTGAAAATGGTTGCAATGCACAACCAGGACTTACTCTGAATATGTTACAAAAAGAGTTTCTTTTCTTTCCATGGACAATTGAAATGGAAATCCTTCTGTTGACTGCTCAGGCATTTATACAATTTGTTAATGATTTTCTTAAGGGACACATTGGTGGTATTGATTTACAGCTGTGGAGAGGAAAATGTTTGTTACTCTGTTTAAACGTGAGTGCCAAAAAGATGGCTGTTAAAGGTACCAGAGGTTGGCTAAACACAGCCTCTTCGTGGCAGAATTTCTTGTATGTTGCCTCTCCCAGAAAGCCAAACTAAATGCTATATGCCTGTTCCCATGGGTTTTCATTCACCATGACAACTAGCTAAATGTGACCTTGACTTGTAAAATCACGTGCTACCATTTGTAGTAAAACAGAGCCGAAGATGAAAAACTCCTTAGCATTTTTTCTCCCAAAGGAAAGGTAGGAGTATTATGTGATTTCCTCTACCTTTGGACAATGTGGTAGGAAAATTCTATTTAATTAAAGATATCACAGAAAGAAAAAGGTGCATTTTTGTTTAAGGCATGAAATGTCAAAGTCATTGTAAAGGTGTATTTTACTAGAGTAGTATTGGGGTTGTTCAAACATTCCACTGACAATGGTTTTCTGTGGAAAAGAGGTTTTAAACTTTTTGTGTGTATGTGTGCCTGAAATATTTGCTTTTTATAACATTTTCTCCACTCCTCTGTTTTTGAGGTTCTCAAGTATTGAGTTAGAATCCATATTCCAAATCAAGTTCACTGAAACTGCTATTCAGGTCTCTTGTGTCCCATATCACCCGATGACCCGGGTTTGCAGCCAGATGTCACCTCCCGTGAGCAATCACAGGGAGCCCCAAAATTCAAATTGCCTGGGAAGAGGGGGAAAAGGAAGGAAAAACCTCTGGGCTTTGGACTGAAGGTAACCCAAAAATGCCTTTTTTTTTTTTTTCTTTTTCCCTTTTTTTTTTCACCCATTAGCATTTAATGGGAGAAAGCTTTCAAGAAAATTGAAGCCAGTGAAGAGGAATTTTAGGAAAGTTAAAGGTCGGTAACTTTTTTTTTTTTTTTTTTTTTTTCCAGAGAGCCTACCATTTAGGTCTCTCTTCCAGAACTGGAAACCTGGAATCAGTTTTCTGATCCTTCAGAGGATTTTGACATGTATGTCCCATTTTCTACAGCAATGTTCCAGCCATCAAACATGAGAGATGGGATGTTCTTCAGCTAGAAGTTTTCTACCTTGCTAAAACAATTACACTTCTCCTATAGGGTATTCTGAGCTAAAAGCACTTCGGTTGTCCCTGTAAAATGATCCCATCCCGCAGAACACAAAAGAATGCATATTTCTGACACAAGGTGGGAGTGACTCAGCCTAGCCTTGTGTCAGAAAAGGGCTCTGCGATTCTGTTACCCAAATCTGGCCAGTTTTTAAGCCTTTTTCAGTTTTAGTTTGAACACTCTCAGTTGAAACTTTGTAAGCTTTTGGCAACTCTGTTTCCAAATAATATTTTTTTTTACATTTGAGTTGGATATGTAACTGAAATAGACTGCTTGGGGCATTTCAGGCTATCAGACCCATTTAACCACATCCTTCAGGTTTTCCTGCCAGGTCCTGGCAACATGCAAAAAAGGTGGTGTTGTATTTGAATGAAAAAAGAAACAAGGCTTGTATAGCTGAGCAGTAACAGGAAAATTAGAAAAAAAGATGGCAACAGAAATAAATGAGGGAGAGAGATTGGCTGGAAAATAATACTGCAAGAGGAATTGGAGTGGGAAGGGGATTTGGACCTGAGGTAACTGGGCCCAACTGGGATGCAGGATAGAGATGGTGGGGAATAGACAGAGGTTCGCGCGTGCCCCAGCACATCTTTCTCTAGAGGATAAGAAAAGGTCACAGTGCTTCTGAGTCTCACTTGTCTGCACACACTTGCTCTCACACCCTGCAGCACAGCTGCCCATGCTGCTGGATATGCTCCAGCTTCTGCAGATCCCATAGCAGCAAGCAGTTTTCCGTACACACAAGTATCAGAAGTTACTGTGACAGCACTAAGCCTTCAAGCTCTGGGGATGTCCGGCACAGGTTTTGATATGAGAACAGAAGGGAAGACTTCTATTTTCAATCAAGAGTTCTGTGATTAAATTCCCAAGGTATTTTCTTTTTTAAATACCAGCTTGGGATAATATAATGTTGCAAAGGTAAACACAGAAAGATGAAAAATGCCAGAAAGTAGTTTGCCTGCCAAACCATCTCTAAGGCGCCATACCCTGGCACCTTGCCTACACAACCCCATCCTCCTCCAATTCAGTGGGCTCGTAGGGGTGTCCAGGAGGAGTCACGCTGACTGACACGAGCCATCTACCCCACTGAGGTGTTCAGAATTGCTCTTTGGAGGCACTTACCTCTCTCCCGTGACTACACAGGAACTTGGTTCTCAACACTAAGGTAGATGCTTCAGTGTGAAGGCATCCAGATGATCTTGACTCTGCTGTTATCCCACAGGCCATCATCCCCACTCTATAGAAAAGCTAGACCTTTTCTGAGAAATAATCAAAGCTAGCTAACAAAGACACCACTGTTTGTGGGACTCCTTTGTTTGCTAAGGGTAAATCAGGTAGGAATGTCAAGAAGAGGAAAATGAACCTTGTTAAATTTTGGGGTGCTCTGTGATTTGTGGCCATTCAATGAAACCAGATTTTTTTAGATGGTCACATATTTTTGGCATGCCTTTCTGGTAAATTTGTAGAGAATAAAAATACTCACTCTTGGAGCTGGAGTAAACAAAGTTATTCATGCTTCAAGTAGGTGAAGCTCTTCTTAATGTGAAGTACCTTCAAAAATACCAGGTCCGGGTTCTTTAGATTACATGCCTAAAATACTTTTGCCCTTTTGACCTTAAGTTCCCCCTCTATGAAATGATTATAAAGCTTGCCTCTTCCAATGCGTCCCTGTCCTAAGAAACATGCTGTAAAAATAAATTCATTTTGTTCACAAAGCCCTTAGATACAACATTGTGAGTAGGGCCATGAAAAGGTTCATGGGGAATTTAATAACTCTGCCTTCAGAGCAGGATATGAATTGTGTATAGTAAATAAGGCCTGCAGGCACAAATATTGTGTAGCTGCTCATTATTTGAACTCTGCCCATCCTGTGTGTTGAACAAGAAGAGAGGAATGGAGAAAAAAGGTAATTTTACTTTTTATATTTGCTTGTACTTTGTCAATGTTGCTTTTCATACTTAGCTTCTGAAAGCTTGCCTTGCCAGCTTTCATGGACTTTTAAGATATATTTAACATGCAATTAAAAGAGCGTTCTTCAAATCAGCAGGAGGTTTGCATTGCATGTAGCTCCCAAATTGCTCCTGGCTACATCCATGTTTTGATTCAGATCAGATTCTAGACAGCTGAAAAGGGTCCATAAATATATCTGTTCCTCAGAGTGGGCCTTTTCACTGCTCCCCCGTCATGATGTCAGGGAATCTCAGCTGCCATCAGTTAGAAAACCTGTGCTGATAATAAAGCCTTACTGTATTTTTTGGCATTGAGAGTAGATAGAATTCCTCATAGGACTGATTAATTAAATTAACATAAAATAGATTTTTGAAGAACATTTTTTATTCCTCACTATATTTTGCTTTAGTATTTAAAATTCTTCTGCTGCTTATGCATGTACTGTTTATGGTGCATCCTCTCATATGAGATAGAGGACCTATTGTTCCTAAAACACAGCAAAAAGATAAAACAAATGTGCAGAATGAATCTTTCAAAATCATAACTATAAGAAGGTGATATGTTATTTCATGTCATTCTTTTCTACATTCTGTTTAGAAAAAAAGTCATAGCATTCTCTGTACATCTATAAAATAGATAGTACTGATAAATGAGCTTGAGTATAGTTTGCCTTCACTGGTCTTGCTTATTTTCCATCTTTTTTAAAGTAAGAGTCAAAGATAAACTTCTCTTTAGCCCCTGAAAAGGCAGGGAGAATCCCTCTGCAGAAGTAAGTAGTTGATGTGATGAGATAGAGTGCTTGCCTGCCACAAGGGTAACCAGAATGACGGGAGCGAGCCTTGCCTGGGCTGGTGCAGAGCCACAAAAGTCAGTCAGGTGTTACCTGTTCAAATTTGAAAAGATAGCCTCCAGTGCAAGTTCTTATCTGGGGTAGTCAAGTCAACCATTGCAGCCTGGTTTTTTGGAACAGCTGCATCACGTCATGCATCATCACACGTACACCTCTCTGCTGAAGGCGGAGGAATTTCTGAGAAACCTAAGCCCCTGCTTATTATATACCAAGCCTACTGAAGCCGAAGAATATCTTCCTCCTAAAATCCCTTTTCTCCAGTTAGCCATGTCAGACATCTTCAGAAATAACCATCTGTAGTACAGATGCTACAAGTTAAAGATCAAGTGGTAGACTTAATGCTGAATTTCACTTTTGTGTTTAGACTTGTATGACCAGGTCTCATTCTCCAGTGGATTTATATGATTCTATTTTCCTCTTAAAAATATACGAGAGAAATGCTCACAGACCCTTAAATGCAGCAGTGTGAGTACAGCACTATAATTAATGCCCTGGCCTGCTCCCTCTTTTTTTCATTTTCAGTGTGCAAGTCCTGTGGAGTTTGCAGATTGATTCAATTGCAAAGTTAGATTCCCACTGTGATGGCAGTTTTCAAACCACTGGGCCTTTCTGCCTGTCCTGCCAGCCAGGGAACAATGGGTGCTAATTAAAACCCTGCTTAAAAGGTTCCCCTTTACTTCAGCGTTTGAGGCTTTCAGGGGGCAGACAGGGGAAGGCTGCCTTGTTCTGTTGATGCATATGCGAGCACTTAGTGAGCTGGGTGGCTGACTGTGGGTCGAGAAAACACTACAAAAGCCCGGTGCTTATAGGAAAGGGCTGGATTTCAACCTGATGAGGTTAGTTAACAGACTAGACTGAAGAGGGCCCAGCTGTATTTTCTTTCCAAAATTTGAGGCACGTTTCAAAACAGGGCTTGCTTGTTTATCGCTTGCTTCTACTGAAATATTCAGGTCTCTCTCTTCCTGTATTAAATGTGAGCAGTTCTCATAAAGTGCAAGGATAGTAAGTAATAGAGTTTCCTTTATTTTTCCTAATAAGATTAATACTTTAAACAACAGTGGTTTTTAATCAACTGGGCTGTCTGTGCCAAAATGTATATATGGAATAAGTTTTTTACACCAAGGGTTTTTTTCTTGAGCCATTATCTTCTCTGTTTTTTTAACGGAAAAGATCCCATCAGACGTTTCTGTTGCTCAGCATTATAACTGAATTCTAGGAAGTATGCAGACTTCAGCCATTTCTGAGGAGGAAAAAATAAGAGATTAACTATACTTTAGAGCTTTATTTGTAAATGTATATAAAATTGTTCAGTACGAGAATATGGCAGATAAAGAATTACCTTCATTATGTCAAGCAAATTCAATATGCTTTGGTTTTCAGCAAGAGCAAAGAAAAGAAAACACAGCATTGCAAATAAACTCATCAATAAGCCACACAGGTTTTTGTTTGATGTCATTTGTAACTGACAACTTGATCAATCTCACATTGAATAGTCCCTTAGAAATACGAGAGTAATAGGAGCAGAATCTGTCTCAAGTCTTTTGCTGAATAGCAGTTCGCTTGGTGGCATTCACAAACCTGTCCTAGCCTTCTTCAGCTGTTTTTCTTGTATAAAACTATCCTACCCATTGAGACAGCAGAAAATTTTTCATGGGACAAATGGCATGTTATTGATAGTGAATGGTCAAAATGAACAATTCACAGACAACCTCATAGTTTCACAGGTATTTTTCTAAACTTTTTTTTTCCCCCCCAAGCTCTGTGAAGAATGAGTGCTTATGCAGAAATCAGGAATGCCTTGCAAATAACTCACCCACCAAAAAAAAGACTATTAATTTATCTTTTCTTGCTGTCTACAAACACTAAGAGGTTAGCTGCATAGGTATTTTAATTAAAGGATAGATAAAATATTTCATTTTTATCTTTACAGCTAATACTGCTTAATAGAGCTACTTGCATGCTGAAGACTGCTTAAAAGGCTGAAGATGTCTAGGATCAGGGCATATGGCCTTTGTTGTGAGCCACATGCACTGAGGAATAAAGGCAGCGAAGCTCAACCTCCTACTCTTGCTCTGTCACTCAGTGGCTGTTCACAGTGTGATTCCCGCTGTGGGGAGAAGACAACGGCTTTTTTTCTCCTTGTTTTTTCTCTCCTGCTTTTTCTCCCTGTACTGCTCCCCTGCCTGCCCCCCCCCCCTTTTTTTTTTTTTAATTGTTTTAGCTCTCTGTAGGAGCTGGGAGAGGAGTGAGACTGTCTGGGAGAAACCTGCCTCAGCCCCTGCATTTTCCTTCCACATTTACCCATCTGGGCAGGCAGAAAGGGAAAGTTCCTAAAGCAAGGGGGACAGGGCCTGATCCAGTGTGTGTGTCCCCCTTGCCAGCCTTCTCATGGGCACAGCAACACCCATATGAATGCAAAAGCAAGGTGCTACTGACAAAACAGCAGTCGCAAGCCCTGATGCACGTTGTCGGTTCCTGGACTGGCAGGAGCTTTGCCGGTGCAATGCCCTGCACAGCTGTTTAGCTCTGAAGGAGCACAGCTGTCACAGCTGGCCAGGATGAAGAGACAGGAGCCACCTGAAGAGCCCCTCTGTATAACAAGCACCTATAGCAGGTGCTAAGGACCAGTTCTGCAGAGGTCTTTGAAGACCTCTTGAACAGGCACTTCAGAGAAGTGACAGAAGACAGAAGGGTTGGGAATGCCTCCGCTAGGCTGTTACTCCCTTATTCACTGGAGCTTTTTCAGGGAGGCTGGATTGCTCAACAGCAGGAACTGAAATGATCAAATCATAAGGCTGTTGCCAGACCTCTATTAACAAAGAGTGAACAACATTTTGCCTGGTTACAGGAGAAAGTGGTGATTTCTCAGTTGCTGTGGCTACAGGCAAGAATCAAAAAAAAAAAGATTAACAAAACCCTGTTAGTGGGTAATCCCTGGAAAGGTACTCTAACAGAAGACTTTTCCCTCTTCTGCCAGCATCACCCAGTCTTACCTAGCTTCTTGCTTTGATAGCTAAACCTTGAGAAGGTGATAATTTCAGCTAGACAGCTGGCCAGCATCATACAAGCTTGCTGTAAAGGAGATGTACATCTCAGCACCGTGTGCCTTCTGATCTCGTTGCCTCACCTACTCATCTTCACATCTGCTGCTGCCTCTGCCATCTCAGGAAGGGCGATGCCAGCTCAGGGCTTCATTTCTCATCAGATAATAGATCCTAATGGTTCACCTCAGCCCATTTATCTCTATTTTCCTAAAGGATTATACCATCTGTTCCTCAGCTTGATGCTAGCTAGCCAGGACCAGATAAGATTTTCTCTGGAACATGCTCCTGATTGCTTCTGGGAAACTAAGTCAGGGATTCCTGGAAGACTTTGACAAACTGCCCCACTGCAGTAATGTAAAACTGGATACTGCATCTCATCTCTCCTGTGACCTTCACAAAGATACTGTGTGAGATGGTAGCAAGAAAAGGATTTCACCATTTTCACAGTTGTTTCACACACTGAAATGCGTTGGCTGTCTTACCTGGTGGGTCCCAATCACCAGTGGCATGACTTTATGTGCTCTAAAGCCACGCTAACTCTGTCACGTACACTTCTTCACTGCTCTCTGCCGGGTATGGACAGGTCCAGTGTAAAACTGAGCAGGTGGCCTTTGGAACAAGCTTTCAGTCAGAGCAGGGTAGGGAGAAAGAGGCGGAGGAGCAAATATTTCTGATTTTAGGGATGGTGCACACATGAAGGGATTTTATGACCTGGGAGCAGGTGACTGAGCTGGTGACTCAGGAAGCTGCGTCCAGACAGCTGTACCACATAAATCTGTTTGGTGAAGGAAAATGAAACAACTGTTAGCCTTGGCCTATCCAGTCTGATCTAAAGAGGGTGCTTGAATTTTGCTGCATGATCGGCAGACTGTTTTATTAAGATGCTGCACGTGGGCTTTAGAATATTGAATTCTCACCATTTCATGACATTCTCCATACAAATGATAAGTAAATCTCTGTTTGCTACTCAACAAATTCTTTTCAAACACCTCATTTATACAGCTGCTGAGCTTCAATCTTGAGTGAAGCGCATGGGTGCCACGATTCACATAATTGTAAACCAGTCAATTTTTTCTTATCCCCTGTTCTATCCATTATGACTAAACTTTAATACAACCTGTGAGACTGGCAGGGGGGTCATGTCCACTCTTGCACAGAAGAACTTGTGCTGTGCAGAACTGAGGCAGCCAGGCATCCTGTGGGATCTTTCTCTCATCACCTGTTGCTGTGCGAATCAGTGTGACTGCTTAGGTTGCTTATATGGCAGAAAGGTCAATGTATGGAGCCTTCTGAGAGTCAAGGAAGCCCTGCAACATTTCCTAGCCCAGTTCTGGCAATGCATGTGCTTTGCTGTGTGCTCACGCATAAGCCTTGCCCTAGACTCTAAGGAACTAAAAGCTTGTGATTACTGTAGTGCACGTTTTAACCTAGATCAGTCTAATTCAAGCAGGTGGTTAGACAACCTACCATTTAACCCAGCCTTTGCCCTCTGATGGAGTCTAGCCAGGAGCTGGATACACTGAATGTTACTTGAAGCTGGCTTGGAAATGTTCTGAGTTTAATCAAAGGCAACCTCATCAGCCTGGTGCTGCTAAGTGTAGTCCACAAGAGACACGAGCTTCGTCTGCAGTTTCCATCCTCTCTGTTCTCAGGGAAAGAGCTGAAAAAAATTCTTAAGGGTCTATATACCAATGGGAAAGCATTTATCATCATTTCACTCTCTGTTATTAATTTTTACCTGTTGCCAGGGAAGTATTCATAATTCTCAGCAACCAATGTTTTGGTGGGAGATCGTGATGTTCTGTGATGTGTGTTTATGTTTCCGATAGCTCTTGGAAGCCGATGCCTGACCATTTTTAAGAATCCAAGAGCACTTTTTATTTATTCTACAGTTTGCTACAGGAGTGCAGAGTAAATGATTTTTTGCAGTGGGGCAAAATGTGACACCATTTTGTGGTTTTAAATGTGTTCCTCAAAGTATATGTGGATGAAACTTAAAGCAAGGAGTGACAATATGTGGGTGGATGTTGATCAAATAGGTGAATAATTGTAATAAATTTACTCTTACCACATCAGTTATAAATATCCTTTCAGTATGTTGCAAAGAGACATTTTCAGAAACTGTGCCACTTAATTTAAATGTGATTTGAATACAGTTAAGTATATTCTACTGGACTTGGTAACAAAGTGCAGGTGATGTGCACTAAAAAGTCATACAGCTTGCTGACAGCAAAGATTTCACATACCCATACATTATTCTGAATTTTATTGTTTCCTGCTCTGGGAAGCCTCAGAAAATGTATCAGAGAGTATTTTGATAATCCAAGTGCATTAATACCTAATGATGAGACAAATGCCCGTGCCTATAATGTCTGTAGAACTTTGCACAGTGAAAATTTGCTCAAAAGTGACATCGGTAAGTTTGTACTAAAATATCAAAACCTGCTGCCTAAAAGTGGTAGCAAGTGCTCAGTCTGAAAAAAATCTAACCAAAAAAATAACAAAAAGCTGCTTTCTGTTCCCCGTTAGTGCTGAAGACCTTAGCACTGTGCACATAGTATATAAATAAACCGCTGTGATCAACACCTGAGAGCTTATAAATGTCTGAAATGTATGGTGACAATTTGCAGAACTTCAGCATTGCTCCCTCATGCCCACTTGCAAACTATTTGGATAATCTGGAACCTGTTAGGCAATACCAAATACTGTTGTTTGCTGGTCTCCTCTAGGCTTGCACAGCGCAATAATAAACACTGCAAGGAATGCTTCAGTTTATACAGGGGAGTGGCAGAGACATGCAGCTCTCCTTCGCTTTTTGTGGTGCAAGTGTGCCTGATAAAAGGAGTCACAACTGAACTGCCTCAGCCACCTGGTAAAATCATGCCTGCTTTCAGCTACCGGTCTTGCATCTTAGTAGAGCACTCTTTTCATCCAGATTTGCAGTATCCTTCATCCCATGTGTCTGAGTGTTTTTGTTACTGTAGCTTTATCACTCAGGGTCTATTTGCTGCGGGAGATTAGGTCTAGAAACCTGTATACGCTGGGCTCAGTTCACCTCAACTATAACGCTGTGGTTCCAAGAATACGTGGCGGCCAAATTCCCCTGTAGCTGTTTGCGGCGAGCAGATGGAAATTCCGCAGAGGTCTCTGGACCTCGTTCAGAACTGACCTGAATGATTGTTACTCATCAGGTGTAACTGGTCATTAAAAGGCTTTTAAGTGTTTCCAAGCTGCTCCCCAATTTATCGCACAGTGTGGATGCAGGGGAAAAAAAAATAAAATCAAGTTCTAGTTGAAGAAAAGGAACAGTAAAAAGAACAGAGAAGGTCCTGTTCACCTTCTACGCTCTTCTCTCCTTGTTTCTTTCCTGCTCTTTTCCCCTTCTATGCTGTTTGCCATCCATACACTCTTCACATATCCCTCCCATCGCTAATTCCTACACCGTCTAAGATGCTTTTGAGTCCTATTTCAGTTCTGGTGTTCAATAGATGTGAGTCCCATTGATTTATGCCAGGGCTGAATTTTGTCCCCATAGCATACCAAATTGCTTCTGCACACACGTGGAATGCCAAATCAGCGTACAGGCATACCACTTTGTAACTACTTTATTACTCATTTACACTTGGCATGAAATTTGTACCCTTATTTATGCCACTGCTGAGTCTGAACTGTTCCATGAGTTCGATCCTGTACAAAGCTGGCTCGTTCAGAGGACTGGCAGCAGGTACAACACCTATCCCTTGTAAATGAGCAGTTCAAATTCTAATCAAGTCATTAAATCAAACCAACCAAAACTTCTTTCTGCGTGATGCTGTTGTGAAAATGAGGTTGGTCCCTTCCTGGTTCCCAGTACACGTGTGTCAACACCACAGTTGGCTCTAATTAGCACCCTTGCTGGCTACGAAAGCTCCTGAGCCAAGGATTTAAGCAGGCAGGGAGACTGAACTCTTTGTCCCAGCCCCAGGTCACGGCAGGTTGATGAACAAGCAAGTCCTACTTCTGCCTCAGCTATAGCTGCCTTCTATGTTCCGGGACTAGCAGCCTGGCACCTTCCACAACCATGCTGTTTTCATAAAAAACATAGAACTCTAGCCTTATTGTATAATATAGGTATTTTGTCTCTTTTTCAGGGAAGTTTTAGAGTTAATAGGACTGGGGTCCGAGGAGGGATTATAGGATTTTGACCCCTCTGGGATCTTTGTCCTAGATTTCAGCCTTGGCAGGTGGAGCAATCTGTAACCAGCTGACATTTTAGTGGCTAGTTTGTGAGTCAAATATCTTGTTTTGTGTTTTCCTTTTTGGTTTGGATGAGTTTATATGGGTTTCTGAAGTATTTGGGAAAGTTGTATGAGCTTCATGGTGCCACGGCACCTTCCTTGAGCCAAAGAAATTGCTTTCCTCATTGAGAAATCTCACTTCAAAAGAAGTTGTAATGTTTTTTAAATTACTGTTTCAGATGGCTTTTATTTCCAAATGTCTGCATCACTCAGAAAATCTGAGTTTATCCTGGTTTGTGGTATTTCTGATTTATTTTTCCTGTTTAGAGGGAACTTTTTTTTTCTACATGTATCCACTTTCTACACACATACACACACACACACGCACACAAAGAAGAATTTGGAGTGACCTCTGGTCTTCTTTCAGTTTAAGGAAAGAAAATAAGAATGTAAAAAGATTCTGGATCTCAGCCATTACAATGAAAAACATCTGCTGAAGCCTTTGCAAGTATAAATTTATCTTACCATGGGCATAATTATTGATTAAAATTCAGATTCTTATTTTCTAATAAGCTATTTCAGCTTCATAATCTGAAAAAGGAAAGGTAAAGACCTGTTGCAGGTTGGCGCTGCTGTAAAGCAGAGCTGGCCAAATTTTATTCTAGCCACTACCTGATGGTGGTCCAGTGAGCTGGATGATCACACGATGCTGGCTCCTTTGCTCTCTTTCTCACTGCTAAATTACATAAAATAGTTTCCTACTGTTGTGTTTCCATGTAAGCAACCAAACAAAGCACTATGGAGGTATGGTGAAGCCCCAAATCGGAGGAGTGGCTTCTATGACTGTGCATGTGAAAGGTGGTTTCAGGCAAATCTGTAAACCTACTATTCCTATTTCAGCACATCTATCATATCTGAGGAATGCAATGTCTCCGGAGTTGCAGGGACACCAAATTCCTATAGCCAAGCTCAGTTGTGGCAGTCTGGCTATGACTGTGTATTACACAGTCTTGCTGGGATACCAGTCTGTTTTGGGATCTGTGTCGGAGTCGGGACTTGCCCTTGCCTGAGTCATAACAGCAGATCTGAAGAGTCAGAAGCAGCCAGACCTGGCAGGGTGTCAGCCCCCGTCCTGGGCTGGGCAGGGAGCCCTCCGGAGCAGCCTGCCACAGAGGTCTCCGTGCTCTCTCCTTGCAAAGAAATTTTGGCGAAGAAACAGGAAGACACTCTTTCTCATAACAGATCCCATCACACAGCTTTCTTCAACACGGAATTTTGATCTAAGTGCACTAAATAAACTCCTCCTTGTGATTTAGTTTCCAGGACTTCTGCAGGTTTAACAAGGAAAGTGAACTGCAGTGAATGAGTTGTCTGTACAGTTCTGTTCAAACTATAAATGTATCTGCTACAAAAAATCCCCTCTTCATGCCCCTGTTTGTTTTGGTTTTTTTTTAATCCTCCAAACCTATATCTAATCTAAAGGCATAAATCACTTTCCAAGATACAGTAAATTCAACAGGCGTGTTATGTTGCCTTTACCGGTTAGCTAACGAATCTGGTCATGGACTTACTTAGCAATGTTTGATAGGAATTGTAAATGATGCCTGTTTTTATTGGAGCGAAGTAACATTTAAGCATAGGTAATACAGATGATAAATTTGCAACACTAGCAAACTGAAAAACACATGGGACCCGTATGTGTGCCAATTCAAATACAGCTTTATTAAACGCACTTGATTTTAAGCTACCTTTTAGTATTCCATTTAGCAGTTTAATGAGAACCAGTTATAACAGAGCTGGGTTTTTTTCTGTGTCCAGAATTCAGCAAGCTACACAGCTGACACGCATATCAATTTAGGCAGACAAACATCAGAAAATACAATGAAGGCCTTTACTGTAAGTAAATATAGGACATCTATGTGACCTTCTAAGCCAACACATCGTTTACACAGTCTGCTGAGAACATCTGAGGCAGAAGCTATCAGTGTTTCCTTGAGACCTTTTAGCATAAAGACTGTATCATGAATTAAAGAGCTCAAGCTGTTGACTACAAGGACTCCAGCGTCACCAGAGAATGGTACCTAGCAGTGTCCATTCTTACATTAACATCTGCAGCCATTGAAACGGCCACTTGGTCCTGAAGGCAGGGGAGCAGTCTATTATGGACACGTTACAGAGTCCTCTTTCAGCTACTGTTTTGCTGAAGTGCCAGGTGCAAAAGACGTGCTCAAAAAGAGGCTGTAGAAGAGGGTAATGGTCACATCGATTACAAACTGATAATTGCTCACTCACCATTTCCTCGGTATTCAGCTGACTAGCTGTTTCAGCAATTATTTTCCCCTTCTTTATTTCTGTTAGTGGTGTGCCCAATATTGGGGACTGTTTCCCTCTTTTATAGCTCTAACCCGCTATTGAAATCCTGGAAGTGTAATGTATAGCATTAGCTCTAGCGTGTATGATTAATGTAATCACAAGCTTAGCTCTGGAAGGAATCTACCCTGTAGTTTACATTAGCTGTTAGACGACCCGAAATTCTCTCCTCTCCCCGACCCCCGTGCAAACGACTGGTTACGTGTTTTCACTTTTCATTTCTTCTTATGATTTTGCTAAGTCTGGCGAAGGAGCTGACTGCCTGCCATTTTCCACATTCACAGTAACCTTATAGTTCTGAGTTCTGTTTTCAGATGCACTGGGATGATGAGGGTCACAGAGCACCATGCGTCTTTGTTAGCTTAGCTACTGCATCTGTGGCTGCTGTTTTATATAGGTTAGAATACAACCGTTCAGAAAGATATTCACAAAAGTCTGCAAGCACCTCTTTTTCTTTTTCTTTCTTTCTTTCTTTTTTTTTTTTTTTTTGACAATTCTTCATTTTTATTTTTTTTTCCGGATGAGATATCATGAGGAGTGACATCCTTTGTGTGAAGTAATCAAATCATTGCTTTTTAAAGATAGGCAAATTACCACCATTCAATTTCTTCAGTTATCATTTCTTTTCTCAAGTAAGAAATCTCGGCTTACAGAAAGATTTCAAGATCAAATGCAAGTTGACTATCTTTTATTTAGGCTCCAGAAATGTAGTCTGTTAAAAAAAAAAAAAAAAAAAAGTTATAGAGAATTAAATTCCATGGCAGCATATACCAGTTAGTAAAAGAGGCTAAAAGAAACAAAACCTGCAGTTTCTCTTTCTCTGAGAAGAAGAAAGTGAACTACTTGAAGAGGTTGAATATGGATCAATATGAATATGAGATCAATATAGCATTAAAAATCACTTTGGATGACATGCCAGATGATGACAGATTATCATATGAATTAAATCTTTGCTAGAAGGAACAATTATCACAGCACCTATTAGGAGCTTTCTGTTGTGATTTCAGTACAGCAAATCTCCTCTTACCAATGAACAAAACCCTCAATAATACTGACTGAAAAAAAAAAAGCCATCAGATTCCCTACTGTGGTAAAGAAGTCAGGGAGCAGTGTAACAGATAAAGTGCCCACTAAAATGTGGCAGGTTGCAGGTGGGGAGCTGGAGATGACAGTGATCAAATTATTTCTGACATATTTCTCTAGAAAATGAGGATCCTCACAGTTATCCACAAAGCTGGTGATGTTCATGAGCCCAGAACAGTTTTCTTGATAGCTGCAAGAAGGCTTTGAGCGGCAGTAGCTACATACTATCATGCAAAATTTTAAGGTAAGGATTAGATTCAGCCAGTGAATTAAGATGTTATACAAATCCCCATCAGCAACTGGAATCAAAAATTATTCCCTCCCATACAGATTAAGCAGAAATGAAAGGCAGGGGTCTCTGGGGTTATTGCTTGTGCTGTTGGAAGGGGGAATGTTGAAACTCAGGAAAACACAGAGTCTATGTTCTGGCCTTCCTTGTTGCTAATGTATGCTAATTGTTCTATTTCTAACCTCAGAAATTCAAGACTGGTAAATCTGGGGCAAGCTAATTGTCTAATCCTGTGTTTCAATGTCATTCAGACACAAGCAGAATTCGCTGTGTGAATCATTTATCACATTTGATGAGCATTATTAAATGTACTCTGGCCATATCAGAAGAAGAGATGAGCCCACCCCAGACAAAGTAAAAGCAGTTCCCTTTTCCACTACAAGCAGTCTCAAATACCTGCCGCCTCTGCAGGCAGGCATCCCCCTGCCACCCTAGGGTGGTCTGCTCGCCGTTGGCCGATGGGGTGTTACTTGCTCCTTTCAGTTTGAAACGCTCCCTCCTGATGCAGCTTAGAAGCCTAGGAGACACCAGCACCCCTTCCCCATCCTTTCCATACGGTGCTGTACAGAAATCCCGACCTGCACTTCCCTGTGAGGAGGAGAGTGTTTATGGAAAACAAGCAGAAATTTTCTTGTGGTTATGGCACCCAAATACAGGGCAGGGAGCACGATCCTTACCTTGGAGCTGCCGTGCCGGCGGAGTGGGGCTGTTGGAGGGAGCCTGCGCCGAGGAGCTGGGCTGCATGGCAATGCCACAGCCCGGCTGCTGCATTGTGTGAGTGCCCTAATTGGGAATGCCAGGTCTCATCCGTCCAGCAAAGCATGCTGAAAGCACAGTCGCCTGCCGGGGCTCGGGACTGTCCTACCCCGCTCCTGGCTGAGAAATGAACTGTAATCACAGCCAGACAGTATAGGGGACTACTTGCGGTGAGTACTGTATATGGCAATACGTGGGAAGGGTTTTAAGCCCCTTGTTGCAGTTAGAGCGAGTGCATAGGATGTTGTTCTGTGTTTTCTCTCTTTCCTGAACTTTTAACCTCATCCTACCTCTACCCATGCTCAAAATGACAGCCACCGCAAAGAGGGGGGGCGGGGGAATGCTTTCCATTCCTTTCTCTGTCTAAATATGCAAATATACAAATATGCTTAAGCCAGCCATAGGCTTTGGTACTGCTTTCTCTCCCACTGAGTGACTCCATCCTCCCAGCCAACGTAGTGGTCCCCATGAGTAAAAGGAAGATTATTTTAAGGTAAGGTACTTTATTGTAGGACAGATGTCAAGAGAAAGCAAGAAAGCACTTAGTTTTAATGCACAACGGTTTTACCAATGCTCTCAATTTTGAGGTAACATATGGTGTATTATAAGCTAAGTCATCCAATTGTATGTACTGACATCTCCAAAAAAGAAAACATTTTAAGGAGTATAGCCTCTTAATGTTACTGGAGAAGGCTATTCACTTTCCAGTTCACTTCTTGCTGATTTGTGGATATTAAAAATGAAAAGCCAAAAATAGTTCTTAACTTTGCCAGAGAGATCCACATCAATGCATGTCTGTCAGTACTACCCACTTAGCCTGTGGTTCCTCTGCATAACTCAACAGAAGGTCAGAGCCATTCTGAAAGGTCCACAATGGGAATAAGATGTGGTGACAGGCAGTGCTGAGGAGCCGGAGATGTCGACAGGATCTCCAAATATCCAGTGGCCTCAAAAAAACAGAACTCTGAGCTGTAGAAAGTAAATTTATCTAATGTAGGAAAGGTAATCTTGCATGAAATGGGTGCTTTAGACATATTCACGGGATTCTTGGAGATACTGGGGTGCCTAAGCATTTATGCATCCTATTTATGGGCTGCTGGGCTACCCAAAAAGCTCTGCAGTTGCTGAGCAGCTGACTATCAAATTTTAACCCATCGTATTTTTACAACTGAGAGTTGTTAAGTGGCAGTCTTTTTATACTCCTCCAACAAATCCCATTAGAAAAGATTTCTAAATCAATTTTTCTCCATTTGGGATTTTCTCCTAGTAAGTATCTATGGCACTATATGGTGCATTTTAAGTGGAATAAAAATATTTCATTTAGTTCACTACTTTATTTCCCAAAGTACCTCATAGCTTGCAAGGAAGATAACAAAAAAGATAATCATTCTTGGTTTATATTTTGCAAGAGTAGGGGTAACTATGGCTTAGGGTTAGGTTTGGAATTTATGAGCATATGCCTTGTAATCTGGTATCTACACTTTTGCCGTCTGCTCTTGCACAATTAAATGTATAATTAGGATTTTAGATGACACAGGCATAGATTTCCTGCTTTACCACAGACTTGGTTAATGACTTAAGTTAACTGTTCACTGGCTTCCCATGTGACATTCAGCAATGATGGGGGTCATTTCAAATTTCCAGAGTTAAAAATGGGATGTACTGGTAAGTTCATCACATGCCATGAGATGCCTATGATTCTGTTAGCTGCCTGTGGTACTGGCAACTAGCAGAAAAGCAGCTAGAAAGGCTTGGCATGTTGAGGAAACTTAAGAGGGGAAGGTTGACATATTTGCCCTCGGGTGTGCACTTAAAAATCTATTTTTTGTCTACATGTTATTATTACTCTGTAGACCCACTGTGAAATACCTAAAAAGTCTAGAGCTAACACTGAAAAAAAAGATTTATTTTTTTTTGCTTCCTGGGCACTCAGATGGTAGCTTTAGTAAGCAGCAACTTGTTGAAACTGAGATCTTGTCTTGGTTAATGAATTGAAGCATAAGGCATACCTTTATTTTACATATAAAATCCAGTGGGGACATGACTTCGTTGTGGTTGCTGCATCTAATGGAGATAGACCTGAAGGCATAGAGTTAGGTGCAAAATTTCTCACCACTACCAAGGGGTAAGATCCTGCTTCCCCTCCACAAATGTCCTTTGCCCGTTCTCTGCTGCATTCTCCAGCAACTTCATTTTGGCACCACCCGCCATGAGCCAGCTCGACTCCCCAAGCTGACAGAAAAGGCAGCAAAAGCATGGGCAATTCTGTGCTGGTTTTGGCAAGTAAAATCTCTCAGCTAATGGACTCTGCCACAAGGCAAGTGTGGGAGGAAGGCAAGAGATGAAGAAGGAAAGAGGCAGAAGGCCAGACAGTGCAGGGAGCTGGGCAAAGGAGAGCAAGCAGGAGGTAGTGGCAGTTTAGCACGTGAAGCCAACAGTGGGGATGTGTGCTGGAGGCGGAGAAGTACCACCACGCTGTGCTCTGCCCAGCTTCATCGACCTGCTAAAAGAGCCTCAGAAAATCTACCACTGTGTTGGGAATGCTTGCTCTTCTTTTCAAAAAGTTGAGTAATTTGGATCTGGGACAAAGAAAAAAGGAAATTTTGGTTCATCCTGCAGACAGGATGTGGGTGTTTATTTGAGTGAGGGATATTTCTATTTCTAAACGATTGTATGATATGCTTCTTCTTGCTATGCTATGGACTAAGGCAGCCGTTTCTAACTCTTTTTGAAGCTACCACATTCTCCTTTTCACCTTCTGACTTAAAAGATGGTCCCTGGAAGAGGCTGCAGGGGCAAACTTAGGAACATGCATATAAAAAAGTGTAAGTGTCCAGCTGACACTCCACAAGTGTGATACAGATGTTTCAGATCATATTTATGTTCCACGAATGTGTATCAGATAAGCAGCAACTGCAGCGCAAAGTCCCGGATAGAGGGATTGTACTGACATCCTTATGGCCTAGTCACCAAATCCTAAAAAGGCATATTAGTATTTCAGTTGCTGTTAAAAGTGCTTTGCTTATGTTCTTATGCCATCAGTTACGCACAAAATATTTGTGTGGTGGTTCTTGCCAGGCCCTGATTTTTAGCTATCAGCAACACTTACATGCAGAAGTAAAATAGTGTAAGTTCTTAAGGGTTAACTTGGACAGTTTCAGGTAAATTAGGCTAAAGATCCTTCGCCATAGATCTAGTGGGTGGAAAATCTCATTAGCTTCCACCACAAATCTCCACAGAAAAATTGCTGGTTCCCTTTTGCTACAGAGATACTCAGAAAGCAGTAGACAAGTGCTAAACCATTCTCAGGTGCTGCCGTTTACTTAGTGGCCACCTTGCAATCAGAGGTGCATACATATAGTAGAGCTAGAGTTGCTCTCAGGTCCTGGTAGCAGTGGAGTACTACTGTCAGCAGACAAATAGGCCAAGTCCTTGTGTGTGTCATTGCTGCAGAAAGCACCATCCCCCTCTCACCAGCGACTTTAAACTTGATTTGGTATTCTGCCGTCGAACCTCCAGCTGTAATGCAGATGTAGCCTCCGAGAAGCCTTTTTAAAGTCCTGCTCCCTGTCCTAGTACCTTTTCCTTAGGGTAGTTTGCGCTACAGTGGTATCCCAAGCCAGAAATCCTCCTCAGCATTTGCCTGGATGCTGTTCAGATGGCACACTTGGCAAACCTGGGTGACACTTCAGAGTCTCTGTAACATCTCAGCCCTAAAAATGGGTGAGGGGCAGGTGCAGAGGCAGCCGTGGGAAGTCACCTGCTGCTCTCTGAAGAGGCAAGCAGAAAGGGTACTCTGTGCCTTATCCCATTCCCCTGAATTTACCCATTTGGTTTAGCCAAAGAAAATAACCTAGAAGCAGAAGAAAGGAGGAAAATTAGTAGCTGTTACTGAGACCATGGTAGCTAGCTGATTTAGTGAAGAAAAAGGCAAGATATGTTTATTTAAACACAGTGGTAAAACACCATTGTGGGACTGTAATGTACGTTGTATCATCAACATGAAAAAACCCACAGCTGAGACACAGCTCTTTGGGGTCAGAGCCAAGAGAAGCTTCTGCAACAGTGCTCCAGTGGGGCTGGGGTGCTGGGCTGGGAGGTGGCCCCAGCTGTGCTTTCCCCGTTATTCAAAACTTCACCCCAGTCAGCTGCCCCTCTCAGCAGAGGCTGGCACGGCTGTTTGCCCTTTCCTCACTCCACTCATGGACCCATAGAGCAGAAGCTGGTTTTATCAAGGTCTCCAGGGTCATTAATTTTGTGCATCAGGGTAGGTATAACTAAGTCTCTGGTACAACTTAAGAAATCTATACACTGTAAGCTGGGTACTTGCCAAGGCAGAAAAACTCAGCTGCAAGAAAGGGTTAAACTGCAGTTCATCACAGACATCTATGGCTCCAGGCCTCATTCGGAAGTGTGCAGGGGCTCTGGTGCTCTGTTCAAGCACATCAAGCACATGTCCATCAGACAAACTACCAGAGGAGGGAAAGCCAGCATTTGCAAAAAATATGACTGCCTGATTTTTCTGGGACATAGGATTCATGTGCTTCTCTGTGAGTTTTAAATTAGTTGGAATGTCCAACTGCTTCCTTTCGTGAGAAATCTTTTCTGACAAAAGCGTTGCTGACCCCTCCGTCTGCAGCTAGGAACGCTTTGAGTGGATACTGTTATGACGTATAGAATAGCTAATGACTCTTCTGTGTGCAGTGATCTTTTAATGAGCAGCAAGATCCTGGGAAGAATAAAATAATTCCTCCAAACCAAGAACTTAACTCACTTTGAAATTAAATCAGAAACCCCAAATGAATGTACTGACTAATCTGTATGAATGTTCTGCCTAGGATGGATGACCATTATGTCTAAGCATACTTCATTAACTGTATTACAGCAAAACCTACTATAGCTGGAGTACTTAAAATTTAAAGGGTCCAGTATTTCCCAGGCATTTTATTTTTTTCCCCTGAACCTAGGTCCTTACTAATTAAGGAAGTCCAGCTTTAGAGGTGGAGCAACACCAAAAAAGTACCAATAAAATTTTTAAAGCTCTCTAAAACATTTTAATACCTTATTTCATGTGGCATATACAGAGTTATGATGGTTTGTAAGGTATAAAATTTTTTATTAGTGCTCCATTGGGAAGACGGCATAACTCAATCATTGCTTGCTACTCATTTAATGCACATCACCACAGCATTTGACTGGCATACTTATCACAAATTGAAGTCAGTAAAATATTTGCCTCAGCAGCCCATTACACACACAAAGAGAGTTAACTACAAACTAATTTAGGGAATTAGTGGTCAGTTACAAAACACAGCATAAACACACCAACTTTTCTACAGATTATGCCAAATTATCCACAAAAGCTGGTAGGCCTCACAGTGTTTTCCCCAAAGAACGTACAAAAATTGTAAGATCAAGTGACTTGTGCTTTAACATCTTTTTATGAAACAAATGGTAAAATGGATAGGGGAGGTATAACATTCATTTTCTCCCTCTCCCTTCACATCCTTCCTTCCTTTCCCAACATTTAGAAAATTTCACTTCAAATAAGTTAAGCAAGACTGGAAGGCTCCCCTTGCAAATGCCTGCTTCTTTCCAGGCTTGATGTCATCTGACAAACCCAGAGGTTGTAAGAACTCGGTCAGCCTGTCCCCAAAGTGCACACTGATGGTGACACCACACATAGTACAGTCATTTCTCAGGTGATCATTGCTCTTGGTTTCCCTCTTACACAGGAGGCTGCGTGCAGAGGGGGAAAAGGGGCAACTATCAGAGCATCCCGGATGGCATCTGTATGTGTCCAAAAAAGAAGAGAGGCTGGTCATCCTCTGTTATTCTATATGTCATCAGCAGAGCATTGGGAGATTAGTTATGTTTTAGGCTGAAAATTTCCTTTGAATTACAAAGTCTTGGTTAAAAACCTCCTCCTGTTTATCATGGAGCAAACACAGATGGCTGTAGCATAGTGTTTTGTTGTCTTATGATATAGCATACTGATCTCCTATAATAAACTTGAAGCTTGACGTGTATGTCAGTGGAAAAAGGAAAAAATAAATTCTTTAACAGGAGCAGATTAAAGCCCCAGAAATACCAATGTTTGTGAAACAAGGATTTCCATTTCGATCATCAGAGATTTAAGGAGTAAAAATTGTTTCTTCTAGTAAGATTATAAGAATTATTTCAATCTATTCCTACTAATATTAGCCTGTACCAGTTGTATATATAAAAGGAACACTCTTTAAGGCTACATGTGACCATGAAATGAGAAGTTGCTTGGTTGACATTAGAACAAACAAATGATCTCCTGGAATTGTTTTCATGGAGATGTGAGAAAAGCCTGCTAGTTACATCATTCACCTGAAATCTAGAATGCCAGATTAAAAATTGCTCTGCTGTCCAATTTGAAACAGGGATATGAACAATAGACTAGAGAAATGTGATAACCATTGGGGCTATAAAATCAGTCTTGCTCTCGCTTGGATGTTTAATTATTTATACAAAATAGAATATTCCCAATAAGAGACTAAAAACTTGGCAACAGAGAATAAAAATGTATTATTCTTTGACATCCTTTTGAAAATCTATCTACAACTGGCTGGAGTATACGTATTTGAAAATTGCAGAGTTGCAAAAAATTCCAGTGCACTGAACATGCTCCATCCTCATACAGCTCTGATAAGTCAGCTGGGTCGATCGTATACCTTCCCAGAGCTGCAAGAGAGGTACAGGTCTCCCCTGACATTACTTGATATTTACTAGACTGGAAAAAAGATTGTGTATGAATTTAACATGTTGTTTGCCATAAACCAGAAGGAGGAAGAAACAGCCTAGTTAATATTAAAAGCTGCAGATTTTGAAAGAGGCAAGAATAAACTTGCAAAGCAGGTGAGTAGATGAATGAGATTTATAGGAGTCAAAGGACAGTGGGAGAGCATAGAAAAAGAAGAGTGATTTTAAAAAGGCAATAGCTATAAGCATTCCACCCCTGACTAGGAAATAAATAACCAACAGAGAATATTTCTCTTCTCCATCCCTTAGTAGCTGGTCTACAAAGGGCACAATATCCTACTTCATTTTATTCATTAAGCTGGGAACCCAAATCTGCTGTAGACTTCTGCTGGAGAGCATCAAGGTGTGTTGGGTTTTCAGTTTTCCTTTTTTCAAAAAATGGGCAAAACCCAAGGTAGATGTTACCAAAACAGTTGAAACAACATAAAATCTCAGGCCAATGGCTTCAGCCAGAATGACAGTAATCTGAGAAACTTCAGGATTGTCTTGTATATCCCCAACTATAGTTGTAAACTTGCATGTTACCCATGCCTTATTAAACAACACCTTAATTTGAGAACTTAGAAGTGCTTTGAACACTTGATCATTGAATCTAAATGTTCTTTTAACTTCTTTTAACTTCCTTCTTAAAAAAACATCAAAGTACAAAACATATTTCAAAGAGCCAGTCCTCTATCAGCAGTTAATAGCTCAGTTCTGCTGTGCATACGCAGGCAAAATCCTCACTGAAGTTAGTTTCTAAGTTCAGAGAGTTCCTTTTCACTGGATTGCTTTAAAGAAGTATGGAATTGCTGTCCCAGAAAGTATATGGCTCAAATTAAATTGCTACAGCAGTTAGGTTCAGGGACTAGAGCCCCGGGACTTGTGGGATTTATGACTCAGTGTGTCCATCAAAGCCATATGGTCTGGGAAGTTAAAGAAAGCCAGTGTAGATCTGGAATAATATTGGTGGCAAGGCAGGAGCCATGGGTGCCATTGTAGTGATTTAGAAGCAATGCAGAGATGGCCCTGGACTTAGACTTCAGAAAGCTTCACATTGTGCACAAGCTGTATGGAAATCATGGAATCATTTAGGTTGGAAAAGACCCTTGAGATCATCAAGTCCAACTGTTAGCCCAGGACTGCCAAGTCTATCACTAAACCATGTCACTAAGTGACACGTCTACATCTTTTTTAAACATTTACAAGGATGGTGATTCCACCATGTCCCTGAACAGCCTGTTCCAATGCTTGACCACCCTTTCAGTGAAGAAATTTTTCCTAATATCTAATCTAAACTTCCCCTGGCACAACCTGAGGCCATCTCCTCTTGTCCTATTGCTTGTTACCTGGGAGAAGAGACAGACACCCACCTCGCTGCAACCCCCTTTCAGGTAGTTGTAGAGAGCAATAAGGTCTCCCCTGAGCCCCCTTTTCTCCAGGCTAAACACCCCCAGTTCCCCCA
>JAVJGJ010000037.1:40674473-40691675 GCA_035590215.1 Microhierax caerulescens | reverse complement strand
TTGGCCACCTTGGCCACCTGGGCACACTGCTGGCTCGTGTTCCCTGGCTGTCGACCAGCACCCCCAGGCCCTTTCCCACCAGGCCTTTCCCAGCTGCTCTGCCCCAGGCGTGCAGTGTTGCTCTCTGCAAGGTTACTGCTGCTCCAGCAAGGCAAGTGTCTCCATTCACTTAGCAAAGAACAATAAGTGACCTCATCCTCTGGCCAGGTTTTGGCCTTGGGCTGACAGGTACCCTTAGTACAACTAAGGGTACCAAGAGGTGTCTGTAAAAGGGCGATAGGCATCCTGTTTTCCCCAGCTGTGCTCCACCATCATGCATGTCTTTCAGGGAAGTTCATATAGCTAGAATTTGTAATGCCTTCAGCAGGGAGGATAGCTGCATCCTGCTAAGATGCTACCCTATGACTGCCTGTACCTACCTACTCTCCATCTCTACTGGAAATAGCCTCTTCCCACTTTTTGCTGTTTGGATCTAAGGTTGTTGGAATAACAAATGCAGAATGAGTCCTAATCTGGTATATTATGCCAAGTACATGGTGAAAGTGATTCAACATATTAGCCCAAGGCCATGATGGAAGCGAGCTTTCCCTCCTACGTGGGACTGGGAGCTGGACAGATGAAGTGTGGACCCATTGTAGTTTCTCCCTGCAGGCTGCTGCCCAAGGCAGCTGCCTGTGCTGCCAGTTCTCTGCCTTCACCATGGAAATTCCTGGGTGGAGGAGGCAGTTTCATCTCTCCTTCAGGGCAATAACTCCTAGATAGATTCCTCTGCAGGTCTTTGCTTAGAGAGTAACTCTGGGTTTCATGTGTGTCTCACTCAGCAAATTATATTTAAATCCATAATATGAAAGTGATGCTTACAATATGAGGACAGATGACACTTCCATGGTAAGCAATGGCTCTTTGCCATTTTACACCATGGAGAGCAATTTATACAGAGAATCAATTCAATTAACAGATACAGAAAACTCATCTTCCTTGTGTAAATCAGGAAATTTTTCTGAAAATCAATTTGCATGTGATCTTTTCTATTTATTAGAATGTGAGACTAATGCAAATATATGTTATTTTACATATATCATCTATAATACATGTTCTTATTTTTGGGAACTTGTGCTTATTGTATAACTCTTCCTGACTGACTCAGTTTGGAAACACTGCTTTCAGAAAGACCATGTCTCTGTTTATGGTCTTCTTCAATGCTCAAGTTAAAGGACTACTTGGGAAAGACAGTGAACACTTGCAGTCAGATGGATTAATCTTAACTATAAATCAGCTTTAGAGTTGGCAACATCTTCTTCTCTACAGTAGAAAGCTCTGAGGAAGCTTTTCCACAGTTGCAACAATATCCACTTTAGTACAACAAATACTTCCAAAGTCATATTATTTTGTGATATGTTTGTGTTTTTGGCTAATGATGTGGGGTTTTTTTGTTTGCTTGAACTGGTCATGGTGGTGCTTTTGTTAAAGTTAACTGTGGATGGAGGGTTGTGCTGCACAATAGAGAACTACTCCACTTTTTCCCCCTGAGAAAATACACGACTCCTATCCCACTTCATGAACCGTTTCCTGAGTTTGAGTACATGTTTTCAGGCATGGAAATGGCTGTCCTTGCCTTATGAAGTCATTAGCACAAATATCTCTAGAGAAGCAAGGAAAAGCTTAAACACTGAAATGAGGCTCGGGGCTGAAAGCTCTTATCTCATTCATTTATTTGCTGGTGTTGTGTGTGTGTGTGGTACAAGGGAGATTTAATCAATACTGCAAGTTGGAGACTATACAAATCTAGGTATTCACACAGAGAGAAATATTAACATACTTTTAGTATGAGCTTACTGATGCATCAGAGGTTAGAGATGAACATTATTAATTGGTGGCAAAAGATATCTACTTCTATTTAAGAAAATATATGTATCTACTACCTTGCTTGAAAACTCAAATAGAATTCTCTGTGTAGATCTCTGTGTAGATACAATGCTTCTGGATGTCTTCTCACACCCCGCCACAGGCCCTCTGTATTCTTTCATCAAGCCTCACTGCTCATATTGCCATAAAACTGTTACAGGAAAACTCTTCTTCACATTCCAAGGACTGCTGTTGTTTGGGTTTTTTTTAAAAAAAGGGGAAAGAAAAGAAATTCCTAAGGCCTTTCTAGATTTATACAATTCAAAGTGAACTAACAATTCTATGTATCACATTCTTCCCAGCTTCCTCTGATCTGAATGCAATAGAAAGCACAGAATAAAGCAGAATCTGAGACTAGCCAAAGCAAGTCTCCTAAAAGGGGTCACCCATGCTCTTCGTGACATGAGATAGTAGTAGACTTGGTAGTGAGTTCCAGTGTAGCACTACTTCAGCTCAAAAACCATGTGTGTAGCACCTTGCTATTTTGCCTGCAGCATCAGCCTCCAGCACTGCTCCTGATCCTGCTTGTGAACTGAGGACATTTCCTCCTGGTGTAAAACTGGCTAGTCCCCTTTTAGTCGTCTGTTGTAATGAACTAAGCAGATATAGATCCTTAAGTTTCTCCCTTGCAGCTGTTTTCTCTGACCCTTGATTTACTTGTTCAACTTTTTCTGTTTGTAAATGTCCTTTCTAAAAAGGTCACCTTCCAGGCACTTAATAGAATTTTACTGTATTTATTAATAATTATAGGTGAGTGCTTTAAAGTCAGTGGGTTTGAATGTTTCATGCCCTGGTTGCTCAACTTCAGAGTCTGGAAGGAGCTTGGAGCTTACGGAAGCACATGCTTCTTCTTTTGAAAAGTCTAAAACTTACATACATACAGCATCACCGAAACATAGTTACCTCTAGGACCAACAACAGCGATCAAAAAGGCACACAAACAATGAAAGACCTGGGAAGAAGCCATGGTTTGTGATATATATATATATATACATATATATATATGAGGGCAAGTAATAGTTCCTATTAAAAGATCTCATGGTACTTTCCATATTCACTGAAACAAGACCTTACTTTTTTAAGCCTGCATCTGAATTACCCAAACACAGTAATCATGGATGCGTGTAATTTTTTTCCCCTCCTCCTGCTTGATCCCAAATTTAAATCATAATGCTGACCTCGTGACGTCACTCTCAATCATTTCCACATGGCTTCACTTGTAGGATCAAAAAGAAGGTGAAGCTCTCTTGTGTCAGCAGAAAGCTGATTTGGGGGATGGCAAGATAATTCAATGAAATTACTAGTAATGGCAAGGAGACTTCAAAGAAGCCTGCAGGTAAAGTACTATTCTTTTTCAGTAAATATTTGTTCTGCCTCAAATTTACCATGTTGGTAGAAGTTCAGTTTAAAGGGGGCTGTGCTCGTAAGGAGATCCCGAGTCTTCAGATGCTGCAGTTCTTTTAGAAAATCTCCTGAATTTAAAATCCACAGGTGAATTCCAGAAAATAAACCTCAGTGACAAACAAAGTAAGACAACAGCATGTTGGGTTGCCCAGCTTCATATTTCCATTTTCTCTGGTACGTTAGTTTTCTAAAGGTGGCATTTTGGCTCCGATCGAATGGAAGGGCAAAGGTTACTGAATGCGAGACTGTGGCTGCTGGAAAAGAGAACAACCACTACAATGGTGGGGAAAGGCAGGCCACCAGCGCTAAGCACAGAGATATGCGGGAAATTGGCAAGTAGGAAGAGGATGTCATTTTCTGAGAAACCAGGAAATGAGCTCCGTGTTCAAGCATTTCTATTTATGGTATAAGAATTGCAAATACTGCAGGAGATATTTGATACCAAGATGAGGAAATATATGTCAGGCCTTTTAGGTTTAAGCCTTTGTCTTTGCATGGCCTGCTTTTGTTCAAGGAAGCAACAATGGTAAAGAGGGGATTTGGGAGGGGGAAAAAAAAAAAGGCTTCAGCTGCAGCATTTCCCAAACTATTTTTCCCGTGCCCCTCTCCCAAATGAAGTCTATAATTCGTGATCCTTCTTTCCTCCTTTCCTCCCAAACTCATCCAGCATCCAGCATTCAGGATTACAGCTGGTCATCTCAGCTTGCAGCCCTGACAGTGTCTCTTGTACATCCCATCCCCACTGCTCCCCGCCCCCCCCATCTGTCCCAGAATGTGAGTCCTGGTTTAGGAACTGTTATTTCCACTGGATTCAGTTCCTAGCAACCTGTCTCTAAAATACTTTGACCAAAAGGGAGCTGTTACCCAGAGACTGAGATGCTAATTCTGCTGTGTGGAGCTGACGTGAATTCAGAGTAAATCTCCTGGCCACACACCAGCATCGTCCTGCTGGGCTTGTCCCTAAACGTGTAAAATCAGAAAACCTCTACAATGCATTTGTAAGTGTAGCACCTCACTCTTCTGCCCCTGAGGTTAGCTGCACTGTTTGGTTAGCAGAATGTCTCTGTGGTCATTTAATTTCTATTCTGCTGCAGCCCACAAACATTTTCCCTCTTTTGTCATTAGCCTTTATTAATGCAGATACTTTTCCTTCAAGTGTCATTAGTTCTATGTTTTAAGGAAGAAATCAAGCATTGCTTGAGGGGCGGGAGGGGAAAGGAAACACCATTTTCATTGCTCTTTCTGATATGTGCAGGCATCAACTGTCTGAGTCTTCTATGACAGGGTCTTTCCCAGAGCTAGTTCTCGCCCCTGCCTTTCATTTACACTGGTGACTCACCAGAGCCACTGACTCGCTTGCCTGGTCCAGCAGCTGCACATCTCCTGGAAGCCATTTGCTCATCCCTAACAAGGTAGAGGCAACAGCAATGCTCAGTGCTATTTGTTTATCTATCCAAATATAGATTTGAAAGGCTCATTATAGTCATTTGACTTCGAAGCATCTTGGCCCCAGAATACCACGTAATTAAAACAAGTAGACAGTTTCGTGGGATTTCTGCTCTTTTGTTCAAAGGTTTCTGAGTTAACTCAATCACCTCCTCTCTAAACCAAGGTATGCTTCTCCCAGTGCCTGCTGATTATCTCAGGGCTAAAATATGTGCATCTAAACCAAGGAAAACAACAGTGAGATGCTCTGGGAGAGTACGGAAGCAAAGGGCAATGACTAGAAGTCGTGATCTCAGTGGTAACACTAGACATAAGGTGCTTGCTGGCCCACACTTCTTGACCCTGAGAAGGGGACACCGGTGTGACAGGCACACCATTCCTCGCACCACCCTACATCTGAGACCCATTTAGCTTCCCTGCAATGCACTGAAGTTGGGAGAAATTGCTGGGTGTCACCATAGCCCTTGTCACCTAGGGCACCACCAGTGCTTCCCCTTTGTGACAGGGGGTGAATTAGGATTTTATAGGAAGAAATATTTTTTTGCCTGAAAACCGAGCTGCTGCAAGTCACCGGGGATGTCTATCATGAACAAAATATGTTGCAGTTCCAGCCCTGTGCACACGAGAGGTTTCTCTGCCTCTCTGTGCCAAAGTAACACATGCTATCGAAGGCAGTGGGTCACACGGTGCACAGGCTGCTGCCGTGTGCCAGAGCCACCAGCTCTGCACAGCAGAGGATGCAAAGCAGCTCCGCAGGGACCACGGAGACGATGCCCGTCACAGTTCCTGTCAGGCCAGCACTTGCACTTGTGTGAGGTGTAGGTGATTGCTACACTTGTTTCTGAGACTGCTCGCAGCATAAAAACAGACAGTGACAGAACTGCCTGGCAATACAATCTGATGTAAAACCACAGTGGTTTTCTACTTTTTAGAAAGATTTTGTAATGTGTTTGAATTGGCCACCTGGCTATCTTTGGCTGCAATTGCTAATCCTTCAATGTCCTTAACTGGTGTCCTTGATACTCTAAATTAGCTAATGTTTTAAAAAGATTTTAATTTTTATTTCTGATTATGCAATGGATGTATCACTGGATATTTTTCATGTCAGTATGATTAAAATGCTTAATCTCCTAAGAGAAATTTGCAATGATTTAAACCACTGTTAGAATCCAGCTTTAAGATTTAGGAGAGTAAAAAGCCACGTAAATTTCGGAGGCAGCTATTTTTCCATGAGATTTTTTCACTCTCCTAAAACATTGGGACAGAATCTTCGCATAGGCAGACTCGATGCAAGTGCTATACGTATACGAGGGAATGTCTTCTGCATTCATAAAACTGAGGTGCCCCGGGACTAGGGTCCTAAGCCAGCAGACAATTTCTAAGCAGCTGAAGGGACTATGACAGCAAAGCAGTGGTGTGCCCTGACCCAGTGCTGGGGACGATTGGGAGACCACATGTGTGTGTTCAGGAGGGGTCGAAGTGTTCCAGATCTCACCCTGTGGACAAGACCTCAGGCTTGATTTGGGATGGGAAGCGCTCTCAGCAGTGACCGCTGCTTTGGCAAATTGATCAGAATTAAATTCCAAAGAAACAGTCTTCGGAAAACCCAGTATATGAAGGACCTTGCCTGGGAAGTCTGTAATGTCATTCTGCTTGTGGAAATAAAGAACGTCAGAAAAGACAATCTTGGTGTAAAAAAGATGAAATGACCTAACCAGTACATTATGTTCATAAGGAGATTCTTTCTGTCAATCTTTATATCAACTTTCTCCACATTTTTCAATATATTCCTGACTCTTCACAATTCAAAATGTAGTGGAACTTGCATGTTCATATCTTGATCTAAAAACTATTGAGCTGTATTAGTTAAACATTTTTAATTTGCCTAAGTGATGGTCAAATTTAAGACTAGGTTTCTCAAAAGTACTATTGATATCACTTGTTTTTAATACGTCTTTATTTTTATTTTATTTTCTTTATTGTACAGTCTGCATCAGAACACTTGCGAGGGGATTTCTGTGGTCTCACCAAAGGTCTTTGTGATTCTTAACATTCAAAATATAAAAAGATGCTCTGTTCTTTTCACATTGTTTTAATTCTCTTGAGTGAGATATTGAAATTTCCAAGTCACGAAGGGCATTCCAGTGTATGGCAGTCAGATTTCTCCTGGGAAATGTACAGATAGTTATTTTCAAATCTGAGGGGCCTGTGTCTGGGTTGTTAGAATGAATTGCTAAGTTATACGTACAGGTGCTAAGTGTTATTACGTCAAAGCTTCAGTGCAGGAAATGAGATCACTCAAAGGTACCACAGGCACTGAAATATTAAGAACTGGGTACTGCAACCATATTTACCTCCTGGTTTCAAATCTCCCCCTGTGAAAACCGCTCATTAGCCATTCTGGTGAATGCTGTGAAGGAGACCAGGCTGGGGTGGAGGGATACAATGAATTTGGACTGAGTTTTCAATTAAAATCCATAGTCTGTTCTCTTTCTGATAATCTCTAAATTCTTTTGAAGAAATGATCATTATAACTGTGTTTAATCTGTTTTCAAAACAGACTGTGAAATAGCCATTGTGTATGCACCTTCTGTTTTTATAACTTCTGCGCTTTGATATTGTAATTGATGCAAGTGGGTGCAATTAAATCTTTATTTGGAAACTTGCACCAAAGCAAGTCATTCAGAAAAAAGCCACCAATGTGCTTTGACTCTAGATTCTCACACATATTTGCACTTACAATCAAAGCTTTTGTTCTGTTAAACTAACAAGGGCTGTTTAGCATAAGAAAGAGTTAACACAAGCTGCCCTAGGTTGTGCTAATTTCAGGAATAACACTGCAATGGGAAAAAAATCTGCAGGAAACTATGTTGTCCCAATAAAAATGACCAATTTTTATTTTAATAAGCAACTCACCACAAGTGGAAAGGTTTATTGTTAAAAATGGCCAATGATATACCAACAATTACTGTTATTCAGTGATCAGATAGCTCTTTCTTGATTTTCTTAAGTGAAAGAAAGATCGCAAGAGAGCAGATCAGATCTTTGGCTCAAACTACTTCTAAAATAGTCAACAAACCACTACTTTCACTTGTTGGGCTTTTATATCGGCATGAGACAGGCAGGGATCAAGATCTGCAATTAGCTCTAATGCATGGTTTATTAGCATGTCTTTATTATTAGTGCTGTGACACAGCTATTGATCAGCTATCACATTACTATGCATGGTTCAGGTACTGCTGCTGTCTTAAAACTTAGCTGTGGGTTCATTTGCCTGAAAGGGTATTTTGTAGAAGGGTATGTGTAATTCATTTCAGTGAAATTATCTGCCTGCTTGGTCCCACTACAGGGCCAGGCTGTAAAAGCACAAAGCTTAGTTCAGGCTGTCAGCTGCTTCTGGAAAGACTACAGCTCAAAAGCTTTTTTCTTTTGCTCAGAGACTTTCAGCTAAAAGGGAAAATCTTAAATGCAATAAAAGATGGTGTGTGTATATGTGTATATATATTTACACATATGTGAAACATATTTTCTTTTTTTTCTCAGAAAGTTCAGGTAGACCATTTTACCACATGTGAAGCTAAGTCACGATAGCACATAGCGGGTATAGTCAGGTTTGAGTACACCTAACAGCAAGTTTAAAACCCTCTATATTCATTTATCTGGAAAATATCATCTTGGCCTTCTTGAGACACAAAGAAGACGACTTCAAAAGGGCACTCTTTGGCAGAATACATCTCCAGCACCAGCCAAGGCTATTTATGGAGTTCCCATGCCAGGCTGTCTTCCTGACGGGAAAGGTCAGCCCTCCTCATGCGTCTCGAACAAATATGGCAGAGACACTAACGTCAGTTTATCACTATGAGGAAATCAAACTCAAACTCCACTGAAAACTTCTTTATTGTTGATCAGACTGATTTGAAAAGCACCTGGGCTAGTGCCTAAAAAAGATGCTTGTTTTCTGATGAATTCAGCATCTGAGGGATAGGTCTCACCTACTGTACTAGGACAATTGCTCATTAGTAGAACACTGTCTGTCCCTAGTGCCACCCTTCAGGAGATGACAGCTGTAAAGTTTCTCCAGTCTGACTCACCTGGAGTTTGTGTGAGTTCCAAAATTTTATTTTAAGATCATCTTAAGTCCATTTAAGATAAGACTGTCTCTGAAAGGAGATCTATTTTCTTCCAGCTCTCCCTTGGCTGTACATTTCTGTGCCTTTTCTTGTGTCAGCAGTAGCATTTTCATAGCTTTATGGTCTGATTAAACCTGACTGAAATTCAGCCATTAAAAAAAAACACAAACCAGTGGTCAGCTAATGTTTTCGTAAAGGAGTCAGCAGGAACAAGAACCGGGGAGGAGCAGAGCAAAGGAAAAGGGTGGATTGTTGCTTCCAGTGGTTTTTGCTGGATGTGAACCTGCCCTCTGAAGCTCCATCATCTGCAGTTGGAGTGCAGCTCCTAGCTGCCTCTGTGGCACCAGATGTTGGACTGCAAGTCAGACCACAGCCTTACTACAATTCGATCGTGAATTCTGATTTTTCAGAGTAAGAGTGACTCTCTGATAGCATTCAGTTTGAAGAAAATGTTAGAAAGGCCTTGGATTTATTAAAGCGTGGAATGAAAACAAGTTTCGAAAGTAATTGCAAAATGACATTTCTGTCCTTTTTTTAGAACCATGTGTACAGCCTTGGGAGGAGAATGAGCCAACTATAAAAAATATTTCAAATTCCCTAGGACCGTACAGAAGTAAGAATGGCTCTGCCTTTATTGCTAGCCTAACTAACCAGGTTCCACCTTCCCACTGATTGATAACAGAATGAAGGAAGAGGAAAAATATTTTTCCCTCCCTTAAACCAAATGTGGAATTCAAATAAAAACAAAATAAACCAGCCAGGCAAATATTACAACTTCCTGCTCTGGTCCTTTTAAAATTCAGCTTCACTGACACAAGTTTGGAAGAGATTCAGTGCCCAAAATTACCACTGAGAGTAAATAGTAATTATATTTGCCATCAGAGGAGGTTTTGGGTAAGTGTCAGCCTAAGGACAGCAGATGGGACTATCTGTTGGGAGTTTCTCTTTGCTGCTGTAGTAGGTTTTGGTTGGACAGAGAAAGGAAAGCAGAGGGAGAGGGGAGCGGGAAGGAAGGACTGAAGCGCTGCTCAGGCCCACAGTGGCATCAGGAGCAGCAGCTTTTGCAGCCACACTTCCATTCAGTCACTTCATTCAGACACTCTCTGCTGTGTCCCTTCCTCTGTAGTGGTCACAACCTGGGAAGTGCCAAGGGACTGCCTAAGTAAAGGCAGGGAGCATGGCTGCTGTACTAAAGGTGGCGGGGGAGAGCTGTGACGGAAGCCATGAGGATGAGGAACAAGATCCTCCTTTGCCACAAAAGTTGAAGAAGAGAAAGTGCAGAGAGGGGCAGAGGGGCAGGAATCTCTTTTCTCACCCACAGCCTTTCAGCAACGCCACAGCCAGCAGGCTCTGCAACCCAGTGCCTTTTTTCAGACTCTGTCTTTTGGGAAAACGTCGCCGAAATGCATCAAGACCTGTCAGCACCCCTTTCCTGCAACTATTCCCCTAAAATCTTTCCCTAACCCCTTCAAAACCTTCCCCTTTCATTGAAGACCGTTGAATTCCTCACTGCCCAGCTTGAATGCCCTCAACCTCTTCTGCTTTCCTGAAATTTGACTAATACCTTCTTGTCCTCCAAAGTACCATGACTTTTTCCATCTTTTCTCCCCCAAATCATTCTGTCGCTACTGCAATACGGAATTCTGACTATCCTTTCTTCATCCTTGGGACAGCACAATTACATCCTGTCAATAGAGCTGAACAATCTGCTGCTCAGTAGGCACCTCAGACGGCTTCGCTCATGCCTGCCTAAATTAGCTTTGCTTGGCAAGAAATGACATCTCTCTTTGTGGCTGAAGACCTTCATCCACATTGACACAAGACCTGCACCTGTTCTTGAGACTTTTTATATATCCAGAGAGATTGTTCTGACCTGTAAAGTAATCACTATGTCTTACAGCAACTCTCCACCTCATGCTAACACTTCGCTCTCAACTTGTTTCAATATCACATTTCAGTTTTTACTCTGTTGTCACTTTATTAGTTTTCTCTACAATGAATTTTTTTTACTGACACAAGAAGTGATCCATAGATGTTTCCAGGAAATGAACTAGAGGTTTTGGCAGTAAAGTGAGGACATTCTGGGCTTTTGGGACCCAGAAAGGGAATGACAAGTGGTTTGGGTCAGCAGCATAAGCATATGAACTTTTTTTTTTTCCTCTTAAAGTAAATACATTTGAATTGTTATCTAGGGGTCATGCTTACAAGCATACCGGTTTATGCTGTTTCAATCTATGATATCCTTAATTTAGGCCCAGCAACAAGAATTTAGATGTAGAATTATATGCATATAATACTATACATACATTTTATATACACATATATATATAATTCTACATATCAGTATTAACTATACATGTCTACACATACTTTTTTAGGGATGGATATTGACATTTAAATCAATCCCACGTGTAGGAGAAGGTACTAGTAGCACCCAGGACAACGCTAGGAAAACTTTGGCTTCAGCAAATGCATTCCCCTGCACAGTGAATACTGCCTTATCCTTCTTTTGGTGACTTAGGACTGTATTATGACTTCAGTATATGCTTACCTTGGGTGTTAGGACTACACCAAGATTTATGGTCAAGAGGGCCTTGAGCAAGTCTACCAGCTATTACAGCTACATTAGCCTACCTGTTAACTTGTAGGGTGCTTATGTTAGGTGCCAATTTCCTTGAGGTTAATTGTCTTAGCAGGTGCAACTCTGATGTTAATTATATATGAGGCAACCTTAGCATATTGGCCTGTTTTCTTAGTGAGAACAGAAGAAATGAGACTGAAAGGTCCCTGCTACAGTATAAAAATTGCTATACAGAGGTATAGCTGGTCCTGCAATCTGTCTGGTCTTTCTGCTTCCAAATATTCTCATCGTTCTGTCTGAGATGAGATCGCAAAAGGGTTAAATGAAATATTTTCCTGAAGTGTTATGGGATTTGCTGATACTTTGTTGTTATAAAAAGAAAAGGGGCTACAGAGGCTGTTGCTTCCTTGGCTCTCTAGGAAAAAAAATGAAACTGTATGTTAAACTATGCATTTTCCCACGCTCTGTCCAGAACATCATGAATATAGCTGGTTTTTTTAGGCAATTAGTACCTTGACTATATGCAATATTAAAGGTGTACTCAAAGTGGGGAATGGTAAGTTTGAACCTTCTTAATGAGAGTTTTACTTATTTTACTGAGTTTAACCTAGGAGTCATTCAAGTCCTTTCTTTGTCATTGCATTTTTTTCAGGCTGAAAGTTTTGTAAGGGCAAAGATGAGAATCATGTAAGAAGGAGGGACTTAAAGATGATGGTTGGTCATCAGTTTACTAATAATTAACATTAAAAGCTATGAGACATTCTGGTTTCTAAATTTTTGGCATTTTTTCAATTTTTGTTAAGCATTGGATGGTTTACCTCAGGTTTTTTCAGTAATGAAATTGAACTCTGCCCAAAAATGTGAAGTCAGCACAAGTTCTGAGAGCACATTGCTTGCTGAGTTCTCACACTTTAAAGCCCTATAGACTCTACATATACTCTCCCCTTAGTGCTTTCCCTATTGCTGAGCATGGGATCACCTACCTTGTGCTGACTGGTTAAGTCTGTTGATTTTCCTGCCTTTATTTGCCCCTGTTTTCCAACTGTCTGGTGTGCTGAGCTCTTCCCAGACTCACTGATCACTTGTTTACTGTGCTGGAGTTGGAACTCTTGGCCAATTGGCAGCTGAGAGGGGAAGAACCACAGCGTCTCACTGCATTAAATTGTCATATTAGGCTCTAGCATGGAAAAACTTTTGCAGGCTTTTTTTTTTTTAGTTTTTTTAGTTTTTCCCTAAGCATGACATGACAAATATGTGGGGGTTTCATATGTCGGGGGTTTCGTCTTCTTTTTTATTTGGGGATTTTTATAAAAGGTTTAGCAAGGACAAATGTAACCAGCACTCCTGCTGGGGTAAGAAAGATGTCTTTTTTTTCATTATTGCAGTGGCCCTGCTTGTTACAGAGCCACTATGCCACCACTAATAAAGGAGCTACCTTAGAAGAAATAGTAATTGAGGAGAATCAGTATTTTGGGAGGGCATGTAAGTGAAGCAACACAAATTTGGGACTGATGATCATTGCAACCATTAATCTTTTTCTGGGGGCAAGTGATAGTGATGACAAGAATCTGACAAATTGTAAAGCTCTGTGATGAATGGAGTCAATTATGCACTTTTGTCTGTCTCACCTGCACTCTGTCCTCTGTTCTGCTTACCCCTCAAGGGAACTATTTTTAGCATTGCAGACCTAAGATTAATCTTAGTTGGATAAAACTTCCATACCATCCGATTCTGTTGCAGAGAAGATGGAGGACAGCAGGAGAGCTTCCTTTAAAAACTGACGAAGGCTAGACTCTTCCATCCCACAACAGCTATGCACAAGCAGGTAATCGTGGGTCTGGAACTGCACCCTTAATGCATTTCTAAAGCAGTCCTTTTGTATCTAGCATATGTATGAATTCACACTGAGTACATGTATATGCCCATATACATTATCCCAGAAAATATGGAAATTGTTGTGGGACACCTGAACTAGCATCCATACTGCTAGGATACAGAATCCTGCATTTTGCTGTACTTGCACTGTATGTAACTCACTAAATCTTTCAGTGTTTTCTGCACATTAAGCTTACCATAATTTTACATGGAATAATTATTGTTATGTTACACAGAACATTATGTTCAAACGAATGGGTCTGAACAGGCACAGTGAGGAGAAAGCTACCCCAGTGGGTATTTGGTTGCATGTCCTGCCAGTTATCAATTTCTTCTTCCTCTGGTCAGGTTTTAAAAGAAAGACTTAATTTTTAACTATGCCACTCAAAGCTCTCCACGTTTGGCAGTGCGCTCTGAGAGCCAAGCAAAGCAGTTCAGAGGACTGAAGTGAAGGAATACCTGACTCCTGAATCTTGTTTGGCCTTGGGCATGGGCTTTCAGCATGGGGGAATGTACGGAGGTGCCAGGTGAATACTTTTAAAAGACCCCATGTGTCTGTGGAATTTAGGTGACTCCAGGTTAGGAAACAGCTGAGCAGAGTTTTGCACAAATTACAGTTTGGGATTTAGCACCCAAATTTTACATGAGCCCTTGTCTGACTTTGGAACGCCTGCATATGAGAAAAATAAAATTAACTGCTGACTTCACTAGCAGCTGCTGTATACTCAATACTTTTGATCAGAACATTTTTACTTAGGTTCCTGAATACAGATTTATGAGCCAACCTTTAAAACTCTTGGCTGAAGTTCTTAAAAGGAATTAATCTCTCATATACTACCCATGATGAGGCCCCAAAACTACCAATTGCTAAATTCTTTAAGAAAGAAAGAACAGCTGTACCACACTAAATCATGGTTATACTAGGCTTGGCACCCTCCAATAGTGGAAAATAGTAGGTGCTTGGGGTAAAGTATGAGAATAGGACAAGCACAGATTGATACGTGTCCAGGATCCTCTCTAGGCAGTTCAGGGATTCCCTGTACGAGAAGTTCTGTATTTGTATTTAATTGCTGGGAATAGTTGGGTGGGTTTTTTTCCCATGAACATGCCCAAACACTTAAATACATGTAATTTTTTATCCCCCACTGCATCTTGCAGCAAGGACTTCCAAGTCTTCATTGTGGGTCCCTATGAATAAGCATATTTTTCTGTGCTTCCTTGAACCTCCTCTTTGCTGGAATCTTTAGAGAGGAAAATGTTGTGGTCATTCCTTAGTTACCTCTTTTTTACCAGTCAGGATTTTAGAGGCCTTTTTATTATATCTCATCAATACGTCACCCAAGTTCAACATGAACCTCTGCATGTGTACATTTTAGGCTAGAATTTGACCATGGACTTGTCTGTGGATTTATAGTCATGCTCTAGAACCTCTTGTGTTCCTATATAAACTCTAGGAAATAAAAAAAAAACCAGATTCTCTGCATATCAGCAGCAGAGACAGACTGAGATTGCCGCAGGAACCATGAAAAATCCCCTTTAATTACTTTCAAGAGCTGAAAATGCCAGAGTTGAGAATTACGTGAGGTCCTTGAGCAGAAGTGCACGTGTGTGAATGCGTACGTATGTCCACACAGACACAGAGAACTGCCAAGGATGTCTGTGCTGGAGGAAAGATGGTGAGTTCAGTCCAGGCAATGCTGAGCGAATCTCAGTGCCCCGCTTGAAGACGACACTGCTGGCTACCATGGAAACTAATTGGCGCTAATAAGTAAGGGACATTAGCTGTGGGAACAAAACAGGAGTAACTATTTCTTGATATCACAATTACCTGCAATTAACCTAGTGTATTAGGATTTACTTGCATAAAGCATTATTCATGTTGTTACAAGTCTTATTTGAGTGGGGTCAGTCTGACCATAGCAGGAAGTTCACAGGTTTGATAGTCAACTTGAAAACCTGTTTTATGATGCATTATTTTAACAGTATTTCAGGTACAGCTCTTCCAGTGCAGCTCTCATTCCAGCTTTTAAAACCTAAACCCTTTGCAGATGGCAGTCTGGATAGAAAAGAAGCAGCGGAGAAGTCTGTTATAAACTGTCACAGCAAACTTAATCGGGCTGTAGTCAATAAGAGTAGCAGTTAAATTACCCCGCAACATCAGCAGTAGCTTTTATCTGAAAACATGATCATGTGCAATGTTTGAGGGCTATTGCTAACCTTGGTTTTGGAGATGAAAATTTGTATTTCAAGTTGTTGAAGAGTCTTTGAAGACGTGTGGGTGTGCATGTGTCTCTGTGTACAAAACATGCAATTAACTGTGTCAATTTTACACTATTTTGACTTGACAGGCATCAGCAGAGGCATCCCTGACTCACACAGGCACAAAAACAGCAGAACCGGGCCTGCACATCGTATGAATGCTTGGTATCTTGTTTATGTATATTTATGCAGAGATATAATACACAGCATTATATAAGCATACACACAGCACAACGTGAAGTAATTGCACTGCACATAACCATCATTCATGTTGGTTAGAAGTATCTAGATGTTGAACCTTGTTGAGTTTGCGTCTCGTCTGACCAATATCAAACGGAGCAGCGGTGAGCTGAGCTGCATTTTAAACAATGACTCAGTACACGGGATGATACAGCACAATTTGGGGGGGCTTCTTTGATATTCCGCATCTCTTTACCACTATACATTTTTAATGCAGAGTTACTAATACAATATTGGTAAGAAGTACAATTGAAGAAAAATTGAGTTTAATAATGCCTCCAGGGCTTTTGGTGTGTAAGGTTATCCGTCCTGTTTACAGACCACAGTCTGCTAGAATAAACCAGAATCAAACCAAACCCTTGCCCTGAAGACATGATTGGCAATGTTAAGCATCTTTACCATACCCCAGGGACAGCAGTTGCGTCCCTACTTCAGCATGTACTATTGTCGAAAATATTGTTTGGTTGTTTATTTATCTGGAATTAGCAGATTAGGGAGTAACACTTTAGTGAATACCCAACATCTGTGAAAGCAGTTTCAGTTTAATAGGCTGAAACAGACACCGTATGATCACTTTTGGGAAGAATTTGAGCAAATGCAATTGTGACTGCAGTTTCTTCTTCTCTCTCTTCTCCAGGTCAGCTCTGATAACAGCTAACTGGGCAACTCTTTAATCTCACTTTTTGTCAAGCATTCACATTGCCACTAGTGATTCAGAAATAGCTTTGTGTAAGGTATTCAAGAACAATAAGGCAAATCGGCATTTCAGGACTTTCGTATGGCTCTTGGACAGTGGGGTAGAGTGTGTCTTTTCACGATTGCAAACCTTTCTTCAAGTTGGATGTTAACGCTTCCAGAGTAACTTCTAAATGCCAAAACGGCGTTCCTCCCTTTCAGTTCAAAGAAAACGCAACATCTGTCATAACGTCAAATGTAGATTTAATGCGAGTGTCAAGTCAGGCACTTGGTGATGAGGTAAAAACCCTTGACATTTCGGGTGTCTCTTCCAGCCACCCCGTTACAGGGAGGGGAAAGGAAAGGGCTGTTTCTTTGGCACTTCGCAGCTTTTCTGCGACCCTTATCTATCTTTCCGGACATCTTCGGTCAACGGGTGTGTTTTCGCTGGCAGCGTCCCCGAGAGGGGGGAAGGGGTGCTGACGCTTGCTTGGTGGCAGAGGGAAACTGAGGCACGGACTCGAGGCGGGCCAGCCCGGGGTGGCGCTGCCCGGAGCCCCCGGCCCGGCGGGGGTGGCGCTCCCGGGGAGCAGGGCAGCCACCACCCCCCCGGGCCGCCTCCCGCACTGAGGTCCAAGGGGGCGCGGCGGCGGCGGCGGCGGCGGCGGAGAAGGGGGGAAGCAACAG